>AP028264.1:12400000-13000000 GCA_030269945.2 Trilocha varians
CCAGTGTGTTTGTCCTTAAGTACTGTCAGCTCATAGATCTTCCCGAACTCCTCGAACATAGGACGGAGGTCTTCTTCCTCCAGGTGCCTCGGGATCTGCCCGATGAACAGCTTTACAGCATCTTTACCGGCTCCAGGAGGTGCCCCGGTTCTCTCCGACGGCGTCTTGCCATCATCAGGCGACCTCCTGATCTCGTTGGTGTAAGAGCCGCTGTGGACCGGCGTTGATGATGTGGAGGAAGTCGACGGTGGCTTCGGCATCATCTGGACATTGTAGCCGAAGAGCAACGGGTTCAAGTTTCCCACCAACATTATCACAGTATTATGAATCACAGTCTTTTTGTACTTTAGTCGGCTTATAACTATAAATTCGTAAGTTTTTTAAAGCTTATTTACTTTCGATTTCGCGGGGGAGCGAGACGGCGTCTCCGAGGCGGTAACACGTATTTCTATCGATCGTAATACCTCGTTCCTTTTTTCTCGGATGACGCCAAAATACGCTTAGAAATCGTCACAAAACTATTAACTGTTTTATACAATAATTTATAGAATTTTAAATACTTTTTTTAACATCAACTACGGATATTTCACATCAATTTTTTTATTTTATTTTTTATTTAAACACATATATATTTACACTTTTTTTTATAAATAATTTGGCACGTTATTTCTTTCGATATTTGAGCGTTGCGCACTTTCGCTAACACCGAACGTTTTAGAGTGCTTCGAGGGGAACCGTTTATTTTCTGTTATTTTTTTTTTCACTTTTTACACGTCACCAATGTTAACTGTTTACACTGCACACGCTGTCCTGTTTACAAACAAACATTCAACACTTTTTTTGAAATATTTATTAGATCTCGTTACGTTTTTCGCACTCCCGCCAAAGCGTTGTTTGTACGCGCACGATATTTTGGCGGTCTAAATACGCTCAGTTCCCCTTCGATTTTCAACTTAATTTACACTTACACTAGACTTAATTAATCACGAGACAACGACGAACGATGACTTGACGCACAAACGAAAAATCACAAAACGACAACTAAATTTTACAACGAATACGCCGTGTATCCGTCCTTATGGCTACATGACCACTAACCTAAAATTTCCTCTGAGGTCCCCTTCATAGCGTACGCTATGGGGAGCTCTGATCCTCCCTTTCACTCACCCTCGAGTGGGGTCGCCATGACGCCGGCAGTCCGCGGACGGATGCCGCGCGAGATGAACGTCTGACCTGCGCCAGTTTGCTCCCTTAATTTTTATTTATTTTTCGATTTTAAATCTTTTATTTTTATGGGTTACAGGTTACAATTATATTTTAAAATTGTATTTAACTGTGGTACATGAAATAATGGTACATAATTCTTAAATATATTTTTAACAATTTTTATTGCGAAAAATAGCAAACCCAAAATACATCAAAATATTTTTTATCATATTACACTGCTCATAGTTAATATTATCTTTGATACTAAAGAAGTATACCTACATGACGTTAGAAAATTAATTAACAGTAATTTACTAAAATTTTCTTCTATCCTAATATAAAAATATTAGAAAAAATCTCATATTATTAAGCACAACTCGCCGTTCTTTATACACCTTTAATACACAACCAAAATGACGCATAACCACTATTAAAATATCACATTACCAACAAACAAAAATCTAAATAGGATGTCCATAATTCATCTAGGACTGTCCCGGAAAACCGTCCCGCCATGGTCACCCTACTCGTAGATATTTAGATACGTAACCAAGTTCGTTGAGTGTGAACAACTTGATTATTTCGTGTTCCTCGCGTTTTGTCGCGTGTTCAAAATATACCGAGCTTTTTGTCTTTCAAAATTTGTGACGCAGTAGAGCTTTGGTTTAATCGAAATTTAAGCGAAAAGTGTTCGAAATTGCTTTCATAAGAACACTCTCCAGAAACATTTTGTTTTAGCTTTTAATATAACTACCTAGTTAGAATTTGAACTGATTATTCAAAAAAAGTATTTTTACTTTAAAATTACTATATTGTTTTCACAAATAACGTGCGTAATTTCGTAAATATATAAACGAAATCGAATGAGTAGATTCAAAGATTAATTTAACGCCACAAACACGACATTAATTCTCTCTCTCTTAATTTGAAATTTTCTTTTATCAAATTCTACTCATAATCACATCGAATACCTACAATAAAAAAAAAAATACAAATCGGCACATACGTGTTATGTCGTGTCGAAATATGAATTCAATTTTATGCATAAAGATATAAGAGATATTTAAGCATGGACCTCTACAATGCCAGTCTCTGTTTATAAGCAAAAGGTCATGTCTTCAAAACTTACGAGTCTTATAAGAAACCTTTTCTCAATTATTCAGCCCCCTACGCTTAGTAGCCGAGAAGTAAATGCCGGAATTCGGTTATAGGCCTTCAGTGCCGGCCCGAAGTATAGGGGATACTGCATCTCTTTCGTTATTAGAGATGTGACATGATTCTATCGATAGATCATTAAAGTGAGTGTCGATTGAAAAATGTCTCAAATAGATTTTGTCAAGATAAGTTCCAGTTTTTCAATTTCAGTGAAAAATATTCAAATTGCGAATCCATTAAAAAAAAAATTATTACTTTTGTTGTTTTTGATTTCCGGCTATACCATTTTTTCTAATTCGTCAACACAAAGTCTAAAATAAAAACTAATTTTCTCTAAAGTTATATTTAAAACTATTGTTTTCTTTTATGAGTCAAGCTTTTTATCATAAAATAGGTATATGCGTATTGTGGTTAGTGTGGATAGTGCTATATTATATTGTACATTAGCTTTATCTGAAACTCTGTCCATGACATTACCAACCGCAACGAACACAGTATATCCACTCAACTGGGCACTGACTAAAATGTATTGTTTATTTAGTGGTGTTATTTGACATATATGTCGTTGGTGACATTTGACAGACAGACAGTGGCTATTATAACGAGTTGATCGTTAAAATTTGTTGAATATCGCTAAGTAAGATAAAAGTTTTTTTGTATGACATATAAACGTGCCGGTAGCACGATGGGTAGGTTGTTTATGCCCATTTCTAAAGTTTAAAGAGTATACAATTTTTATCTGCAAAGTTTAATTTGTAAATTTGTTTTATGTAAGTAAACACTCTTTACAAAGTAACGGATCCAAATCAAATTTTATCGTATGCAATAAACCAATTGGTACATCACTAGTCCCTATTCGAGGCCTCCCTAACCTGCCATTCGCAGTCACGATGAATTTCGCGCCCAAATTTTATATTTTTTAGGGAGGGGAAATATTTAATTAAGTGTTTGTTGGTTTTGCAAAGATATTTTAGGAAGACGAAAATTTTACGGTTCTAAGCAAAGAGAGATTTAAAATTTATGGCCAAGAGGTTTTTTTCCTTTTGATAACGGACGCTGTTTTCGCTTCGTAAATATTGCTGTTGATGTAGATTCTTTGAGTGCCTGCGTTATTAAAATTGAAGTAAATATTAATCTTCTTCAATGATATTAATTCTACTTTCATGCTGCTTATGACTTTATACACAATTTTTTTATATAGACAGACTTTATATTTTAAAACGCCTATGTCAGTCTACCTTTGAATGATGGTAGAAAGAGATAGTAAGCAAATTAAAATCAAGTGAGAATCTTCACCTAAAATAGGTAGTAAATGACTACACAAATACATAACCTAACCTAAACAAAAATGTAAAATAAAATACTTGTATTACGTGATATTTTGAGCATATAGTCTCTCTCTCTGAACAATTCTCTCGTTCAATTTAAAACAAGTGGAAATTTTTTCAACGAGCTTTTTTCAAAATTGCATATTATCATTAAGTGGTTCACTCTTTAGATCCCTGGTTACTTGGGTTGTAGACTTTATAGTTTAATATGTTCAAAGTACATACACACCGCAGGGATAGAGTTCATTACTTCCATGTAAGTACTTGGATTCACTGCGTATTTGTGATTTTTTTTAGACTCGTACCATCCCAATGTAAAATAGACTTCTGTTCTGTTGCTGTTTCCAAATAGGTAATGCAGTTCTCAAGATGTGGGACCAGAAAAATTTGTACTTGATTCTATTTAGATAGATCTCACCACAACCATTCTAACTACATACTCAAGAGATAAGTCCCGGTTCAAACTCTATGCCCTAAAGCACCACACAGTGTCCAAGTAGTAATTTTGTCTAGACAACGTCCTGGGACCGATGAGGCTTTCGGAATTACGGCCGCCGGGCTCCAGGACACATTGTTACTTCAAATCCCGAAACGAATTCGAGAATATTCGATTTAATTCGAGATTATTCTGATTCTATTTCACGCTTGTGTTTGTGTTATAGTGAGATTTGTTTTTCTGGAAATATTGTTGCTGGTTTATTCTTTTTATCTCGAATATTAGCATTTTTTCTAGACACTGAAGAGTAAAAATATTAGGAATTATTATGAATTGTTGAGTGCTGTTTCAGTATTTTGATACTTTTTTAAAGTTATAGATAAGTAAAAAAAAAGTAAAAAGTGTTTTAATTTCAGAAACTTTGTTACAAATTATGATGTGTCCTCCCAGTAAGTAATAATACTTGTGGTGAGAATGACTCGCTACTTCCCTATTGAACCACAACATCTTACAAACTAAGCACAATTTAAATAAAGAAAATAATAATAAAGAGAAAAGTAACTTATTGGTTATAACGTGTGTTTTAGTTATGTGTGTGTGTTGTGTAGGTGTGAATGTTGGTGTTGTGTGAGTGTGTGAGTGGGTGTGTCGTGAGTGAGTTGTATGTTTTAATATACTTAACATAGTATAAATATATTTCATCTTATTTATGTCTTATTATGTGATAGCAACCTCATTATCCTACCACTGGCTACCACACATAATATTATGTCAAAAGTATTAAGTTTTTGGCTATTTTATTTAAAACCTCAGTATTGCGTGTCAGTAAAATTACTTTGTATGACATTTCTATATATTCTGCAGACCTTAATTTATGACAGCAATCGCTCAAATCATTACAACTGAAAACCATGTAATGACACGTAACTTGAAATTCCAGACGCGTGTGGTTTAAACCGCTGACAACCGTTCGTGTTCCACTGCAATTAATAATGGACGACATTTAATAAATAAAATGGTTCTGTATATATAATTGTTTTTCTAGTCATATTGATATGGGGCCATAGGTATTTTTTTTTGTTGCCATGTAGGCAGACGAGCCAACGGCCCATCTGATAGGAAGTGGTTACCGTCGCTCATGAACCTCTGCAATGTCAGGGGACACTGAGGGGTCGCTACCTACGACCTAACTTTAAGGACCCTCCTCAAGCCTCGTTTGAAGAAGGACAAGTCATAGCGCTCAGGTAGGTCAGGTGTAGGTAGGTTTTAACGTGCCTGCACAATCTCGTGCTGGGTTCTGATCTGAGCTGGAGTTTGGACAAGGGACAGGAGGTTTTGATGCAGTTCGACTTCACATACCCACCGTATGAGGGACAGGTCATGCTAATAATGTGAACAAAAATAGTGGTCCATGATATTGGCACGAAGTTCCTTATGGCGCGTTATCGAAAGGGTGCTAGATGGAAATTCTTATGAAAAAGTTGTCACGACACTTTTTTGTTTTAGATGATTATCGCTAGATGGCGCTGTAATTAAAATCTTTTAAAACAATTCCTTATTTTGTTTTATATGATTAATGCTAGATGGCGCTGTGATCAAAACATTTTATAAAATAGTGTAAAAAAATAAAATTTTATTACAATTCCCTCACTAATTAATCGAAAGGAACTTCGTTCCATCCGGGTGTCCCTTGACAAGTTTTTTATTATTTCCTAGTTTAATATGGAACACAATGAATGTTCTATCATATAAGGATACCATAATAATCTTAGTATTAATTGGTAGTAAATCTACATAGTCATAGTCATCTTCAGACCTATCTGTTGCACCATGCTCTATAATTATACGCACCTTCATTACTAGTGTGTCTGTACCGTACTGTACTCTAATAACCCGTTATGATCTACTGCTAGGTTCAGGTCTCCACAGTAAAGGGTTCAGAAGAGAGAAATACTAATTAAAGGGTCTTCCTTTCACCTATGCACTTTTTTTAAACCTCTTTAAAGAGAGAGAAGACTGCAAAAACCCTAAACAGATGATATTCGAGTACCAGAGGTAACAAAGTGACAGATGAACCGATAACAATAAATAGTTTCTTCTTTTATAAACTTTTTTAGACTAAAAGCAAACTTAATAAAGAAAAAACATTCGTTTAACAATATAACGTTGAATGCGGAACCCTATTTTGTGTAGGAAACATAAAAATATATTGGAAGTAATCACCGGCGCGGGTGGGTCGAATTTTGAAACAAATTACATAATTATAATGTACTGATGCCTGATACGAACACAATAAAGACTGCAGTAATTATTTTACTGTTAAATTTATGTTTTGAAGTTTTTTTATGAAGAAGTAAATTTATAATTTTTAGTACTTTATCAGAAACTAGATGACTCCCGCAACTTCGTCCGCGTCACAAAGGGGATCAAACAGTACTCGCAATGTTGTCGGGACATTATTTGCGCGGTTCTGCGTGATATTCATCGTGTTTATTATTTCATAGCATAGTACATTCAGGCAATAAATGTTTTTTTTTTTTGTACTCGTGATAACTTCTCAACGAAAAGTTCGATTGAAATAAAACAAAAAGTAATTTACTTCTACATTAATACTGTTGATAACATAATACTTAATTTGGATAAGGATTAATATGACGATACTTATATACGATATTTTAACGTAGTTTCAATCTTCAGACGATAATTTTTTTTTTCGTGAACATAAAAGCGGTTATTGTGACTAAACTATTTTAGTTAGATATATGCTCTCGCGGACTTTTTTTTACATCTTACATAGACCTGAAAACCCGTAGTACATTATTTTATTCTATTGTAAATAGTTTTCACAGCGTACGCATAAATAGGTTTTCGATTATACACCTTGTGTTACAAATTCGATATTTTCATACGGATCCCTATTTTTTTTGAAAATAAATATAGCCCGATACCTTCCCCGATAAATGGACTTTCCAAAAGTGAAAGAATTTTTGAAATCGAACCAGTAGTACCTGAGATTAGCGCGTTCAAACAAACAAACTCTTCAGCTTTATAATATTAGTATAGATGACTGATAAACTTGTGGTATATTTAGGACTTATGCCAGATTAGGAATGAATAGAGAGGTAAAATATATTGCGCTGACCCAATTTGAATGGGATAAGGTTGAGCTAAAGAAAAGAGATCAGAAACGTCTGATACTTGATGATTTAAGATTCATTTTTATCAACTAATTATTTTGTAATTAACTGGTTTAAGAAATATATAGGGTGTTATATGGTTGAATAGAAAAACCTTATTTTTGAGGTCAATTATAAAACAAATGACCATATCCGATTTCCTAATTATTTTCATATCTTAACCAAAAATATTAAGGTCAGAATTATCAGTAACAGATAGTTCGGTCCTTAAACGGTTGCAGAGGTTCACGAGGGACGGTACCCACTAACGACAAGGTATGTCAAGACAAAAAAATGCCAAAAAAAAAGAAACTTATTAACGCGCCCCTAATTACGACACCCTGTATTAAATCCAGCGTGTACCGGTTCGAACCAGATCAGGGCGCATCTTGCCACCCCCGAGCTGATTTGGGGGTCAATGAACCGTTGGGGTGCGATCACATTTCTCGTGGGGAGCCCTAACAAGGTATTTCTTCTCATAAATAAGATGATAAAGAAATAAGTTTTTTTGATTGGTGAGATAAAGCGTGTTTACAAATTATGAGGGAAAAACTCCATTTTGGATGGTTGTTTTTAGTTGACTTTGGTAAAGAGATGATCCTTTAATTTTTGATTATTACTTTTAGCTTTGATTTTTTTTTTTGTTTTAATTGGAGGAAATCGCCGGATCCTCCAACTAAAACAAAAAAAAAAGTATGTGGGAGTTGAACCTCACTAAAACCTCCAACCGCTCACAATCAGCGTCCGAACCCCGGCTGAGGCCAGAACCCAGCATGGGGTTATGCGGGGTGGCGCGACGCGTTACGCACTGCGGCACACTTTCCCGTCGCGACACCCCCTTTAGCTTTGATACAGTGTACTAGATACGCGATTATGTCGCGTTTCCACATTGGCTCGCCAACGTCCAAAACAAATGACGATGACGGCCGACCAATATGAAAGTTTGAAATTGAGCCAATGTGGAAACGAATTAGAGGTTTCAAAATGGCATAAACTAAACACAACCAAAATTGAGAGAATTGGCAGTCCTTTGATCTCATTCTCATGCACCTCTGTCGTGATCAATTAAAATTACAGATTTTAGATTTTGAGCTGCCGCTCAAGATTTAAATTGTTTAAAACTAAAGACTCTTTCCTTGGGGTTTTGTAAAACTTTGTTTTTATTGTAGGTAATATGTTTGAAAACCCGATTTCGTATTGTTTTTTTGGTACAATGTAGGTAGGTTCACATCACTAAAAAGACATGTCCGCTGAGTTTCTTGCACTGGTTCTTCTCAGGACGGAGACGTAACTTTAGCGATCTGGTGGTAGTATTTTTTTGTCTTAAAGTACAAAATTTATGTGGTGTCCACATCTATTTTTAAAATAAATGACTTGATTTTCAATTTGAATATCGAGTTAATTTCAAGTTTTCATCATCATCATCATCATCAGCCCGTAGACGTCCACTGCTGGACATAGGCCTCCCCCAAACCTCGCCACATTGATCGGTCCTGCGCTGTCCGCATCCAGCCACCTCCCGCGGTCCTGACCAGGTCATCGGTCCACCTTGTGGGAGGTCTGCCTATGCTGCGCCTACCAGTTCGTGGTCGCCACTCTAGAACTTTTCGGCCCCATCAGTTCTGCGCACAATGTGTCCTGCCCATTGCAACTTCAAAGATGCAATTCTTTGGGCTACGTCGGTAACTTTCAAGTTTTATTAGCTTATTATTACATGTCAACATAAAAACAAACCAAACAGCCATATACATTGTGGTCATCTATAGATTTTGAATTCGCAATCAAATCCATTACCTCATTTTCAGTTCAGTTAACATCAAAAAGGTTTATTAAGTAAAGTGGCTGTTAACGAATCTCTTTATCGACGAGATTACGTCCCACCTGAATGTAAGCTTAATCTTTAATCAATATGAGACGACCCTGGCCTTGTTGATAAGGTAGGTCGTATAGACTTTTAGATTGGAGTATTTTTAGGTAGGTAAAGGTTTCGTGGGGTTGACGGGGCGATACGTGAGCGATAATCGCGAACGCGTCCTGTCTCTTAACGATCATCATTAATTATTCGAATAAATAAATAATTTTTGTTTTAAAGAAAACTTTAAATACAAGCTTTTAAGATCCTGGGTATCAGTAGAGTGTTAATACGAGAAAACGAGGCCAAATACGAGTCCATCTTGTTCAGCACAAGAGTTCCTATGACCACCTTCAGAATCCATCATCAGATCAGCGTCGTTTTGTCATATTATTGCATTTTCACAATCGGAAACCGGGTAGTTTGTCAAATTTAGCTTGCAAGATTCCACCCGAACTAAAATAGTTAATTTTTTTTTTAATTGCCATGTAGGCAGACGATCCAACGGGCCACCTGATCGTAGGTGGTTTCCGTCGCTCATGAACCTCTGCAATGTCAGGGGACATTGAGGGGTCGCTACCTACGACCTAACTTTAAGGATGCGGGAGGGATTGCCGACAATAATGCAGCACAGTGGCCGGAAATATAGCCACACGCAGTTTTCGAATCCCAGACGAGATCAACGTGTGACACGTCCCTGCACTGTGAAGCAACACTGCTGACACTCGGGATGGGAAGGAGGAGATAGGGAATAGCTCCCGGCTACCCAGTCCTTCCACCGGAACACGGTAATACCGTTATGACGTCAAAAATAGACTGGGCGGTGGTACCTACCCGGACGTCTCTCGACCTAGCCAGCAGGATTGAAACCCAAGAGTAACTATCCTGCCAGCCAGCTCGAGAGTCCTACCACCTAGTACATCCAGTGCAAGTTAATATAAAGCCTATAAAATATTGGTAAACATAAATATTTTTAACAAGGCACTTACAAGTAGCCACACAAACTCCAATATTTATGTAGTTCTCGTGATGAGCAGGTGGGTAGTGACCTCCTTGGGATCGTTTCCGCGTCCCGTTCCTTGGAGATCATTATCTGAACGTTTTGTATTTGGAAGACGTGGAGTCGAATCGTCCCCACTATATTTACGAGGAGAGATCGATGTGTGTTACGTTGGACAGGAGTGGTGTGGAGATGGTGACTGTGTTTTATATTTTGTTTTGCTGTATTTTTTTTTTGGAAGACTAAGGTTTTTGTAGTTAAACTTTGCTTTATAAGGGAAAATAAAATAGTTAACTAACGGTATTCCAATAAATAGGGTATATTGATTCGAAAAACAACACAACTAGAAAAAAACTTGACCAATAGTATGGCAACAAACTGAAAAAAAAAACAACAAAATTTATTGGATGATTATGAGCACTCCTAATTAAACAAAATATTTTAATTTTACACAGCAGTAATGAAGATATCTGTACAGTTAACATAACACATTAATTTGTGTACCAGTAATGTTGATAATAGAATACTTCTCTGTAGTCTTCAGGTTATGTTATTTAAATAGTTGTTTTTGTTTCGAGTTGCATTTATTTTATTATCTATATTCACTTAATTTTAAAAGCGATGACAAAGTTAAAACACACTATTTTTTTTACAAAAAAATCGCCAACGACTCCATGGCTTCCTCAGTGCTTCCCTAAAACTGAAGTGGTGAGAGAAAGGGCTCGGACTCGCGGGGAACGTTATTGATTTCCATTATACGATGTTCGAGCCATCCCGATGTCCTAAACACGTCACACATGTGTACGATGTGTCATACACAAAATTACACTTAAGCTCTATTGATTAGAATCGATTTTAGAATGACAACGCACAACTTCGTTTGCGTTACAGAGTTTAAATAGTATTTGCGACGTAAGCGCAGAAATGTGCTATTTATGATGTCCAATCAAAAATCTCATTAAAATAATTAAAACAACTTGAGAGGTGTCATGGGACACCCGAATAGAACGAAGTTCCTTTCGATTAAAATATATCTTTTTTTTTTCCTAACGTAACACGCGATAAGGAACGTGTTTTAAAGATTTTGATCACAGCGCCATCTAGCGATAATCATCTAAAACAAAAATAAGGAACTTGTTTTAAAAGATTTTGATCACAGCGCCATCTAGCGATAATCATCTAAAACAAAAATAAGGAACTTGTTTTAAAAGATTTTGATCACAGCGCCATCTAGCGATAATCATCTAAAACAAAAAAGTGTCGTGACAACTTTTCGTAAGATTTTTTCCTTCGAACTTCGTTCCAATATAGTAATTAACCTTCTTTTTTAAAGTCAGTCAACTGCACTGTTACAAAACATCTTCCGAAATTCCCTTAAAAGTATAATAGTCTAAAAACAAAACTATGCCCTTCCGCGTACGAGTATTAAGGGTTGCGAGATTTCCCTTCGAGGGCAATAAAGGGCGATAGTGAAGGGTTGCCATATCTGGGCACACTCGTCAAAACAATAGGCGGGTATCAAAGCCTTTTATGGTTTTCTTTGTGTCAACGAATGCGAACGTTTGCTCGTAAATTGGCTATTGTCACGGTTTGGTTTTATGGTTTAATTCGAAGCTAGTATTGTAAGGAGCGATATGTAACGCGTCGTGTCATTTCAGATAACTTCGTGTTGGCTTGGTCCGTTCAGTGACCGAAATGAAATACTTTATTTTCAACATTGAAGACTTGCTCATTCTTGTTGACGTCAAAAGTGACAAGATACCACCAGTTCGGACACCAAAAATAATAATTATAGCCACCGTCCTGAGAAGAACTGGCAAGAAACTCAGCGGGCATGTCTTTTTTTTTGTATAATGAGCATTTTTTTTTAATATTTGTACAGTATTACACAAATTTACATTAAATATACAAAAAAAAACGATTACGATAATGAAATGACCTTGGCGAGCAACTCATTCCCACTTTGTGCAATCTGGAGTGGAAAAGACTGGAAGTTTTAGTGCGGTTGGACTCCCACTTGCATTGTAAAACAGTTGTACATCAGTAGAAATAAAAATGGGGTTTCAACAAGTGCATAATACGGATGTACCACACGTGGTCATCTACGACTCGTTTCAAGAATAATTCGCCACGCACCAACCGATTATGGAATGCGTTCCCTTCCTCAGTGTTCCCCGAGTTTGGTTTTCAAACTAGGCTTGAATAAATTCCTCAAGAGTAGGTTGTAGCTAAGCAGTGTCCTCTAACATTACAAAGGTCTATGACTGAATATATTTTCCTAGCTATATTATAAAGTGAAAAACTCAACCCCCACACACAAACACAACACATAAGACGTACATAGCTGTCAAGCCCACGTACCCCGTCTTAACTTCTAAGCAACATATAAATATATCCCCACGTCAGTGCTCGGACCGAGAGGAAAGAATATTATGCAGAAATAAAACTTAATATAAGTTTTTTGAACTAACATTGTAGCACGTTCGGCGTCCGGGGGCGGCGCGACGGGAAAGAGTGCCGATGGCGTAACGCGTCGCGTCGTCCCTCATAACCCCGTGCTGGGTTCTGGCCTCAGCCGGGGTTCGGACGCTGAGTGTGAGCGGTTGGAGGTTTTAGTGCGGTTTAACTCCCATATACCCCGCGGGCGGGGAACCGGTGACTTCCTCCAACTGAAAAAAAAAAAAAAAAGAAAAAATAAATCTTGTAGTACGCCTAACCGACTGGTTTTAGTAGTGTGGGAAAAAGTTCTAGAATGGTAGGCTACTGGTAGGCGCAGCGTGGGTAGATCTCTCACAAGATGGACCGACAGTCTGGTCAGAATCGCAGGAGATCGTTGGATGCAATCAGCACAGGACCAGTCGTTGTGGCGAGGTTTGGGGGAGGCCAAATTGTTTACATATTTTTCAAGATGGCGCCCAACAGTCAAAAACAGTTGTTAAGTTTACTTTATTAATACATGCTTACCTTTCTGAAAAGATTGACACTTTTTCACGTCATCATCAGCCTATAGACGTCCACTGCTGGACATAGGCCTCACTCAACCTCGTCACAACAACCGGTCCTGTGTTGTCTGTAACCGACGACCTGGTTAGGATCGCGCGAACTCACTGGGTAGTTATGTCTTGAACCCATGAATTTACGATACATAGTAATATTATTTTCATAATAATAGCGAAAAGCTTCGACCGTCATCTAGAGAAGCTTTCGCTCCCCGGCTGGGTAAAGGGCCTGATTCAGAAGGCGGTCGTTCTTGACACGGCACATATTGTGAGGAGGTTCCTCTCTCTTGAGCCCTGACCACTGATGGCTTGGGTCGTAGACCCCGTCTCCAGTGGCCCTCTGTTTTTTATATTGTATTTTTAAATTTTATTTTTTTGTGATTATTTTTTTTTAAATATATGAAAAAAATGAGCAAATAAATGGATACTGAATAATTATTAGTAGTTTTACTTTTGTATGTAATATTATTCTGTACCGAAGGCGACCATTAATCTATCTTTATTACCGGCCGTTTGATCACGATGAATTCACACAAAAGTGTTTACGTCGCTCGTGTGATGACTGTGCGAATGTTACGATATTTTTTTCATTATTTTTTGCATTTGGCTTTTGGTTATGTTTTGTTTTGGTGTAGAATATGTTACGTGATCTTGTAGTTATTGAATTGGATTTGCAAGCTAAATGTTCTACTGTTTTTTTTTATTTTTCAGTTGGAGGAGATCACCTGATCACGCACACACTCAGCGTCCGAACCCCGGCTGAAGGCCAGAACCCAGCAAAGGGGTGTTGAGGGACGACGCGACGCGTTACGCTCTCGGCTAACTTTTCCGTCGCGCTGCCCCCAAATGTTCTACTGTAAAAATTTTGTAAAGTTAGTGATTGGACATTATTTTCGATATGAGTACATCAAAATATTGTTATTCACTTAAAATTACTAAATATCTAAAACACCACTAGATTTCAAGACGTATTTTCAACTAGTGGGCCAGCGTAACTTCGTCTGAGTCACTTTCGATTAAAAGGTAGCCTATGTTCTTTCTCAGGGTCTAGATTGTTAGTGCCTAATTTCATCAAAATTGGTTGAGAGATTTAAGCGGGAAAGCGTAACAGACAGAGTTACTTTCGCATTTATAATATCAGTAGGGATTATTGTCAGTGTGGTAATGAGTAAGATCTGCCTAAGCGACGTCATACCAAGACGTCATGACAAGAATGACATCATTCGCAATCATTTACCTAGATATTGTAAGCCTAAAATGGCAGCATGGCAGACCAGACTACTTCAAATACAAGACCTAAATGTAAATACCTATATTGCCAATAAAATATATTTGATTTGATTTGATACTTTTAGCATCGACCGATTCAACAACCTTAATCAAATTTATGCAAAACTCCAATTCTCAAACAGTTCAACACAACCTCTAATTAACACCTATTCTCCAAAACAAGAGAGCCTAATTAAGCATCATTCTTTCACAAGAAAATACTAGCAAAAAACCTTTATAAAACGAATTTTCTAAAGCAAGTCGCTACACAAAAGTTGCGAGTATGCCCGAAGGCATTATAGGTACTAGCCTTCAGAGGAACTTTGTATCAGTTTTTTAGAAAAGGCTGTAGCGATACATTTTACGAGTGCTTATTTAAATATCAAAGAGTATTGTGCGGTAGTTGGAGTAAAGATGGCGAAGACGTTTTGGTGGATGAAGCTGTTTGCACGTTTTTAGAGATCAGCGTTAAATTTTAAAATGCTTCATGTTGAAAATCGTAAGACCGGTTATTGTTAAGCAACAAAATAAGCAAAAGGCTATCAGTAAGTTTTTTGTTATAAAGATAAATGGTCAAATTACGGATAAGCACTAGGTATATTGTGAGCTATGCTTGGGGTCTCACTGCAGGATCAGAAATGAAGTTATCCGACAGAGAACTAAAGTAACCGACATAGCTCTGCGAATCAGCAAGCTGAAGTGGCAATGGGTTGGGCACATATGTCGAAAAACTGATGCTCGATGGAGTAGACGGGTTCTAGACTGGAGACCGCGATGTGGTAAACGTAGTGTTGGGCGCGCCCCTGCTAGATGGAACGATGACCTAAGAAAGGTGGCCGGTAACAACTGGATGAGACGAACAGAAGATCGAGCTCAGTGGCGTATTTTGGAAGAGGCCTATGTCCAGCAGTGGACGAGTGTGGGCTGATGACGATGATGATGATATTGTGGCCACTATCACAACTACCTTTATCGTCTTATTTGAATTTATTGTGTTAGTCTCAGGAACCGCCGCGTTGACCCGATATGAAAAATTCTTTCAGTGTTCGAAAGTGCATTTATCGAAAAAGTCTGTGTTATATTAAAACCCTTTGTGTTGCAGACGATGATGCGCGGGTCAGTTAGTACTTATTGATAAAATTCCAAAGTTTGTTGAAAAAAACAGTGAATTTGGCAACAAATATTGGGATACATGTTTACTGCAGTATTGTACCCCGTAATTGCTGTTTTTTATAATTATTGTATTAAGTACATTCGACGTACAACCTAACTATGTCTCTGTACTGTATCTCTTATACTACGAATATTTAAGAGATATAGATTAAGACATGCAAAAGTGACCTAAATATTGTTAGCCATTATCCTATGCCTAAAACACATCTCGAATATAAATCAATTTATGAACGCAATACCTACTTCGAACTTCTAATTAAAAAACGATGTCAAAACTTAATTAACGCAAAATCAGTTCTATTTTTAAATTTCCATTACCAAATTAATTAAAATGAAAGGCTTCAAAGCTTGTTATTCGAATGAAAATCATACAAATTGGGGAGTTCTGAACATCAGCAAAATGTCAGGTGCGCATGGATTTGAGACGACCTTTATCCGACAAAATGAGTCTGGCAATTCTTTTATGTCCATATTCAACATCTTGTGAAAATACGGATCGTGTCACACAGTGTTGTGAAAAATGGTCAATCTGAATAAAAATAATTTAAAAAACAAGCTTTTCAAACAAGATGTCATACAGAAATAGAGTGTTAAGACGATAAGTTCGTGCTTTGTTTGCAATAAACTCTTGTCGGACTAATTCTGACCGGCGTAATCCTTTGCGTAGAATGATGGAGACTGGAGTCCTATAACTCAGTGTTTCTGGAGGTTGACCTATTTCAAAATATTCAAAATATGTTCAAAATATGAACATAAATTGAATGTAGTAAAAGTTTTACAATATTTTTGACGTGACAACGTCTTATAAATTGGTTTGCCGGGTGACGCTTCAAGAAACTGCGTTACGCTCCGCTCACGTAATGCGCTCACAACGAGAGCGAGTGAGAGGCACGCGTGCCTTTCACTTTTTATGTCTGTCTCTCTCGCTCTTAGGCGGGCTAACCATGCCCAAGTCGTTCTCACGTAAAACTTTCGCCCGTTTACCGACTTTACAGGCAACCAATTTTTAGTGAAATTTTGTGTTGTTGTATGTAAATTTTACTTTTACTTTCCTGTTTTAGTTTGTTGAACAAATCGCAATTAATTAATATTGAATAATGCAACAAAAATAGACGAAATTTTTGAATTTTATTTATGTTTATTTTAATAATGTAGTGTACATCTGTAGTGGTGTATTATCATTATTATTTAGTTTTAATTAATTGTCTTATGAATACGCGGATAATGCAGTTGGCTGCAACATTGTACTTCAACTTTTTTGGAATTATCTTATGGTAACGAAAATGTTGTAGCTGTTTATTATTATATGAAATTTATGTTATTTAAGATTGTCTATTCTACTAAACAGTGTTTTCATTAGAAACGGAGCGTCGTAGTGGGTGTGTCCCGGTATCCTTAAAGCTTGTTCGCAGGATACAGCGAAAGGGACGCACCGCTGTCGCTTTTACTAATTATTTACTGTCAAAATACTTTGGGCTCGCGTTAGCCGGTTTGTCCGCTATTAACTGACAAAGCAGTTCAAAACTGATTTGATTAAGTATTGTGTTTTTAAAATCTGTGTATTTAAATAGGAGGTATTTTTGATGTGAAGTAAACGTGGGTTGTAGATTGTCCTGAAATGATTATTTAAACAGTGCACTTAATGTATTTCAAAAAGTGACCTTTTTGTCTATTTCTACAAAAAAATGTGTATATTGACGTTAATCAACAATAACTTTGTATTTTAAAGAAAATTTAATTTAACTTAATTATAATAAAAGTAGAAGTCGTAGTGGCCGAGTGGTCGAAGCGCGTCCTTCCGGACGGGAGGTCGCAGGTTCAAATCCGGCCGGCTTGTACCTCTAAATCTAAATGTGAAAAAGATTTATGTGCAATTTTTCACAACACCACTGGCTAAAAACGGTGAAGGAAAACATCGTGAGGAAACCTGCATATCGGAAAAGGGTTCTCAAAATCCTTTGAAGATACGTGAAGTCCCCAATCCGCACTGGGCAAGCGTGGTGGACTATGCCTAATCCCTATTCTGAGGAGACCTGAGCCCAACAGTGGGCAGTAATGGGTTGGTACAGGTATAATAAAGCATTCACAGAAATTGCAAACACCTATGAGTGTTGGTAATCACTGCCGATCACGTGTCAACAAGTATAATGGACAGACGAAGACTAAATACTACGTTATAAAACACATTTTTTCAAATGCAAAAGTACTTAAAGGTTATAAATACCTACAAAATGAACTGAAATATTAAGTTATACATAAAGTAAAAAAAACAAAACCTAAGCATTTTAATTAACACCATAACTCTGTAACAAAAAAAAACCAACCAAATTGAAAAGTTGTATATGAGTCGGCCATGTTCCCTGATTCCTACTACCGTGTGTGTCGCTCGTAAAAAAGTCGCATACATGTGTTACAGTGCTTCGTTTTAATGTGTAATGTCTTTATGTACAAAACATGGCTGTCTTTTTAACCGACTTGAGAAAAAGATGGTTCTATTTGCTACGACACAATTTTGTGTTTGTCCTGTTTTTCCAATCGTACTCGGTCCTCCAAGTATGAGTGGCAGGTTTTAATGTAGTTCGCCTCAAAATTCTCAAACAACTATAGAGGAAATTCTGCAATGTTGCCTTTAAATGTTAAATCTAATATTTATCTGGTTTTATTCTTTAAAAATTGTAGAAATGGCAGACACAAGTATGAAATGAAGTTAATAGTAAACGAATTAAATCTGAATTTAATGTTGAACCTGTTTTTTTTTTTTTAGTTGGAGGAAATCACCGGGTATGTGGGAGTTGAACCGCACTAAAACCTCCAACCGCTCACACTCAGCGTCCGTACCCCGGCTGAGGCCAGAACCCAGCACGGGGTTATGAGGGAAAACGCGAACCACTTCAAAATTCTTATCCATAAATCATGTACATTTCCAGTATAATTTGTTTTATCTCAAACGTCAAAATAGGAAGGAACTCTCGCAAGGCCGCCGTATGCAAAATAACGTGTAACCACGTCATATTTGTTTTCCATTAATCCACTAGTTCCCGAGAACAAAGTAAACAAGTTCTTCCGACGTTTTGTACAGGAGCTGGCTATTGTTGTGATGACGGTATTAAGAAAAAAAAAACTTGAGAGGTGTCATGGGACACCCGAATAGAACGAAGTTACTTTCGATTAAAAGATTTTTTTTTCTAACGTAACGCGCGATAAGGAACGTTTTTTAAAAGATTTTGATCACAGCGCCATCTAGCGATAATCATCTAAAACAAAAAAGTGTCGTGACAACTTTTCGTAAGATTTTTTTCCGTCCAGCCCCCTTTCATAACGCGCGATAAGGAACTTGACATGAACCATGACACCTCTCAAGTTTTTATTTTAAATACCTATAGGTATTTACAGTGTGTTTAATTAAATTTCTAGTTAATATTTTGTACTAATTTATACTACATGCACTTACTTAATTTAAAAGATCAGAATCATCAAAAACATTGCCACCTCTTCATCTAACCGTTCTACTACTCTGTGTAACAAAACTTTGCATGCAATATCTTTTGTCTCTTTTATACCCCATATGTTAGAAAGAGATATTCAACTCCCTAAACACTTTGGCATGAAGATTTTACTATAAAGTTGTTAATGGAGAAGTGGATATTGATACACTTATTTTGTGTTTGAAGAGCTTTTAAATCTAATATATATTATAAAGGCGAAAGTTTGTAAGTATGGATGTATGGATGTATGTTTGTTACTCTTTCACGTAAAAACTACTGAATGGATTTGAATGAAACTTTACCACAATATAGCTTATACATCAGAATAACACATAGGCTACAATTTTTGAGGTTTCTAAGGTCGTAAAAAAAAAAACTTTGCACGTGTCCGTTTGCGTAACATAAGTCAACAAAACAAATATAACCTCTCCCAAAAATCTTTTCAGAAAGAAATATGGTAAAGGTCTATTTACCCAAGAAATGAAAAACCTTAATTAAAACAACCCTCTCAACAAACACTAATACGGATGATTCTTTCCCCAATTTGAATTATGCTTAGCTCCTGCTTTCGTCCTTCGTAAAAAAGTAATTTCAGTTTGACGTCTTCATCATAGAATATGCACTAAGCAGAAGTAAACTATTCTTTATGGCATTTTTTCATATAGGGGGCGGCGCGACGGGAAAGAGTCCCGAGGGCGTAAACCCCGTGCTGGGTTCTGGCCTTAGGGGCTCGGATGCTGAGTGTGAGTGTTTAGAGGTTTTAGTGCGGTTCAACTCCCACATACCCCGGTAATTTATTCCAATTAAAAAAAAAAGAAAGGCTCGCCAACTTCCAGTGCGCGCAAATGACAACTGGTGGCTTACTGTCAAACGGTGTTTCACATACTTTCAATTGGCCCATTTACACGTGCAGATCGATCTGCCAAATGAAGGCCAAAGCAAAAACCCCGTTTATTGGTCGGCCGTCATCGTGATTTGTTTTTTCGTGTGTTGGACGTTGGTGAGCCAATATGGAAACGCGATTACGAGTATTATGTAAGCAGATTATTTTTAAATTGTTAGATAGATAAATGAGCCTACAACACACCTGGTGGTAAGCGGTCACCGTCGCTCAAGAACCTTTGCAATGCCAGGGTGATGAGGGGCCGTTATCTATCACCTACCCATACAGGACTTTCCTTAAACCTCTGATCTGAGCGATTTGTTTGAAGTTTTACTTCTGTATGATTCTGTCCCTTTATCATCCGCCCTTCAGTATAGAGTTATAGCCCTCGTTTCGTTAGATAGCCTTTTGTTAAGGGCTGTGTGTATATTTTTACACATTTTCCTCGAGTCCCTTTCATCAACTAAGTTGTAATTTCATTCGGATGTTTTTTCAGAGTTTTTGACTTGATGAAGTTTTTATGATGGAGATAGAATTTTATGCTTTTTAGTTACTTTTTTAAACGTAAACTTTTTACTGTCGTTTTGGCAGGGCAAAGGGCCACCTGATTGGAAGTGGTTTCCTCTGCAATGGTAGTACGTGGTCGCTACATAATATGATCTACATTTAAGAGTTTCTAAGAGTTTCTTTTTCGTTAGGAGAAGGTCAAGTCTTATTATGTATGGTTTCATTTAACTGTTTTTATTTTACAACTATGACTTAGCTGTTTTGAATCATCTATCTCCATAATATTATATGATTGGGTTTCATACACTTGTTTATTATTTATTTATTTGTACATGGAAAACTTACAGCTTAATATATGTTATAAATTTAGTACAATTGCAAGGTTTACAAGGCCAATTAGCAATTTTCGCCAATAAGTAATGAAACATATGTGATTGAGCGCTAAAAATAATCTTAATTTAAGTTATAAACCACGATATTACAAAAGTGTGTGATGTTATTGTACTTTTACGGTTTTTTGTACTTTACATCAAATAAAAGTTATGATGACTAGGGTAAATTAAAATGAATTCATACGTTACAACTATAGTAGTTACCTACGGTTTCGTTTGCATAAATTTTGGAATTTGGGCCCCCTTGAACAGAAAATTTAACCCGCAACCGTCTCCAGGGTCCCGTTGTACCTTCATAATTTATCTAATTCGGGTAAGTAGCTTGAAAACAAACAAACGCACTCTCGCATAATAGTATAACATAGTGGATTTTCTTTTATAGCAGCCTACAGGATGGTATATGAGAACACTTGAGGTGAAAGTTTTATTTCTCTATACTGATCTCTAGTTCAAAATGTACACTAATACAACGATCTTGTACTTAATTGTGTTTCATAAAATTGTTTTTTTCATCAAAGCTTCCACCCAGGACCGCTTTTTTGCTGTCCACTCCAAAACATTATATTTTTGTCCCGTGCCTTATCTGATTTGAAATGTACTGTCGATATCGGTACTCAGTAAGTGAGAGGTAATGGCTCCCAATTCCGTGGTATTACTAAGGCACAAACAACTCTAATCGTGTATCCCTGATGTAAAAAAAGCTCCAACCTTTACTTTACTTTACTTTAATACTTTATTGTACACCAGGTAAAGAAAATTACAGTGACTTATAGTAGCTAAAAAATAAGCACAGAAGGCGAGCATGAGTTTTCTTACAGCAAACCCATGAAAAAAAAACAGATATGACATCGTACAGAGAGGTAGTGAAGTGTACTAAATAAACTATACGAATTAACTACATACAAATTAGCAGTCTAAGTACTGCCACTATATTACAATACAAAAAAAAAATATTCCATTCTGTTTGATTTCACCAACAACCAATTTCCCAAAATTGAGATCACAAAATTGAATATTCGAACATAGCTTTTTAAACGTGAATCAATACAGCATGCATAGTCCGGTCTCTACATCCCCGGTTCTAATCCGTACTGGATTTGCATTCGGCGGATGTTTGTCCAAAACATTTGCGAGCGGTCCATTGTCAGTGTTGCCAACTAAAACTCCTGGACACCTCTGAAAATGGAATTCGGGAGTTGCCAGCGTTCGCAATCAAGGAGAGAGAGGTCTGCTTAGGATGGTTTCATGTCGTATAGGTAAAACAGTAGAAATATTTGGCTGTTATTATCTCTGTATTGTACAGCCGATATCAGAATTGGGTTGTGTTGTCGAAACTTTGGACTCGTTTTGTGATTTGTTGGTTATTTGTAATTAGTTTAGGTTTGTATCTGCAATTTTATTCGTTGATTGAGACTTCATATTGATGGAAAATATAAAATTCTCGTGTCACGGTGTTCGAACTTGAACTCCTCCGAAACGGCTTGACCGATTTTGTTGAAATTTTTTGTGCTTATCCGGTATCTATGAGAATCGGCCAACATCTATTTTTCATCCCCCTAAATGTTAGGGGTAGTCCACCCCTAATTTTTTTTATTTTTATTTTTTATATTTTTTCGACGCAGACGAAGTTGCGTGGGTCAGCTAGTATTGATGGAAAATTATTTTTTTAAATGTATTTTAATATCTACTAATGGTCGCTGGTAACAGCAAAATCGAATGAGCTGTTCCCGATATTTTTTAAGTGTTAGCTTAAATATCTTATAGAGCAATAAAAAAGATCCTACAAAACTGCTACCTTTTAGTTTTCGAAACTAATTAATTAAAACACCCAAACTTTTCCAAGGGTCAAAACAAAACCCTTTTAAACCCAACTTCATTTCCAATTACAGCCCCTGCCATTGCAAAAACAACCTTATCTTTTACCGCATAAGGCTCTACCCATCCATCCAACGGTTCATAATTAGCATTTTTATAAACATCATTTGCATACTGTCCTGATAACTCTATGAATTTAAATTTTAAGGTTGCGGTCTCCGTAATACTTGAATAATGAAAAGGGTCGGGTAATGGGTCATTTCTGCAGGAAGAGTGGAATTGATGCATAAAACATATGATAGTAACTCATGTACTAATGTAAGGGTATGTCATAGTGAATGTTAATTTTTGACCGACTTCTATAAAAGACGAGGTGACAAAGTTGATAATTTGGATGATTTTTTTGTCATACAGGGTGGATCTGTAACTTTGGACAATCTGACGTGGGGTGAATGACCTGTCCAAATAAAACTTAGAACTATTTTAATTTTAGGAATTGGATAAAAAAAAATTCATCATAGTATGGAAGTCCGCAACGATAGTCGTACGTTTTCCATACAATGTCAGAAAAAAAAAGTTTAACCGATCCAACAAAAAAAATGGTGCTAAGTTGTATTTCGACAGGTTATTTACCCCACGTCAGATTGTCCAAAGTTACAGATCCACCCTGTATATGTATTAACGTAAGGTTCTGCTAAGTTATTTTATGATCGTCATAGAGTTGTTTGTAAATGTGTATAATTTCTTGACTGAACCGATTTCGATGGTCCTTTTTTTGAAATCACGTACTCTTGAAATTTTCATGTATATCAGTCGGAGAAAGCTCCCTGCTACAACAAAAAAGTAACCTGCTACATAACCTATATAAAAGTCACAATGTACTCTACCTAATCCGAGACGAAATCAGTAATTCCACAAAAGCGTATTAAAAGATTGAGCTTTAAGCTCTTTTGAGATAAACGTAACATTAGAGAAAGCTTTTTGCTTCCCGGGAGTCTCTTTAACCTGAAGGCATCAGTTTCACAGAGTTTTTGCGACATTCGGTCAGGAATCTTTTTCGTTTTTTTCAACCGTAACGTTATTTTTCATTAGTGTAAAGCTTTTAGATCGGTTACATTTATTGGTTTTTTAAGTAAAAAAAAGAAGAGAATTTTTAATTCAATATTTATTTTTTCACGGCATCCGTCATTTATGAAATGAAATGCTTTATTTTCAACATTGATGATATGCTCATTCTTGTTGACGTCAAAATCTACCTTTTAGATTTTGACGCGTGGTTTTAATTTTTTTTTAATATTGTGTCGTCTGTCTACTGATACTTCGGTCAACTTTTTACATAATTGGAGTGCAGTTCTGTTAATTATTTCTGCATTTTCCGAATACCTCAATTTTACAAAGGCATGACTATAGAGTCAAAGTCTAATAAAATCATTTTTTTTTTTAATCTTTATTTGGGGAATTGTCAGTTTCTGACTATGTCGCCCCGTAATGCCAATAATAATTTTTCCTTAAACTACATAACAGACTTACACTACATTATTTAAAACTATTAATAAAATAATAGAGCTAAATACACTCTTACATAAAAAAAAATCCTCCACCTTAGTATGACTATTACTCGTATTTTAGCACTCTAATCTAGTTATAGTTTAAACCGTGTTTGAATCACATTTATGATTTAGGTTCTATCTTTAGACCAAGTCAAGTATATCGCTGCTAAAGTTTTTGCAACCTCTTCCTGAGGTTCAGCTAAAGCAGTGTTGATCTGGCCTATATTGTATTGGAATCTCACCCCAAGCTGTATCGTTTTTGTTTAGTCCTGATACATTCGCCTAAGACATGTAGTATGTCTTCTATAAAATCATATGTCTACCTTATATAAAAATCTGTCTAAAACAGTACAAAAACAACCAAGCCAATCATAAATAAAAGCACTTTTTCATCTATCTCCAATGAATCAGGCTACGTCATCAAATATCATCGTGACGTCACAGCCTCAGCTAATACAGCCCATTCATCATGAACGCAAACTAATTTAGTAGCCGCTATAAATCACTTGTTTTGCTTACAATTAGGATTCCTGTTCAATCTGACCGCCTACAGATGTTCTTAAATGTTATTAATTGTAAGTAATTGATCAAGATTTATTTTGTAGTTTCAGTAAAAATTGGTTACGACGGGAGTGACGCGACGGGAAAGAGTGCCGATAGCGTAACGCGTCGCGTCGTCCCTCATAACCCCGTGCTGGGTTCTGGCTTCAGCCGGGGTTCGGACACTGAGTGTGAGCGGTTGGAGGTTTTAGTGCGGTTCAACTCCCACATACCGGTGATTTCCGGTGATTTTCTCCAAATTAAAAACAAAAAAAAAAGATTGGTTACGAGAGTGGGATGTATCTTGTAAGATAGGTAGAGTAAATTTAGGAAAAGACTTGTTTAACGAAATATGGTTTTTTTCTTTGAAATTTGCGTTTTCGGACAGAAAATCAGAAAACCAGTTTTGGTCAGACACAATATATAAATATTACTAAGTTTCAAATTCAGGACCAGAGCAAACCAAAGTCATCAAAGAATTCTCCACTAGACTTATCCTTATGAGATACTCGTACGCCTTATACTCGGCTTTTGGTTATTTCACGAAAAATATAAAACCAACTCATGAGAATCCAAAACCAAATGGACCCAGACCAAAATACTACGTGGCCCATAATCAATCCCGTTTTGATTAACATCATCATCAGCTCGTGGACAGTTTAGCAGCAAACAAAAATACAGGCCTCATCTAATTACATCATCTAAAACAGTCTTCTGACGCTTTTCATATTCTTTGATCTATAAACTACCCTCAAATGAGACAAACCAATAAGTGTTGGGAAATCGAACCGGTTCGAGTAAAATTGAGCGAAACAATCAGAGACGTAAACCACGGCACGTGAATCGTATCCAAGTCCCTGGGGAGTGCGCAAATTTGCGACTGGTGTCGGCCATAGCGGATTTTTCGACGATTCGTATAAATGGTGGGATGACTTAGGGTGTGTATACTTGGGTTAGAAGCTGGCAGTTTTGATCATTTTGGTAAGAAACCTGAATGATGAGCATCTGCAGAGCTGTGGTATCAGGTTGTTGTTGTCTGTCTGTAACAACACATTACTGCCCACTGTTGGGCTCAGGTCTCCTCCGAAGAGGGGTTAGGCATAGTTCACCACGCTTGCCTAATGCGGATTGGGGACTTCATATATCTTCAAAGGATTTTTAGAACCCTTTTCCGATATGCAGGTTTCCTCACGATGTTTTCCTTCACCGTTTTTAGCCAGTGGTGTTGTGAAAAATTGCACATAAATCTTTTTCACATTTAGATTTAGAGGTACAAGCCGGCCGGTTTTGAACACGCAGTTGTTGTTGTACTTTATTTAAAAAACCAAGTTCTTTTAGTAAATTATTGCAAAATGAAATGTTACGTCAAATTAGACAGCAAGTCTTGACCATCTATTAGTGTTGGGTCCTTCAACCTTTTACGTCAATTCTGAAAATTATATATCCTGTCCATTGGCATTTCAAAGTTTAATTCTTTCGATATTAACCTATCACTAAATTCGAGTAGGAAAATCAGACGTCTATAACGCTTATCTTACGCGGGTTAGGGATTTTATAAGTTATTCTGACACGTTCGTTCGATTGGTTCTTTTGGAGGTTTTCCCCAATTTTTTTTTTTATTGCCATGTAGGCAGACGAGCCAACGGCTCACCTGATAGGAAGTGGTTACCGTCGCTCATGAACCTCTGCAATGTCAGGGGACACTGAGGGGTCGCTACCTACGACCTAACTTTAAGGAGCTCAAGCCTCGTTTGAAGAAGGACAAGTCATAGCGCTCAGGGAAAATCTAAAGAAATATCATTATGTGTTTTAGTGACCGAAATTCAAATAATATAAGTCTCCATTGTGTAAAGTGCCTATCACCGGACACCGGATCACACTCGCTCGTCTCGTAAACCTCACGCATTCAATTACCATAGCGCCGGTTTGCGTTGTAATTGTGTTGTGCCCTTTTTTTTAATTTCGCATCCGTGAGGGACGACACCAATAAATATGGAAGGGTACGTTTTATAATTACAGCCTGTATTTTATGTTTCATTTGACTGAGTTATCAGATGAGTGTGCAAAGTATTTTTTTATTTCTTTATTAAATGTGGTGAAAGAGATTTTTTTCACTTTTTTGCGTAATCAGAACAAACGGATCTAATCGTTCTTAGCTTATGCTCTGCAATGTCAGAGGAAACTGGTAGACTAATATTTACGGCTTACTGTTGAGAAAAGTTGTGGTGGCCGAGTGGTCGAAGCGCTTCGGGAGGTCGCGGGTTCAAATCCGGCTTGTACCTCTAAATCTAAATGTGAAAAAAGATTTATGTGCAATTTTTCACAACACCACTGGCTAAAAACGGTGAAGGAAAACATCGTGAGGAAACCTGCATGTCGGAAAAGGATTCTAAAAATCCTTTGAAGATATGTGAAGTCCCCAATCCGCACTGGGCAAGCGTGGTGGACTATGCCTAACCCCTCTTCTGAGGAGACCTGAGCCCAACAGTGGGCAGTAATGGGTTGGTACAGACTAGAGTAATGGGTTGGTATAGGTACAGGTAGAGAACTCTTCTCAAGTCTTATATGAAGAAAGACAAGTCATAGCGCTTAGAAGATATTTTGCTGATAATATTTCAATAATAATTCATTGAAATGAATTTTGAAATAAGGTCAACTCCTCCCAAATTCTATCATCAAATTTCTTAAAGAAGTTTCCTGGTATTCTTCTCAACGTTCCCAATTAACACAATGAGCTTGAAGAGAGCCCTAAAAGGTAGGTCGTAGGCAGTTGCCTCGCAGTGTCTCCTGACATTGCTTCTTCTTCATTTCCTATGTCCCCAAGGTGGGGCAGAGGGCCTCCACAGTGCTTCTCCATTTTGATCTGTGTTGAGCCACGTTCTTTAGCTCCGCCCATGACAACCCGGTCGTTTTAAGATTGGCCGCGACAGAACGCCGCCACGTTTACCTTTGACGGCCACGCTTTCTGGAGCCCTGAGGTGTCCAGTCCAGAGCTTGCTTTGGTATGTGACTAGCGTCTCTTCTAAGCGTGTGGCCAATCCAATTCCTGACAATCCTGATATTGGTTAAATCCATGAAAACACTTACGATCAAGTGGCCCGTTCTACATGGCAATAAAAAAACCTAAAATTTTAAAAACCCTTTTTTTTAAAAACACTTCTAAAACAACCTGAAACACTGTATAATTATCATAACTCTTTATCAGTTACGATCGTCGATAATTATACGAGGCCCTACATAAATTGCGCGGGCGGTAGCCAACAAGCAATGGCAGCTCCCTCTTTATTACCATGTTAATTGTGGCTCGAGTAGCCATGATTTTAAATAGCAATTGGCTGTGTTCCATTATAATATTGGAAGATGGTTTATTCTTGTTTGAATCTATACTAATAATATGATAAAGCTGCAGAGTTTGTTTGTTTCTTTGAACGCGCTAATTTCAGGAACTTCTGGACCGCATTGAAAATTTTTCACTGTTGGAAAATCCATTTATCGAGGAAGGCTATCTTGTATCCCTCTGTGACGCAGACGAAATTGCGCGGGTCACCTAGTACCTGTACCAACCCATTACTGCCCACTGTTGGGCTCAGGTCTCCTCAAAAGAGGGATTAGGCATAGTCCACCACGCTTGAATAGTGCGGATTGGGGACTTCCCATATCTTCAAAGGATTTTTAGAACCCTTTTCCGGTATGCAGGTTTCCTCACGATGTTTTCCTTCACCGTTTTTAGCCAGTGGTGTTGTGAAAAATTGCACATAAATCTAGCCGGCTGGATTTGAACCCGCGACCTCCCGAACGGAAGGAAGCGCTTCGACCACTCGGCAACCACGACTTTAACTCTACTCTCACACCTACAATTTTCATAGACAATCTTCCATTATTTTCTAAAACTTTCACAAGACAAAACACGTTCGAATTTTCTGGTTAAATCTGTTTTTTTCTGGATCGAACCGGGTTTATCGTCGTCGTAAAGATTGAGCAGCCGACGTCGGGACTCTTTATCACACGTTACTGCGACGAGCTGACGAACAAGATTTTCACTTTATTCTGCGATGTGTAAAGAATTTGTATTCTAAATAATTTTGTGGATTAAACGAAAAATTGTGATATTATTAAAAAATAAAAACTTGAGAGGTGTCAAGGGACACCCGGATGGTACGAAGTTCCTTTCGATTAATTAGTGAGGGAATTGTAATAAAAATTTATCTTTTCTATAAGAGAGAGAGAGAGACAGACGTTTTAAACTAACTAATTATTATAACTTAAATAAAATATTTTGATCACAGCGCCATCTAGCATTAATCATATAAAACAAAATAAGGAATTGTTTTAAAAGATTTTAATCACAGCGCCATCTAGCGATAATCATCTAAAACAAAAAAGTGTCGTGACAAGTTTTTCATAAGAATTTCCGTCTAGCCCCCTTTCGATAACGCGCGATAAGGAACTTCGTTCCAATATTTTTGCGATTTTCTCTGGTCAAATATAAATAGATGAAAATTGAAGCAACTTAACATAACCACAATCAAAAAAAAAATCGAGTTTTGTGTAAACAGTGTCCCATAAATTTACTTCAAGTCACCAATCGGGATAGCCTAGAAAAATACAGGAAGAAATCGCAGTTATTTATTAAAAATTGAACATTTCAATCAAGAAAAACTACACCCTGTATCAGTCAATTAAATCCCGTCACTACATACTAATATATGAGAGTATATATTCAGGATATATTATACCAGCTGGCGCTTTGCAACGTCTAATGCATTACACAAGGAATCAAAGATTCCAAGTTTTGGAATAATAATAATATACCTTCTATGCGTTCACATTGCATATAAGGTTTTTATTTTATTTTTATCATTTCGTCCTATCAATAATTATTAAATAGCCTATAATACTCACAAAAAACTCTCTACTTTCTACCTTTAAATTATACAGGGTGGATCTGTAACTTTGGACAATCTGACATGGGGTGAATGACCTGTCGAAATACAACTTAGAACCACTTTTATTTTAGGAATTGCATAAAAAAATGTCATCATAGTATGGAAGTCCGCAACGGTAGTCGTACGTTTTCCATACAGTGTCAGAAAAAAAGTTTAACCGATCCAAAAAATGAAAATGGTGCATTCACCCCAAGTCAGATTGTCCAAAGTTACAGATTCACCCTGTATATTACAAACAGACACTCAAAATCTAATGAAATTTATATAAAACACTACCACCAACCAAACTATTATTTTTTACATCAGTTGACTTTATCCCTAGGGTTGTTCTAATTCTGTATTCAGCGAGCGGCATGGGGAAATTGTAAGGTAGGTTCCGCTTTCGGCCATCTTACTGTTTGTGTGACGTGCGACGTAATGCTATACTGAAACTGTGCTATACTATGCTATACAGGGTGGAATTTTTAAACTCCCCATCCATGGGAAGTACTCGAAATAATGATTTTAGCAAATTCTGCTGAAGGAAAAATTATTTTTTTTTGGAACGAAGACTTTTAGATTTATTTTAAAATTTGGTACACCCGGGAATCGAACCTGATACAAGTCCAAAACATCACACCCTGTATTTTTATTGCACCAATCGATAGAGTGACTTTTAAGGATCAAATGTCTCTAAGAAACATTATAGATTAAATGAAAAGAAAGTTACCAAATTCAAGTCTTAGTCATTAAATTTCATAAAATGCGTAATAATATACAAATATATTAAACATTGACTACCATCTTCATCTTATCAGAAATAGCTCATAAATTAGTCAGTCAGATCAAACGCCCCCAGCGTTGAAATTTCCACCCTGTATAACTTTATGATAAAAATTAACAATATTTCATTTTTGTTTATTTTCTTTTAACACAGATATTTATTTTCTTTTAACTTAAAAATAGTAGCTGTTTCTAAGCTCAATTTGTTAGCAATTACACTAAAACATGTTTTCTTATCATAATATTTCAAAATATAACTTCACATCGCATCTCTACAACACGTAGAGTCGATGTAGAGCCATAAAAAGTAAATAAACGCGACTTTATAGAGCGATCGTAAAACGCGTACGTATCACGTGTACTTTATGCGTACTTAGTACTCTATCCCTGGATCGTTTGGTAGAGACGTTACTGAATCAATGTCTCTACCATGTCTCTACGTAGAGTATGTAGTTTCGTTCTGACGCTAAGCTTGGTTGACTCTTGTTTATTACTTGTAATGTTTTGCTTGTTAAATACTAAAGGGAAGGTAGAGTTTTAATATATACAGGGTGTTAAAATCCAACGAAACAATACTTTCACAGCAAATAGTATACTTGATGTAGAAGCCATCCACAAAATCTGGGTTTTCTAGGCATAATATATCATAAGTTATCACTAATCAAAACTACATGTTAATTTGTGCAGGATCAACCCTACCGTACTGACCTACACCAACAGCTAAAAACTTAAGCCGGCTAGTCACCTCCTGTATCATAGAACATTGTAATAATACACGGGACAAAAATCACATTCTAAACAGGATACATGCGGCTGTGTACGTGAAAATAGATATAGCACGCTAAATGTAGGACAGGGTAGGGTTGTCAAAAATAATACAAAATAATAATTTTTCAACTTTGTATGGGAAAATAAAGTAACTATCTCCGATTCAAAAGTATGTGTATATGATTTGAAATGTGATATAGATTAAGCCCTTAACGTATTGTTTCACTGGGCGCCAACACCCTGTATACTAACGTGTTATTTAAAACTCATACAATTGGTTTTTGTTTTAAGTAAAATCACGTACAAATAATCATCATCATCATCAGCCTAAAGAACTCTAATGCTAGACATAGGCCTCCCCCAAACCTGCATCTAGTGACCTCCCGCGATCTTGACCAGGTCGTCGGTCCTATCGAAGGTCTACCCACGTTGCACTGCCCGATTCGAGGCCGCTACTCCAGAACTTTTCGGCCCCATCGGCCATTAGTTCTTTGACAATAAGCCTTGGGTCCACCCGATATTAGAAGGCTTGACAATAAAGCTGTTACTTGAAACGTACATGCACACACATGTACACACACAATTACTTTTTTTCTCGAAACTGACATACTAGATTACTTAAACTATTACTAAACGGGTTCTTACCACGATTATTTTTATTTAAGAGGTCCCGATACAGTTCTGCAGTCTTGAAACAGTGCTGAAATATCGGGACCTCTCAAATAAAAATAATCGTGGTAAGAACCCGTTTAGTAATAGTTTAAGTGATGTAGATAACCGCGGGTGTTTAAAGAAATTTGTAACGTACTAGAGTTTCAGATCATAGGTATATTACAAGCATACCGTACAAAATTCTATACGAAGTTCTAAAAAGTGTTCTGAGATATCACATATTATGTACGCTATGTAAAAACTTACACGTATATACAGTTTTCTGTTTAGATAACGTTCGGAGCGTGTATGAGCCTCCTTGATATCAGATAAATGTAACGGCCGAGTTGCACGCGCTCGTTGCATGCTTCGCTTAATCGGACAACATCGGTATGAAATACGGTAGATAATACTGTCGAGCATTACAGTGTCGTAGATTTTTAAGGTAATATTTGTAAAGAATATTAATTTGTATCAAAAGAAATGTAGTAAAGAATTGTATTGAAAATGTAGTCAAAAGTGTTTCCATTTTCATAAAAATTAAACAATATTAAGACACACAAACGTACGCACTTTAGATTAAGAGAACTGTGTACGTTCTATCTAGAATTCAAATTGTTTACATCAATTTCGATGTGGGCATACTTACATTTTGAAAGTCAAAACAAAAGACGACCAAGCCTCCGTCCTAAGATGAACTAACGAAACAAATCAACATTATTTTTTTCATTTTATTATTTTACATTTGTTTAATAATTTAAATGTTCTAAATTATTTTAGATACCTACATAGTAAATATTAAACAATTAGTCTAATAAACTTATTCAGACACTCGCGGTTTTCTATAATACTTTCATGCATTTTTAACGGGTTCTTACCACGATATTTAATTAATTGAGTTGTCTCGATATTTCAACGTTATTGCAAACGTCTGTTTCGCCTTGTTTGCAAAAACGTTGAAATATCGTGGTAAGAACCCGTTGAAAATTCATGAAAGAATTAGTCTAATAATCTAAAACTTTTTTATCAGTTCGCCAAAATTTTCCACCCATATTTTTTCAATCCACCAACTTCGATGATGCGGCTTCCTTAGTGTTCAATCACCTTACAATAAACCTCGAAGCACAACACCCAGCCATTACAGACAATACACTACAAATTTTCAACTACAACGATGTATCGAAATTGAATTCTAAATTTGGGAGTACGAAAATGTTATTATCATTTTCGCTTGTAAATTGAAGGAAACTTTGAATTAAATTATTAGTTTGTTAGCTTTTGATGGTATAGACGGTACTGTTTGTAATTGTGTTGAAGGTTCGAATTTGTAGCAGTATTAATTTTATTTAATCATCTAGCAGGTCATTCATATATCGCACAACAGAAATTAAGTTAGCTCCTAGTGTCTAATGTTTGTAATGACCAGTTTTGTAGTCCAATAATAAATAAAAAAAAAAAATTAGGGTCATATTTTTAAAGCTTTTATTTATGCTACATGTAACTATGTAAATGTGGGTGGAATCTAGTTGGTTAAATTTGACGAATTTGTCACTGTTAGAGTATGTGGTCGAACAGCACTTAAACCTACAGCTTACACTCATCATCCGAACTTCAGAACTCAGCATGGAGTTGCACATTGAAGATTACATATCTTGAAACTTAAAGTGACTGCATAGTTAGCAATTCTAAAATGGAGATAATTTAGATCCGCCTACATTTATGTCGCCTGTTTGTCCAGCAGACAATCAAAGATCAACAACATCTTCAGGATTCACACCAAAACTAGAATCTTCTACTAAGACTAAATACTCAACACAACATTCAATCTCACTTAAACTATTACTAAACGGGTTCTTACCACGATTATTTTTATTTGAAAGGTCCCGATATTTCAGATGTATTATGTAACTTACTACAGTTATAATAATGAAGCACTGTTTCAAGCGGCTGCTGTCTCAAAACTAGATTTTTTGGCTTTATTTTTATTTTGACAGCCGATACTGTCAGTGTGGTATGTCGAAATGTGAGTTCGAGTTCCAGTGGTACCGGTAAACGAACGAGAAAGAGGGTAGACAGATTGGTCTGCTCTTAAATGACCTGACCCGCAGTTCTTCAGTCTTCCCGTGATCATGGCGCTTGAAACAGTGCTGAAATATCGAGACCTCTCAAATAAAAAGAATCGTGGTAAGAACCCGTTTAGTAATAGTTTAAGTGATGTAGATAACCGCGAGTGTTTAAAGAAATTTATAACATTCAATCTGAATACCAATCCAAGGAACAAAGATTTAAAACAATAACAAGCATCATTAATCCGATCATGGTTCAACAATTAAGTCGGAGCACACGGTCCAAGAGGAACGGTCGTAAATCTGGCACTATCTGCAATACTCCAGTTGTCTGGAGAGCACTTAGTGTTGTCCTCGACTTAGAAATGTGGTATAAGTTAGGAGATGAGGGTAGGAATGTAATGATGCTTAAAAAATAAGGCTATTGCTGTCTGAAACTCAGGTTTGGATCGTGGTTAAAATTGTTGCATTAAAATTTCCAAAGTTTGGTCGTTTAACTAAACTGGCTAAAAACGGTGAAGGAAAACATCGTCAGGAAACTTGCATATCCGAAAAGGGTTCTAATAATCCTTTGAAGATATGTGAAGTCCCCAATCCGCATTGGGCAAGCGTGGTGGACTATGCCTAATCCCTCGACGGAGGAGACCTGAGCTCAGCAGTGGGCAGTAATGGGTTGTTACAGTAAAGTACAGAACACCTTCTTAAGACATTTCTTTTGTTGCTTTCTAACTTGGTGTGACTAGATTCGCCAAGCCGAAATGCTTGCTTGGTTGTGAGTCAGTAAGAACAGATAAAGTGAAATTATCAGAGACTAGGTGCTGACTTAGATGATTATCACCACCACCATTAGGAAACCATCTACCAGAGACAGAGAGTCCTGATCTTCCCGCTGATTTCTTCTTACACACACCACCCGTCTATGCCAGTTTATGCGCTTTTTAGCGCCTCGGAAACAGAAAACTACGTCTCGAGGCAAGAGCAGCTGCGTCCTGAGAGTTGCCTCGTGTTTAGAGCTCACTCATTTGCTTGTTAGCTCTTGTTAGATTGTTTCCTAGTATTTTTGGATGGTGCCCAAGATCTCAGGATGCTTGGATTTGGCTGAGTTTTCAATTAGAACTAGCAGTTATAAAGACTTGTAGAGCAGGGTCATTTGGCGAATGTTAAGATTAATGTGATGATTAAAAAAATCACAACAAAAAATTGTAGAATAGGACTTTAGAGTATACACAGAGCAAGATATTGCAAAGCTACACTTACTGTTAAGTATACGTTTCTCCCATCTGACTGGAATTAGAATTATAAACACACAATTCACTTTAATTTAATTTGGTAATGCTATCGTCTCCACAAGACAATACTTTTTTTCTTCTGAGCAATAAAAAAGTTTTACTTTAAAAACAAGTAATCAGCCATTGCTCCCCAGCTCCCTTAAGCCAATCACAAATAGCGACAAAACTTGGAAAATCCCTTCCTATTTCAGTAGTTTTTGCACAAATTCAACCCTTCCAGAAACTTCTAAAACTTCGACTACCGGCCTTAACTTAAATTGTGTTTGTGACACTTCAAATAACTTTTGTGTAGTCGAAAAGGGAACACAAACGGCACAACTTAGTTTAATATTTCTGTGTGTTGGGAAAATGGAATTAAAAAATGTAATTAATTTGAAAGAAGAGTGTATTGTTAGGGGTGGGCCATATAAAGTTTGCATTTTTCAAAAGTTCGACTGACATAGCCTCCGAGGTGAAAATGGGCTTCATCTGAAAAGACGATTTTTCGGTAAAAATGCTCATCTTCGGCCAAGCGATCTTCTGCCCATTGGGCGAACCGAAAACGTCCCATTTCGTAAATGTCAAACTTTTAACTAAATTATGAACACAAATTGAATGACATTTGAGCTGTCATTCTCTAAATAAACAGTAGTTCAAAATGCAAACGTTAGATTGGCCCACCCTATATTTGCCCACCTCTCACTTCCATCACTGTAACTCCTGTGTAGCCAGGATCCACAGTGGTGACCATCGTAATGACTCTGAGTAGTGAAGCCCAGGAACAGTACTGAGTAGTGGAGAGACATATTACGATCCCATCTAAATGGGATAAGTTATAGCGAAAGAAAGTCGTCAATTCGTCCTTCTTCAAATCATCGTCATTAGCAGTCCATAATCGTTCACTGGTGATTATAGGCCTTCTCCAAATTACACTATACCATTTCTGTCCACTGCTGGGCTAAGGTCTACTCAGAAGAGGGATTAGACATAGTCCACCACACTTGCCCAATACAGATTGGGACTTTACATATCTTCGAGGTAATTTTTAGATTCCTTGTTCGTAACTCTTGTTAAACCTCATTTGAAGAAGGACAAGTTATATTCCACTAAGAATATTTGCATGAAACCTTTTACGTAAAAACAAGCCAGTTTTTAGGTTTCCAAGTTTAATCCCATCATATACCCTTGTTTATAGATCAGCAATCCTGAGCGTCAAACAGCCGGCGGTGGCATCGGGCGCGACGAGCATTCACTACGGCTATGTGAATGTCGCACGTGTACAATCGATAGTGTGAGCCGAGCCTAACCGGACGCTACAGTGGCGTGCCTTATTTGAACGTAGGGATGTGTGCACCGAAATGCAAATGTTAAATAGATTTTAAAGGTCTACTTTTGCAGCAGCTTAATATTTATATTGACAAACATAATTGTTGTTCGAGCATAAAACCTCTCGTGTTCCAAATTTGAAAAATAAAAAAGTAGTGTTATCTGTCAGAATTGTTTTAGCGCCAAAATGTAAAAATTCAATTTTTTGTATTGTAAAACCTAAATTAATTATTTGTAAAACCAAAAAGTCACATCTTAATTATTATTTCCTTTGGTATTTCTGCAATTTCTCCCACAATTCTTAATCATTATACATTTAGAGATACCGTCAATAGTTTTAATTTCTCCATCTGGACATGCCGACGTACATCCTTAACGTTAAGTGATTACCGTCGCTCATATATCCTTGCACTGTCTCGGGATACTATGAAGCCGCAACATTTCGACCTACCTTATGTGATTGAGATAGTGCAATGGGAAAGAGCGCCGTAATGCATTTCAATTTCCACATATTACACACATTCCTAAAAAAAATAAGTACATAGACATAACATTAATTTGTCCAGAATTTTTGGAAAGAAGTTCCTTATCGCACGTTGTGAAAGGGGGCTAGATGGAAAAAAATCTTACGAAAAGTTGTCACGACACTTTTTTTGTTTTAGATGATTATCGCTAGATGGCGCTATGATCAAAATCTTTTAAAACACGTTCTTTATCGCGCGTTAAGTTAGGAAAAAAATATATAAGATATGTTTTAATCGAAAGGAACTTCGTTCTATTCGGGTTCTATTCCCATGAGCGTTAGCGTTATCGTTTTTTTCTTAACTAAAATGCTACCACATTGAATAGCGGTTTAGCCAGTTTTCCACATAAAATAAACTAAATATTAGACAACCCTACACAGTATTTCACGTCTCTATACACAGGTAGAGTGGCTAGTAATTGTGCGGTGCTCGCATTTGAGATGCTGATGAACATGATGCTTCGTTGTCTACCTAAAAACGAAATTATAGAGCTCGGGTCTCGCTGAGTCTTATATAAGTAAATACTAGTCGTAAATATTACATTGATTACTATAGGAGTAAAATAATTTGAAGTTTGTTTGAATGAAATATATAATTTTGATTTGTAATTGTTTTTAGTAAATTAGATAACCTAACTTTAAGGACCCTCCTCAAGCTTCGTTTGAAGAAGGACAAGTCATAGCGTTCAGGGAATACCGAGGAGGGGAGCTCATTCCATAGCCGGATGGTGCGTGACAAAAAAATAGAAAATTAATTTCTCAAAGTCCAAAAAAAGATTGTAACAAAAGTTATCTTAAAAGAAAAACAGTGGAAATAAAACTTCATATTTCATAACATATCTTTACTAGCTTTTGCCCGCGACTTCGTTCGCGTGGACTTCAGATTCGTCCCGTATTATCAAAAATTGTAGCCTATGTGTTATTCTGATGTATAAGCTATATTGTGGTAAAGTTTCATTCAAATCCAATCAGTAGTTTTTACGTGAAAGAGTAACAAACATCCATACATCCATACTTACAAACTTTCGCCTTTATAATAGTATTATGATATAAAATACTATTTAATAAAACACTTTTTCACCTCAGTAACTCAGACCTATACAACTCTACTTCACTACAACTACCATTTAAACCTCTTTGAAAACCTCATCAAACCTTTTCATTTTATAAATACTAGTTTGAAAGCGACACAGCGTCTCTATTGCTTCAATTTACATTTTAATTGGAAGCATTCGAGCTTGCGTGCGACAGCTTTTAGAACGCTTTTCAATCACCAGCCGATGACAAGCTTTTCAATACTTTTATTGAACGTAATTTATTGGAGCTGCAGTGGAAACTAGATTTGAATATTTTATGTTTTGATATAGTTATTGGTTTGATACTTAATTACGGATTGCTGTGGTTTCTTCAGTTGTCAATAAATTTTGTTTCACATGTAGTGTTCAGAACATAAACTTTTGTATTTGCATGAAAACTATTTTATTTATTTTTAAATCTAATATATAAAATTGTCGTGTCACGGTGTTCGAACTTGAACTCCTCCGAAACGGCTCTACCGATTTTGATGAAATTTTTTGTGCTTATCCGGTACCTATGAGAATCGGCCAACATCTATTTTTCATCCCCTAAATGTTAGGGGTAGTCCACCCCTAATTTTTTTTTTCGGCGCAGACGAAGTTGCGCGAGTCAGCTAGTCTTCTTATAAATTTTGTTCGTTGTTCTATGTCAAATTTAATTCTTCACTTTTTTCTCACTTCTGTTCCAGCCATATAGGAGAGTAGTCATGTTTTATAATTTTATATTTTTTTCATTGTTTCAATGAATTATAAATTTTAACAAACAATAACTCTATTCTTTATTGGATCCTATAGCATCCAACATGTAGGTATAGAGATTTTATTCGATCACCCACTTCTAAAACACGCAAATGACAGCTGGTACCTAGGCCAACTGTCACACGTTTGGAGAAGCTTGTACTGGTACAAGGCCAGTCATCGATATTTAATTTTACGTGCGTTAGGCGTTGGTGAGCCAATATGAATACTCAGTGTAATGGTTGATTCCATATTTTGACTTGACTCAACATTATTATTATTAAGAGAGGGGGGGGCGATGGGCACAGGTAGCCCGTCAGGTCACTGCGACCCTTGCGGATCTATTGTATTACAGATCTGCGCAAGACTCAGGTCCAGCATGAACTGGACTATTTTCCTAGGGCAGATGTCCCTAATATCTTCAGGGAACAAGATATTATGTCCCCCGAGGATATACGACGAACGGCCCTTTATTGTCCTCTAATATTGCAGAGGTCCATGAGCGATGGTAATCACTTACAAATTGGCCGGTTGGTTCGTCTACCTACAAGGCGATAACAAAAATGGCGTGGGTCAAATAGGACTAAACAAAAGTTTTCCGCCATTTTGGATCACTTATACAGAAGTTGTAGAAGCTAGAATTACTTCAATTTACATTTTAATTGGAACCATTGAAGCCTGAGGTCGGTTTAAGAATACTTTTTAATTATCGATATACAGTGCTGTGTTGCCAGAATTATGGCCTTCGAGAAAAAATAAAGATTTATTTCTTGAAGAAATGATAATTAAAATAATTTATTTAATTATATTATGATTTGATTGTTTGTGGAATATACAGGAATGGAAATAATATATAACGGCGTAAATAGTGTGTTGAGGTGTAATGACGTTGTAAACAGTCGATCTTCGTTTGGTTTTGTCAGGAATAACGTCACAATGTCCACTTGAACACTTGATGATCAATACTTTTGAATAAAAACTTCAAAATAACGAGTTTTAACAGTTTATTACTTTTACATCAAGAGGTCCGTTTGCCTCGACAATTCAAACACGAATGAATAATAACAGCAGCCAACGCCTGTATTTATAGCAAGTCTCTACTTCCAACTACCCGCACTGTGAATAGGTTGGTTTCCCTTGTTATCACCCCGTCATATATATTGTTATTAGGAGCCATAATTGAAATCATTTAATCAAGTTAATGAGTCACAGAAACATGTGGGAGATATATCATATCATATTTACAGTCATGAGAGACCTATATTCAGCTACTTTTCAAGACAAAGAAGGATAATAAACCGAGCTTCTGAACCACAAGTCAACGCAATAAAAATAAGAAAATGAAAAAAGTATTATTTTTTTCATGGCAACACCAAGATTTTCTAGTAAATGGTTCTCAATAGCATTCATACGAAGTTCTCGGTAATAATTGGAGTGAATTCATCGTGAGATTTTTCGTACTATTCAGGAATACGAACGCTTTTTATTGGACTTGGAAAAAATGTGGACAGGTACAGAACCGTACTGTGACGAGCCATTACTGCCCACTGCTGGCTTAAGGTTCATAACTTTTATAATATTAGGTGAACCTTTGAAAGATTATCATAAAAAACTTGAGAAGTGTCAAGGGACACCCGGATGGAACGAAGTTCCTTTCGATTAATTAGTGAGGGAATTGTAACAAAATTTTATTTTTATAGAAAGACAGACGTTTTAAACTAAGTAATTATTATAACTTAAATAAAATATTTTGATCACAGCGCCATCTAGCATTAACCATATAAAACAAAAAAGTGTCGTGACAACTTTTTCATAAGAATTTCGGTCTAGCCCCCTTGCTATAACCTGAAAACATGACAATTCAAAATAACGTAAGATTGGGCAAAACTTATTGGCTGATGATGATGATGATTGACAAAACTTGAAAACACGACAATTCAAAAGCGTAGATATAACGATTGGACAAGAGACCACCGTCGCCCAAGGACCTTGTCCTACGCAAGCGACATACAAGATTCTAAACTCAAGTAGGAGTTTAGTCAAAACTTCACATAGAACGCCAGAAGCGGAGTGCATCTTGAGGACACTCACGGATTCAAATCACAGAATAATACTAACAGAAGTAAACTCATGTTTAGACCTGTTTTAGTTCTTACGTACACTACTCGTATCTAATAAGGTGATGGTTATGACATCATCGTAGTCTTGTCATGTACCTGTTGTTGTCCAATACAACTGGGTTCAGGTTTCATTAGTGGGCGGGACCATAATTCATTAAGCATGCATATTCAAAAGATACAGGATAGGTCATTATATATATATATATATATAGATAAGGAGATACATAAAGATATACGCTTTGCGAGAAGGGAAGTCGAAACTTATGTTTTCCTACTCCTTCTATCATCTTCTGATTAAATTCGTTGCGGGACCCAAGACAAGTTAGCTTTTCCTCGGGTTCCTGGGCTTCACTTCTCACAGTCATTATGATGGTCGCCGTTGTGGATCCTGGCTACACAGGAGTTACAGTGGTGGGAGTGAGAGGTGGGCAAATACCCGAAAATATACATAAGGAGTCCTACCTGATTGTGAGTAGTTACCGTTGCTCATAGACCTCTGCAATATTAGGGGACGCTGAGGGGCCGCTATCTACGACCTACCTTTAAGGACTTTCTTCGAGCCTCATTTGAAGAAGGACCACTCATGGCATTAAAGAAATATCGAAGAAGGGACCTCATACCATAGCCAGGGATGAACTCCATGTCGACACCATATTGTTGGAAAAATTGATATTAGAATCTTCTGGACCAATATTACTCTGGTGTGCGACTGGGTGCTGATAATATGGTAATTCTACAGCAAGTAACGCGTCGTGCCGTCCCCGCAGGGTTCGGACGCAGGGCAAGCATATATCCCACCTGCGGGGCATGTACACCTGTGTGTAACCGGTAATTTTCTCTAACTAAAAAAAATAAGAGAATATGCTACTAGCGAGTTCAACAGAAGACCACAAGCCTTCGGCGAGGCCTATCTGAAGCAGGACGGCATGACTTCATTGGTCTTTTGCGCGACTTTTATTAAAATTAACTTCTGTCTTTTTCTGTGGCTAGTGTTACTGAAGTAATCCCGTTTCACTTGAAATTGAGTCTGCAAGTTTCGGTGTGACGCGTTATCGGATTTGTTCGAGACGCGTTCTGAATCTTACGAACACATTCCGGATGCAAGTCCTGATTTTTAACTAAACTTTTGGAAGGAAATTTCCGTGTTTTCGGTACTTTTCTAGTTACGTGAAGAATTTTCTCTTCTTTACTTGAATGACGTGATAAGTTCGAATAGTTCACTAGTCATATCTGAAGAAGCGATATTGTGTTAATGAAGGCATTTAAAAGTAGAAACGATGTGTGTAAAACTCATTGAAAAGGTACATTCGGTGTAAAAGTGATAATTTAACCATAAATATTAAGTCAGTATTTTATTAAAAGCCTTGTAATAATATCGCATAGTAAATTAACGAATCGTTTATAAATAAATAATCATATTCGATTATAAAGAAATCCATTGTAACAATATAATCTATGCTAATATTATAAAGCTGAAGAGTTTGTTTGTTTGTTTGAACGCGCTAATCTCAGGATCTACTGGTCCGATTTCAAAAATTCATTCACTGTTGGAAAGCCCATTTATTGTGGAAGGTTATAGGCTATATTTTATTTTGAAAAAAAATAGGGATCCGTATGAAAATATCGAATATGTAACACAAGGCGAATAATCGAAAACCTATTTATACGTACGCTGCAAAAACTATTGACAATAGAACAAAATGATGTACTACAGGTTTTTAGGTCTTTTAAAGACAAACAAAAAAGTCCGCGACAGCATCTATCTAGCTATCATAGTTTAGTCACAATAACCGCTTTTATGATTATGAAAAATATTTTTTCGTCCCAAGATTGAATTTAACGTTAAATGAGTATCGTTATATTAACCCTTATCCAAATTAAGTATTTTTTTTATCAAGAGTATTAATGTAGAAGTAAATTACTTTGTGTTTTATTCCAATCGGACTTTTCGTTTAGAAGTTATTACGAGTATAAAATGCAATGAATATGTGGGGCACAGCGGGCCGCGAAAATAATAACTCGACGGCATTGCGAGTACTGTTTGATCCCCTTTGTAACGCAGACAAAGTTGCGCGGGTCAGCTAGTTACTTTCTATATTTAAAACTTTATTAATTCATCGTTAAATTTTCACCAAACAATCGAAAACCTCATTAACAAGATGTAAGAAAACCTTAAACCGAGCGATAAATATAAACAAGAGTACAAAGGGTTCGAATGTAGACGAAATCACATTTCTGCCCTTTTCGATTATTGGATATCGGCTTTAAGGGTCGATTCGGAAATTCAATAACAGTCGACCTCGCAGAAAAGGGCTTGAATAAAACGGTATTAAGGACGCTAACGTCGCTTCAACCGCTAACCTGCAGACAATAGAAGATTGAAGATATAAAATTGGTGAAAACTGGGCCTTTTATTTGGGCTATTCCCTTTTACCATTATATGAATACAGGGTAATCTGTTAATGATGGTAAATTTTGAAGGAGGGTGATGAGAACTCTGTTCTAATACAGAATATAAAATTTAAGTAGGTAAATTACAAAAAAAAATCAAAATTCGACAAAACTATCCCATAGTAAGTTAGTGTAATTAGGTACCATAATAGATGGTATTTTGTGGGAACTATTTAAAGCATTTAATTTTGATATATTTCTTTCATGCATTTTCAATGGGTTCTTACCACGATATTTAATTGAGTTGTCTCGATATTTCAACGTTGTTACGTCATGATCACGAGAAGACTGGATACTGTGGGTCGATTTAAGAGCAAACAAATCTGTCTACCCTCTTTCTCGTTCGCTTTTGGGTAGTACCACTGGAACTCGAACTCGCATCACGACACACCACACTCACTGTATCTACAAGACTCTCTATATATATTTGTTTATCAGAGATGAGATGTTATTTAAAAGAGATTGCCAGTTTAATTCCTAAGAGGTAAAGCAACAATTGATATGTAAACTTATACAGACACTCGCGGTATTCTATAATACTTTCATGCATTTTCAACGGGTTCTTACCACGACATTTAATTAATTCAATCATTAATCGCAGTATCCAGTCTTCTCGTGATCATGATGTTTGCAACAACGTTGAAATATCGAGACAACTCAATTAATTAAATATCGTGGTAAGAACCGGTTGAAAATGCATGAAAGAATTAATATGTATTTTTATTTATTTATATATTTAAAGTAAGGATCATCAACAAAGAATACACATGGCACGCTAAAAACTTATTAACAATATAAAATGCCAAGTTTTTGTGCTTTTTCACTTACATATGATCACAGCTTTGGTAAAAATAGGTATAAAACAGAACTAAACTCAAACAACAATAAGAACTCAAAAATAACAGGCAAAAAATCGCTTTCAATCGCTTTATAGGTAAACCAGCATACAGCCCACCTGATAGTAAGTCACCATCTCACTTCTGTAACCACTGCTGGATTCGGTTGGCATATAATCTATTAATGCAACAGTAAATTTTCGATTTGTGACCAAATTGTGACCAAATTCTTGCATTAAAATTAACATCAAAAATATTCGCAAAACCGTATCCTGAATTCTTTGTTTACCATATTCAGGGAACGTTATTTGTAACGTTTGCAGAGGCAATCGTAACAGCTTATTTACGCGATACAGCACCTGTGCTGAACTGATTTTTATTATTGTTATGACTCTACGTGTTTGGGATGGCGAATTTTAATGTCGATTTTTGTTTTACGTTCGAGTTTACGTGTAATTCGATTTTATTATGATCTAAAGCTAATGGAATGCCGTATGATGATATAATTATTAGCACTTATATACTTGAAATTTAAAAAAAAAACAGAAATGAAATGAAATACCTACTTTGTTTTCAACGTTGATGATATGTTCATGCTTGTTGAAGTCAAACGTTAAAAGCTACCACCAGTTCGGCCAAAAAAAACGGGAAGAACTGGCAAGAAACTCAGCGGGCATGTCTTTTTTGTATAACATATCAGCATTTTTAAAATCTTTTTTTAACAATACAAGAAGTAAGAACATAGGCTTCGTAAATTATCGACTTCCTATCAAATAGAACACATTTCAAACCTCGTTTAAAAAGGACTAGTCATAGCGTTTGGCGAACACTGAAGACTGAACGGAACCGGTAGGCGCAACGTGGGCAGACCTCTTCTTTTAAGGTAAACCAACGACCTGATAAAGCCCACGGGAAGATGTAGAGGAGGTTCGGACAAGTCTCATGTCCGGCAGTGATGTTCTACGGGATGATGATCACGATGAAGAGGGAAATAATTTTAAAGAGAAAAATGTATCTTTTGAAGCTAATTTTTAGTATAAAATCTTATATAACCATGGAAGTTGATAGAAAAATCTTTGAGCTCTTGTAGTGAGATATTAAAATGCAACAAACTTATAGAACTCAATTCTCACAACATACACCACAATGTATATTTATACTAACCCGGCAAGAAATAATAGTTGTCTTAGTGCCTTTAAATGAAAATATAAACACTAAACTCTTCCAACAAACGAGCAACAAAGTACAAGATGGCCAATTACACTTTTAATTGTCAAACAACTGGCCAACAGCTGGAACATTGGCATTCCAGGACAAGCTGCCAACTATTAAGATGTTTGGGCCAACCCAGTTTATGGCCCGGGAATTGCGCTTTTATTTTTGTGTTAAAATTGGCCCGCCGTTATCTGGGATTTGTTGGGAGATATTGCTCTTGGCTTAGTGATGGGGTTGGTATCGATAATTTTATGGATATTTTATTAAAAAAAAATATAACGAAAAAAGAATTTAATTGATATTAAACATATTAAAACACTCGCGGTTTTTTATGATACTGTAATGCATTTTAAACGGGTTCTTACCACGATATATAATTGATTGAGTGGTCTATTTCAACGTTGTTGCAAACGTCATTATAATATACTGATAATTTTTCAAGCTTTTTTTTGCTATATTAGGAGTAATTAAAGTACACACTTAATTAAAATTGCAGTATCCAAATAAAATTAGAGAACGACTCCATGCAGAAATAAGTGTATCAAACGAATGCTGTAGGCTTACTAAGCGACAGCATTAATAGACCTGAATTTAGTTACTTTGAAAGTAGACGTTTCAATACTTTAAAAAAACCATAATTAAATTTTCAAGAAACACTCAATACAGGTTCATAAGATCTATTTTTTACTTCGGAAGAAACTCTTGGAATTCAAATAGTGAGGTATAGTTTTATCGACATCCACCCCATCCCTAGAGGGTTAAATTTCAGCGCCATATCAGGCGCTTTTTCGACCGCTTACGTTGCTCGCTGATTTTAATATAGGGAAGTATGCAACGTTCGTCTGTCTGTAGCTCCTATGGATTGGGAACATGTATATTTCCTCTAGCATGTTATTGGGTTTTCATTTGAATTGAATTTGATGTTGATTCAGTTTATAGCGTATTTTTGCGTTGGTAGAGAGTTTGTGTTTGAGTAACTGCTGTTTTTTTGGATGCAGTTTTTCAGTGTTTTATCTTTTGTTTGTGAAGGATAATTGAAACTAAATGTAGATTTAGATTTTTTCTTTTAGTTATACTTAAAAGACAGTGTTTTGTTAGCACATTTTTGATTTGTCGAAACTAATTTGAGAATGAATCAAACTCGTATTGTCTAACGGTCAAAGAGTATTGACTGTACAATAATTCACCAAAATTTAAAAATGTAAGTCAGATGTTTTTCATTTTCATGAAAAGCTTTCTTTTTAGTCTTAAGTGGTTATATACCGTAAACAACAGTTATCGCTACCATCCACAGCCCGCAAATATCTGTCATACGCACCAATAAAAAGCACCACTTATTTCGTGTTTCTTAAATCTTCAAACAAACACCAAAGGAAAATCATATCTAATACGTTAGCCTACGTTCCATAATCGCAGAGCGCAGCTGTTAATATCATTAATCTCTATTTTAAGGGTGAACGTTACCGCCTTAAATTATTACCCTCCGGGTGCGACCTGCGTCACGAATGGTGATCGTAAGAAATTGTCTGTTTAAGCCCTTCGTGCCCAGTTGTGTAGTTAAGTTGGAACGGACCTGATGGAGGAGTAGATTGTGTATAGTTTTGGGGTTATATTTACGTAACATCGCTTTACTGGATTTAATACATTGGCCGTCTGGTAACTTTACTTGGAACCGCTGCGCTCTTCTACAGTTCGGTTCAGAAGATCATTTTTGCCCCGTACAATTCCGATTTGGAATGGACTCCCGTCCGCGGTGTTCCCGGAGCGCTATGACATGTCCCTCTTTAAACGAGGTTTAAGAAAAGTCTCCTCTTTGCCCCTCTTTGCCCTGGCATTGCAGAGGTTCATGAGCGACGGTGACGGCTTACCATCAGGTGGGCCGTATGCTCGTTTATATACCTTGCAATAAAAAAAAAAATAGAGTTTGCTTGTTTTCGGATATCTTTGCATACGAAAAGCGCCCCTCTCTGGTGTTTCTCGAACACCATTACTCTACGAGTTGTCTTTCTGTAAACGAGGCTTGAGAGTCCTTAAGTCCTTAAAGGAACTTGTAGGCCTCGCAGTATCCTCTGACATTGTAATGTGTGAGCAATGGTAATAAACGTAACGATATTCCAATTAATATTGTATTTATTGGATTTCCGTAAAAACGTGTAAATTTAAAGCTTCGAAATGTCGATGAGATAAACCGGTGACAATAAAATGCATTAATTTTATGTGATCCAATAAAAGATGTACAGAAGGTTCAAATATTTTTTATTGCAATTGAGGCAGACTAGGGAGCCACCTGATTGAAAGTGATTACCATCGCTCATGTCTCTGCAAATGTCACAAGACACTCTAGGGCCTCTACCTACCTTTGAGGACTTTTTTAAACGACTTTGAACTGAGTTCCTCTGTTTCTTTTTTTATCTCGTGGTCGCCTTTCCGTGACAACTTTGTCCAAAGCAGGCCGATGACCTAGCAATGCCGCAGGCCTCTAATCATAAGCATCTGCCTAGCCTGGCAACAAATGGCCTATGTCCAGCAGTGGACATCTACGGGATGTTGATGATGAACGATTCTTGGCAACTTCAGTTTGTCTGTCTGTTTGTAATAAATTACAATCCTTAAATTTACTTGCACCGGATGTAACTATGTACTCATGTACAAAATAATTCTCAATTTCAAAGCCCTTTGTAACACATAAATAACGTAACTCTCAAACCGATATCCCTAAACAATACATCAAAAAAATCAGCCAAAACACGCGAGAACTCGCAACTGGTCTCCATGTAAATGAATGGATATTTTGTCAACGTAATTTAAATTTATATTCGCGTGGCTCTCCGCTGCGAGAGTTTTTAAAAGGCTTTCCTCTCGAGGGAAATAGGATTATGCATGATTTGTTATTTTAATTTGAATCGAATTGTCATTTTGTTGACGAACAATAAAATGTAATTTAGAATTGAAAGGTTTTTAAATAAATTAAAGTATTTTTTTAACAGTTTTCAATACTACAATTAACATTATTTTTATCATTTAATATCTTGTATAGTAAAGCCAACTTTTTCATATTGTGGGTAGTTGGAAGTGGGGACTTACTATAAATACAGGTGTTGGCCGCTGTTAGGCGGATTGTTGTTTGGATGCTCGAAGTGAGCGGACGTGTTGTTTAAAAGTAAATTGTACAACTCTAGCGACAACATAGCGTCAAGAGTTTTGATTGTGACTCGGAAGAGGAGAGAATTGTGTCGAAGAATAAACTGTATGCTGATTTACGATTGCAGTTTGATTCGGAGAAGTTTACAGAATTAATTGTGAGTTAGTGATGACTGTTGATTAAAATTAGAGGTGAAATTAAAGTAATATTCAACTAGATAAAGCGCTTTTGATGGAACTCAATATTACTATTTACTCAATAATCCACTGGGAATAGAACCAAAACTGGTTTGTTAATTTAAGACCAGTATGAGCAATGTTTTACTTACATTTTCATCAAACAAATTAAAACATTTTCAACAGATTCTTGTTTCACACAAATAAAACTAAATCATAATTGTTTCACCCATTTGGGAGCTACAATACCACAGTCATACACATACATACATACCTACATACATACATACATACATACCCTACACTGATAGGTCAAAAACATAGCTCTCATTTTTCGTCGAGATTGTCACAACCAAACTGATTCAATATAAAATTACTAGGTGACCCGCGCAACTTCGTCTGCGTTACAAATGTGTTATTCTGATGTATAAGCTATATTGTGGTTAAGTTTCATTCAAATCCATTCAGTAGTTTTTACGTGAAAGAGTAACAAACACACATCCATACATACAAACTTTCGCCTTTATAATATTATTATGATAACACCTATTACCATTACTTATCATTTTCATCTATTTTAGTTCCTATTCCCACTATACAATAGAGAATTGCTTAAACTAATTAATTATCGTCCAATAATCTCTGATCTCAATTCATGTCGATGGACGGATGACACTCATAGCGCTGAGCACCACTTGAGATGCTCTCAATCCTTGACACGACGCGTGCTGCCGACATCAATATTACTATTTACCTAATAATCAATTGGGGATAGAACCAAAATTGGCGTGTTTATTTATGCCAAGTATGAACAGGAAAAATTGATCACGACTAGTACTGAAAGTGGTTTTATTTGCATTATATAATCGTCTCATACGGAGATATTGTTTTTATGTCAAAACCCTGCGTACTTTACATAATCCAATAAGAAAAAGAGCTATGGAAAAGTTCTAATTTATACGTTGAATTTCATACGTATTCTATTTTTTGGAACGAAAAAAATCTTACGAAAAGTTGTCACGACACTTTTTTTGTTTTAGATGATTATCGCAAGATGGCGCTGTGATCAAAATCTTTTAAAACACATTACTTATTTGTTTTAGATGATTATCGCTAGATGGCGCTGTGATCAAAATCTTTTAAAACACATTACTTATTTGTTTTAGATAATTATCGCTAGATGGCGCTGTGATCAAAATCTTTTAAAACACATTACTTATTTGTTTTAGATGATTATCGCTAGAAAACACGTTCTTTATCGCGCGTTACGTTAGGAAAAAATATATAAGATACGTTTTAATCGAAAGGAACTTCGTTCTATTCGGGTGTCCCATGACACCTCTAAAGTTTATTTTTGCAAATTTATCGATATTAAATTATAATACATTCCATGTGTTACATTTTTTATTAGGCCCACAGCTAAATAATCAACATCTAACAACTACTTCCCAACCCCATTTATTTTTCAAAATACACGACTACATTAACACTTTTTAAATCAAAATCATACCCATAACAGAAGTTAAATTAATTCTGAAACGTTTCATAATAAAACCTAACCAGGTAACATTGAATTCGATGCACACGGCTCGGAGTCCTCTATAAAATTAACAATTCTTATCACTGTCTGCGCTCGTAAAGGACTGACTCGTATATGAGACTAGTAGGACCTACTCATTGTTTTAGAACTCGAAAAATAAAGTGAGGGTCGACCAACTTTCAAGTTTTCGGTAGAGCTGAAATTTTACATGCATTATTTGTATACTAGCTTTTGCCCGCGACTTCGTTCGCGTGGACTTCAGGTTCGTCCCGTCTAGCCCGTCTAGTTCGCGACGTCTATAATATCAGAATAACACATAGGCTACAATTTTTGAGGTTTCTAATGTGAGGTCGTAAAAATTCGCGGCGTCTATAATATAGTACTATTATACAGCAAAAAAAATTTTTTTACGACCTTAGAAACCTCAAAAATTGTAGCCTATGTGTTATTCTGATGTATAAGCTATATTGTGGTAAAGTTTCATTCAAATTCATTCAGTAGTTTTTGCGTGAAACAGTAACAAACATCCAAACAAACTTTCGCCTCTATAATATATATATATTAGATTACATTGTTTTGTATGTCTGTGGTGCTTTAGAGATGATCTGATGATATAGGTCGAACTTACATAGCTATAGTAACTCTTGTACTATACAAGATAGGGTCGTCGTGTTTGGGCTCGTTTTATTTGTCTTGGTAACTCTTGACTTTAATGCTACATGATAACCAGGATCTTTAAAAAAATTGAAAAAGAGTTACTTTTAAATAATGTACATTTTACTTTGAACAATTTATATGATGCAATAATTCCAATTAGATTAGAAAGTTATACTCCTCGTTTTTCTGTATAACTTGTCGCAGCGTATGTATGTGGTCTACGGCGTATGTATGTGGTCTACGACATAGCCCGAAGAATTGCATCTTTGAAGTGACAATGGGCAGGACAAATTGTGCGAAGAACGGATAGCCGATGGGGCCGAAAAGTTCTGGAGTGGCGGCCACGAACCGGTAAGCGCAATGTTGGTAGACCCCCCACAAGATGGACCGACGATCTGGTCAAGATTGCGGGAGGTCACTGGATGCAGATGGCGCAGGACCGGTCGATGTGGCGAAGTTTAGGGGAGGCCTGTGTCCAGCAGTGGACGTCTATAGGCTGATGATGATGATGATGATGATGAGATTAGAAAGTAATTAGATTACAAATTATTATTACTCATGAGCAGACTAGCTATCGATATGCAAAGATAAAAATACTATCAAATAATAGGTGAACCACAATGTAATTAGCATTGTGGACTATTTCTATAATCCCAGCATTGGAAAACGGAACAAAAGGGTCATGCTACCCACGACTATAAAGGACCCATTTTATTTTAATTCGAATAACAAAAGTAACTCTCCGCGTAAAATCACACTATCGCGTGACTCCGGAAAAAACTGACACTCTCAACACAGAATATTTATAATACAGAAATAACACTAATATACCTTAGCAAGATCGTATATTTGGTTTTACAAATAAAATAAAAAAAATTGTGAAGAAATACTATTTCTTAAAGATCTTGAATCCAGAGTCAACGTTTGGTGATGTTTCTATAGACAGTGCCTAGATGAAAACATTTGTTTTAAATCAAGAATTATACAAACTTGGTACGGCATATTATGAAGCCGACCATGAAGCAGACCGGATTACTGGTCACTGTATGCAAACAGCATAGGACCAGTCGTTTTGGAGTTGGGAAAGGCCTATGTCCAGCAGAAAGAAAATATATCTATTTAGCATACTAACCTATACATGATGCACAGAAGGGGCGACCAGCTCAGCATGCTACAGCTGTAAAACAGTAGCGCTGATATTCAGCTGGACATTAACACGTTCACTGCGAGAGCGATTTTTGCATATTTGCCGTTCTCTGTGACACAGGTGTAATTGGCCCGGACCATAACAAGACGTTAGGGTGACGCGCGATCTATTAGACCCCAATGCCTTTAATAAAGTTACACTCTTCGTACCACTCGTTTTTCCTTGCCACCACAGGAAAGTTGCAGGAGGGGTCATTTAGGCCTCGTTTCGCAGCGAACGTGTTAAGTTAATGATATTCGGGTATTCACTCTCACCACTGTAACTCCTGTGCAGCCAGGATCCACAGCGGCGACCATCGTAATGACTCTGAGTAGTGAAGCTTATGATGATGATGTATATTTCTTCATCAGATGAATCTTTGGGGGAGGCCTACTGCTACTGTAAACGTCTACTGCTAGAAATATGCAGCAGTAGACGTTTACAGGCTGATAATGATGATGATGTTTTTTCAGAGCGATTTGTATAAATATTTCTGTATAAATATGCTGTGTTCCGAATATAAAAAGCAGCCTCCAACCTTTGAACATAAAACTGCATTTTACTGGCGGTCGTAAAGACTGGTCTCGTTGCGATAAGTGCACCTTATGTTTAGTAATCGACTGATAGTTGAATGATTTTAATGAATGCTGGAGATGCGGAAATTGTGAAAATCAGTAAAAATAATATTTGCTTGCCAAATTGTGTTTATTGTGTAAGTATTTTTTTTAAACACTCGCGGTTTTCTACATCACTTACACTATTACTAACCCCATAAGTCAGCAATCGCTAAGCATGTGCTGGACTCAGGGACTAATCACTGGACGCAGTTTCACAAAGCCAGGGTTTTGTCATCTGAACGCCGTTACATACCAAGACTGGTTAAGGAAGCTATTGAAATTTCGAGGAATAGCACTTTTAATCGGGGTGACGGCTTCAAACTATCCTGTATGTGGAATCCAGTGTTAGACGAAAATAAAGCCAAAAAATCTAGTTTTGAGACGGCAGTCAATACTGTCAGTGTGGTCGAAATGTGAGTTCGAGTTCCAGTGGTACCGGCAAACGAACGAGAAGGAGGGTAGACAGAATTTGTTTGCTCTTAAACGACCTACCCGCAGTTCCTCAGTCTTCCCGTGATCATGGAGCTTGAAACAGTGCTGAAATATCGGGGCCGCTCAATTAAAAATAATCGTGGTAAGAACCCGTTTAGTAATAGTGTAAGTGGCTAATTGTAATGAAAATAAAAGAGTTAATAAATGAAGTAAATTAATTTCTAAGAGTTAATTTCTAAAAACTTCCGTTCTTAATTAATAGATAAAACTACCCTCACTAAACTAAATATATTTAACGAAAGGAAGACAGAAAAACTTGTGTATTAAAAAGCTTTATAACTCCAAAAGTAAAAGTTCTTGAAAAAACTCAAACTATCAGTAAATTTCATCATCCAAATGGGTTCATCAAAATTTACAATCTCTCATTCTATAACCACTGTTTTATAAAGTTCATTAAAAAAATAATACGCTGTTAATTTCACATAAAAAAATACTTCCAAATTACATACTTTAATTCACTTACACTATTACTAAACGGGTACCACGATTATTTTTAAATGAGCGATCCCGATATTTCAGCACTGTTGCAAGCGCCATGATCACAGTGCTGAAATATCGGGATCTCTCAATTAAAAATAACCTTTTTTTTTATTCCGTGATAGATAAGCCTACGGCCCACCTGATGGTAAGCGGTCACCGTCGCTCATGAACCTCTGCAATGCCAGGGCAATGAGGGACTGTTATCTATCGCCTACCGATACAGGACTTTTCTTAAATCTTGGTCAAAGAAATTTATTACACAATTTAATTACTCTAAAGAGCGGCACATTTTCAATTAAATAGAACGCAACATTAAATCGTTTTAAATCGCTAGCACACCTAAGTGCTCATGTCTTTGAGTGAATAATTAAACAGAGAGCGAGTATCAACCGCGAACTGGGGTGGGAAGCGTTACCTTCGCACCTCTGTAACCGTATCTCTTTATTATATTCTGTTTATGGTATTATCTTTAGGTGAGGTAATTCTGAAGTTAACGTTGGATTTTTGGTATAACGAGATTTTGTTTTGTTGTTATGTAAACGACCGACATCCATCTTTCAAAAATAGCACAGAGTACCAGTCAGATCTTTATCTACATGAGATAATGTCCAAAATATTCTAACAAAAATAGAATCGAAATCGGTTCATGTAGAAAAGAAATAGACGAAAAAACGAACAGCAAATTGTGAAATCTTGTCCGTTAAAAATAGTGATGAGCAACATTGGTCTTGGTCTTGCAAAAATGCACCAAGACTATACGCAAGACTCAACCATATTTTTTTTACCAGTAATTAAATGAGATAAAATATTTTTAACAGCGTCAACATATGCTTTTCTTGGAACAATATTAGTTGGTATGTCGAATTGTTAGTTTTTTACTAGTAATGTGCAAAATTAGTCTTAGTCTTGCAAAATTCTTGCTTTTTTGACCAAGACCAGGACAAGACCAAGACTAGGTAAGCAAGACCAAGACCAAGACTGAATAAGAGCCATGCCTGAGAAAACCTTGTATTGGCTCATCACTAGTTAAAAATACACATTTACTTGTTTGATACACAATACTTGTACAATCGTAAAAAAAAAAGTGGGACCTTAATTCGACCATCATCTTTCATCTCACACAATCATTCAAATCGGTCCGCCCAAAGTAAAGTTATCGAGGAACAAACATAAAAAATGCACAGAGAGTACCTCCTCATTGGAAGTCGGTCAAAAATGAACACCTCAAAAAACTTTTAACGAAACATCCTCAAAATAATTTTCACACCAACCTCTCAAAATCCTGTACCCAGAACTCTCGTAATGAGCTCGTGTTTTTTCCGCGGTCTCGCGATATTCAAGTACTTCCAACCTGTGGCTGCGTCGTGTTTTGTTTTCGTTTAAAACAGGCGCTTATAAACCGTGGTTTGGCTATTGAAAAAGAACATTAAAGTTGTTACGGCAATTTTTGTAGTTTTCACTTTAAATTAAAGTATTATAAACTAGGCTAATTTGTAATACAGAAAAATTGTGCTGTACTAAAATTATGACTGAGTTTTTCGGTAATAATTTGTAAACTATTACCTTTTTGAAAGATTGCTCAGAAATTACTAAGCAATACCATTCTTGTTTATTTTTACTGCTACGTAGGCCTACGGGGTCTCTTCGTAAGACCTATCTTTAGAGATATATAAATATAATCCCTCATTACTCTGACATTGCAGAAGTTCATGGGCGACGGTGACCGCTTACCATCAAATGGGCTATAAGCTCGTTTATCTGTCATACAATAAAAAAAGCTTTATTTCCAAATAAATTACTAAACAACTTCAAAAACTAGTCTTTCGCCTATTCCTTATCCCATTTAGATCGGTGCCTTCTCTTTTTACTCCTTTCTATCTTTACATATACTCTGTCACACCACAAACCATCATATTGTATTAATTTAGGTAGTTTTATATTATTATTTTTGAATTATTTACGTCCACTATCTTTTTTCTGACTTGTTTAGAGGTGGAAACTTATTTGGTCTAAGTTTATTTTTTTGTGTCCCTGTTTTGATGTAATAACTTGTACTGTTGTTTCCCAAATAAATAAAAATAAATATTATCATGCTTCATACAATCATATCACCTTTTCTTCGGCCTTCTTCTCCTCTTAAATCCATCTGCATTTAGATTCATCAATCGTCTTGTTGCATGGCTCTCATCTCTTCACATCACATGTCCGTACCACTCCAACCGTTTGCTTATCAACTTAACACAACAAAAACCGGTCAAACTCATTAAACAATACATTTTACAACAAATAATTTCTAATCTCAAAGAGCACGTGTATCATAGCTACGTTTGAAGTTAATTATCGATTTGTCGTTAACAGTATCTGTGTACAATGGAACGGGAGCCACGACTTATAGAACGATGTCCACGTTATTAAACGAAGCTGTGTAGCGTACAACGCCGCGGGCGGTACAAGTCTTCTTCGATACATACGGTTAATACGGATTGTATTGTGGGTATAACTGACAGTCCACTATGTATACATGGACGGGGAAGAAACAGCAGCACAAATAAAAAATCATTTATTCCGAGAGATCTATGAGCAACTGCGTCGCCTCAGTACTTGTTTGGCCAATCTGACATTTTTACGAAAATTACTTTTTAATGCAGTATTATAAAGAATAAAATTTCCATCCGACTGGTAAAATATTTTTTTAAATAATCAATTTTAAAACAATAAAAATCTCATTTCAATTTTTTTCTCAACACGGCACTTAACGAAAATTCCGTGCTTGTTTGCTGTCTCCTGTAAATTTGCTCGAGTGCAGATTGGCCAAACAAGCACTGAGGCGATGAAGTGGCTATAGTAACTATAGCCACTTGTGATGGTCTCTTAGCTCGTCTGCCAAAAAGGCAATAAAAAAACTAGTGCTTTATTGTCATTTCTAGTGTTTCGTGTGTATCGTATTGTTTTCTAGAAACGTCGGGCGGGATACATGTTCTTTTGTACATGCCCGTACATAATGAAATATACATTCGTTCTGTCAGTGTATAGCCTTGAGGGCTGATATAGAAAGAAGGAGTAATTATACTCAAATATCTAGGTAATGAAAAAGAATTGCATCTTTGAAGTGGCAATGGGCAGGACACATTGTGCGAAGAACGGATGGCCGATGGGGCTGAAAAGTTCTGTAGTGGCGACCACGAACCGGTAGACGCAATGCTGGTAGACCCCCCACAAAATGGACCGACGATCTGGTCAAGATCGCGAGAGGTCACTGGATGCAGATGGTGCAGGACCGGTCGATGTGGCGAGGTTTGCGGGAGGCCTCTGTCCAGCAGTGGACGTCTATAGGCTGATGATGATGATGATCTAGGTAACTTGGAGCCTAAATTCGACAAAAAAAAATTTTTCAGAATACACTGAAACTACTTAAGTGGGAGCAATAAGTTTAGTACAAGAAAAAAAGAAAAGATTCTTGTACAGAAACTTATGACGGAATTTATTAATCGTCTGGACCTCCATATTCATTTGACTCCTCAAGTACAGCATTCGTGCAACGCGTCGCGTCACCCCGCATAATCTCGTACTGGGTTCTGTCTTCAGCTTCAGGCTTCAGGGGTTCGGACGCTGAGCTTGAGCAAAAGGAGGTTTTACTGCGATTCGACTCCCACATACCTCACTCGCAACGAAGTTGATTTTCTTCGGTCAAACTAAAGTACAGCAAGTAGTATTTTTACAAATATTTGCTTCATCTAAATGTAAATTTAAATAAAACTCTACAAAATTCTTTCCCCCAGAATTTAAAACAAAATGCATCTTTTAAATTACATTTGACACAGTCTTATCTCGAGGAAAGAGCTCGCCGAATGCATCAACGTTAATTTTCCAGATTGCCAAGAAGCCAACGAGTTCTGGACTCATTTTTTACGTCTCCAAAGAATAAACAAAATCCACTTGCCGTCCGACCGAGGCTGGCTTTCTTTGTCCATAGGGATGGGCCAGAAAAAAAGTATAAGGTATTTTATAATTATTATTTTTAGTATTAAATATGGCGAATTGTTATTCTTATAAAGGCAATTTAAAACGTAATTGTTAAAATTGTTATTGTTGATCAACGGGCCCGTGAAACTTCGTCTCCATCACTTTTTATTGGCTTGTATACGAGCCAACGTCCATGTAGGCCGCAAGTGGTTACCGTCGGTTAGGACATCTATAATGTCAGGGAATTGCGGGGCGAACTTTGACGAACTAAAGGAAATTCTCAACTCAGTATAGGTACAACGGAGTTTGTCAATATATCTTGCGCTCTTTAAATTCACTTTTATTTACTTATACTTAAAGTATAAAAAAAATGTTATTTGTTGTTTCCTTGACTCAGCTTCTATTATTTGTAGATTACATTAATCATTAAAATGTAAAGTGTTTTTACCATAAATATGTTTATTATGTGTTTAATTTTACACAATAATATAAATAAGTAGTATTTCTTTTCAAAGTCAAAGTCAAATCATTTATTTCAAATTAGATGTGGACACACATAAATTTTGAAAGTCAAAAATAAAATCAAAAGTACTACCACCAGTTCGCTAAAATTACGCCTCCGTCCTGAGAAGAACCGGCGCAAGAAACTCAGTGGGCATGTCTTTTTTTTTAAATTTAATAGTATTGTTTTTTTTTTAATATTGTTTTACAATATTTTTGTTTTTAACAAATGTATCAACAAAACAGGTAAACGAGCCTACAGTTCTATTTGTAGTTTCCGTTCACAAAACTTTTCGTTGCTACAATCCGCTGTTTCTCTAGCTCCAATGTAAAGCGATCCGACCGTGAGCGAGCGTAGACTCGGCTTTGTAGAGCGACCACAGAACCAGCTCGAGGCGTGGAATTGGACACGCAAACCCAATTACAAGGCAGCCAACAGTTTTTATTTATAGACCAATCAGACCCGGCAAATTCGCACTTGAATTTAATTATCTTGCGTATTGGCTTTCATAAAGTTTGCTAGTTTGGTAGTGGCATGTGAAATTGAAAGTTTTCTGGAATTAACCAAAAACTGATACGATTTTTAGTGGCGACATAATATATTTGGATCGAAGTTCCTTATCGCACGTTGTGAAAGCGGGCTAGACGGAAAAAAATCTTACGAAAAGTTGTCACGACACTTTTTTGTTTTAGATGATTATCGCTAGATGGTGCTGTGATCAAAATCTTTTAAAACACGTTCCTTATTTGTTTTAGATGATTATCGCTAGATGGCGCTGTTATCAAAATCTTTTAAAACACGTTCCTTATCGCGCGTTACGTTAGGAAAAAAAAATTATAAGATATCTTTTAATCGAAAGGAACTTCGTTCTATTCGGGTGTCCCATGTCACCTCTCAAGTTTTTCTGTGTGTGTCGAAGGCTATGTGACTAATGTGACTTATCCTTCATTAAATGAGGTTTGAGAAGAATTCTTAAAGGTAGGGAGATAGTGGCCCCACATTTTTCCTGACATTGTAGAGGTCTATGGGCGACGGTAACCGTTTACTATATTATCATAATAAAAAAAATATCATCTTAACAATGTCTTGAGTTTTTTTTATTTCCTGAACCCGTTACTCCTCTCATCTTTTCACTTAATAAAATATAAAAATTATACATGACGGCGTAAATAGCGTGTTGAGGTGTAATGACGTTGTAAATAGTCGATCTTCGTTTGGTTTGTCAGGAATGACGTCACAATGTCCACTTGAACACTTGATGATCAACACTTTTGAATAAAAACTTCAAAATAACGAGTTTTAACAGTTTATTACTTTTACATCAAGAGGTCCGTTCGCCTCGACAATTCAAACACGAATGAATAATAACAGCGGCCAACGCGTGTATTTATAGCTAGTGTCCACTTCCAACTACCCGCACGGTGAATAGGTTGGTTTACCTTGTTACCGCCCCGTCATACACAAAAAAAATCTCTGATTTGAAAATAATACTCATGCAAGTATCATGATACTTAAATAATATAATGAAAACCTATCTATATGTTACTAATTAAGGTTTTCTTGGTAGTCCTAATAAGGGTGGGCAATCTAACGTTTGCATTTTGAACTACTGTTTATTTACAGAATGACAGCTCAAATGTCATTCAATTTGTGTTCATAATAAAGTAAAAGGTTTGACATTTACGAAATGGGACGTTTTCGGTTCGCCCAATGGGCAGAAGATCGTTTGGCCGAAGATGAGCATTTTTACCGAAATTCGTCTTTTCAGATGAAGCCCATTTTCACCTCGGAGGCTATGTCAATAAGCAAAATTGTCGCATCTGGGGGTCGGAAAATCCACACGTCACCATTGAGAAGCCAATGCACCCACAAAGAGTTACAGTTTGGTGTGAGTTTTGGTCCGGCGGCATCATTGGAAAATGAGCAAGGAGCCGCCGTTACGGTCAATGGCGAGCGTTACCGTGCCATGCTCAACGAATTTTCAACGAAGAGTATGACATGGACGACATTTGGTTTCAACAGGATGGCGCAACATGCCACACAGCCAACTGTACTGTACTGTACTGTACTGTAACAACCCATTACTGCCCACTGCTGAGCTCAGGTCTCCTCCGAAGAGGGGTTAGGCATAGTCCACCACGCTTGCCTAATGCGGATTGGGGACTTCACATATCTTCAAAGGATTTTTAGAACCCTTTTCCGATATGCAGGTTTCCTCACGATGTTTTCCTTCACCGTTTTTAGCCAGTGGTGTTGTGAAAAATTGCACATAAATCTTTTTCATATTAGGATTTAGAGGTACAAGCCGGCCGGTTTTGAACCCGCGACCTCCCGTACGGAAGATAAGCGCTTCAACCACTCGACCACCACGACCACCACACAGCCAACATGACAGTCGAACTTTTGGAAAATGCAAACTTTATATGGCCCACCCCATATTTAATTTAAATCAGTAGTAAAAAGGAAAACGACCTACTTCCATTTCTCAAGCATAACACGAAAACAAAAAAAGAGATAATGCTCAAAATGTCTACTTTGTAACAAAAAAGAATTATCAAAATCGGTTCATATAAAAAAGAAATATACCCAAAACTGCATAGCAAATCGTGAAATTTTGTCTGTTCAAAATACACATTTTTAAACACAGATCCAAAAGTATTTATTCGATCTTAAAAAAATGGAACCTAAGTTGGACCAGCACCTTTCATTTGACACCAGAATCATTCAAATCGGTCCACCCGAACAAGAGTAATCTAAGAACAAAGAAACATCACTAAAACATTATCTATTTAAATAAAAATGTAATTCAATCAATACAAATATTATCCCCCTTTTTTTTGAGTTGGAGGAAATCACCGGATCCCGTATGTGGGAGTTGAACCGCACTAAAACCTCCAACCGCTCACACTCAGCGTCCGAACCCCGGCTGAGGCCAGAACCCAACACGGGAATTTGAGGGACGGCACGAAGCGTTACGCCCTCGGAACTATTTGCCGTCGCGCCGCCCCCAAAAAAATAATCCCATAGTTTTAAAATCATATTCTTCTCACAAATGGCTCATTCTTTTTCAAAAATACCCTCGATATTTTAAAAATAGATTTACATTTACGGAAACCACACCTAGTCTTGGCAGAGTCTCAATCGAAACTAAGTTGTTAAAACTCGAAAATGATTTATATCGAATACGAACTACCAACGTGCCAAAACTACACAAGGTGTACCAACATTATAAAAACAACCTGAGAAGTATGGCTATAATTTTAAGAGTTTATTTTTGATTTATTGTTTGTACGTTTAAACTTTTTGTTATTGATCGTAGATTAAAGAAATTAATTATCATTTGAAGAATAAGTACTAGATCAGAATAATACTAAGAACTTGAACTACTTTGAAATCTGTTATCTATACACATAAAAAAAACTTGAGAGGTGTCAAGGGAGACCCGGATGGAACGAAGTTCCTTTCGATTAATTAGTGAGTGAATTGTAATAAATTTATTTTTTTCACAGCGCCATCTAGCATTAATCATATAAAACAAAATAAGGAATTGTTTTAAAAGATTTTGATCACAGCGCCATCTAGCGATAATCATCTAAAACAAAAAAGTGTCGTGACAACTTTTTCATAAGAATTTCCGTCTAGCCCCCTTTCGATAACGCGCGATAAGGAACTTCGTTTTAATAATAGTTACTTCCTAGTTTACTTCATCCCGTGACCACCATCACACTTAATACTCTGAGCCTGCGTTCACCATTACAAAAAATATAAATTACAATTTTTAACATAAAATAAAAATAGTATTTATTTAAAAAGAACAAGTAAACCTTTGTAGTGTTTTAAAAAACGTATCGTTTTAAATGAAAAGTCATCAAGTCATTAAAAGTTTTAATAGCATATTGCTTCAACGAATTTTACTATAAAATACTTCGGGCAGTATTTTTAATGTTTTACTGTAGTATCCTGTCGTGTCGCCGAACGTCGTGGTGGCCGAGTGGTCGAAGCGCGTCCTTCCAAACGGGAGGTCGTGGGTTCAAATCCGGCCGGCTTGTACCTCTAAATCTAAATGTGAAAAAGATTTATGTGCAATTTTTTACAACACCACTGGCTAAAAATGGTAAAAGAAAACATCGTGAGGAAACCTGCATGTCGAAAAAGGGTTCTAAAAATCCTTTGAAAATATGTGAAGTCCCCAATCCGCATTAGGCAAGCGTGGTGGACTATGCCTTATCCCTCTTTTGAGGAGACCTGTGCCCAACAGTGGGCAGTAATGGGTTGGTACAGTACAGTAGTATCCTTTACTTTGTCAATGTTTTTTTGGTAAATTGTACTACAATCTTCAAATACAAATTTAGATACACACTTAACTATATTTCAGGATCTACATGGAAAGCAAAAAACGGTGTCGAAAAAAAATTAATAAAATCTGCAGTGCCTTTCGTTTGGGCGCAGTTTGATGAACTTACCACCCACCAAAACCAAAATAGGCTTTTTTGCTATGTAAGCAAACCAACGGGCCACATGATCGTAAGAGGGACCCCTGATGACCGCTACCTACGACCTACCTTTAAAGAATTTCCTTAAGCCTTGTGGCGACCAATAATAGCGCACAAAGGGCTTCGGCCTGACCGGGCATACACTACCTCGCCCGGTCGGAGATCTCCCTTTGGCCATAAGTCCACTATAGGTACCCACAAGCTGAAGAAGGACAAGAACACTACCACATCAAGTTCAATTACATCCATCCGAATTCGCGAGATCGTGCCTTTAAATCGAAAACCAATTATGGAAAAACACTACATACGTATAGTTCGGACGCGTTCGTGTGTGTAGATGCGAGCGTCACACACACATTCGTATGGATGACACGCGTGTTACACTGAACTGATGTTAACTGGATGGGATTTTGAAATTAAAATTATTGGAACGAAGTTCCTTATCGCGCGTTATTTTTTTGGATATTATCATGAAAAAGTCGCTTGACGCTGTCTCTATGTATAATTAAATCTGGATGCGAAGGATTTTGATACGTTTTTGAATAGATACAGCGATTCCAGAGGAATGTTTGTTTATAATACACGCATTGTTTTTTAACTTTAAATTCAACCCATGTTCTCCTCATCTAGTACAAGTCATAGCAATAAGTACGATTGCGGCTAAGGCTCAGAGGCATAAGGGTTTTTTTTAAGTTATTTTCTATATGGAAGAAACAAAAAATAAACTTTTATCCATTTTAAGTTAAAGTCGAAATTTCAAAAAGTATAGCCCTTCCTAAACACATTTAATTTTTTTTTATTGCGAGATAGATAAACGAGCCTACGGCCCACCTGATGGTAAGCGGTCACTGTCGCTCATGAACCTCTGCAATGCCAGGGCAATGAGGGGCTGTTATCTATCGCCTACCGATACAGGACTTTTCTTAAACCTCGTTTAAAGAGGGACATGTCATAGCGCTCCGGGAATACCGCGGATGGGAGTCCATTCCAAATCGGAATGGTACGGGGCAAAAATGATCTTCTGAAGCGAACCGTGGAATTTCAAAATTATTACACAAAAAAAACCACAAACGCATCCCACAGTAAAATTCAAATGAATCCCGCAAAATAATCCGAACAAAGAACCAAGAATCCAATCAAGAATCAAAATTAACATTTAAAAATCGAATAGAACATTTTGTTTCGTATTCAAATCCAGCCAGTTCTCGTTTGTATCTGAATTGATTGAGGCTCTTGCCGCCACCGTTACATGAATATTTATATGAATTATCAACTTGAATGATTTTCTGGTTTCCTGTTATTGTTAGGAGCGGTTGTTTGTTTATGGGAGCTTAAATCGATCTTGGAAACAAGGCTATTTTTGGGTTAAGCTTTTTGAGGAAGTGGTGTCATTAAAAATGAAGTATGATTTTTTATTCATTATTTTTTTTTGATGTAATTGCAGAGATTCAATATTTTTTATTATTGAGTTTTATGTTATGCAGATCTAGGTATAGGTACTTAATGGGTAAACCAGGAAGTCCCGATATCAGACTTTAAGTACCCAAACAACTTCTTAAAAGATTTCTGGTGAGACAGAAATACTTTGTAATGTCTTAAAAAAAACGTTTTAATGACTAATTGGATCTCTCTTCAACTAATTAAAACCTGATAGTAAATAATGATGGTAACTGTTTACCGTCCTATAAGCCTAAAAACCATCAAAAATCCAGTCATATCCAGTACAAACTTCACAGAGAGAAGGTTTAATTAACAGTAGTGACAAGCCGACGAGTCGAACAATACATCTATAAATATACTCTCAATGGAAACTCCCTCAACTGATTTATACACTTTAATTTAACATTTACATCTAGGGGATCGGTTTTATAAGAAGTACAGGTATTAAGTTGGTTGAGTTGTTGAAGTTTCCGTACAGTCGCGGGTTCAAAAAAGGCTTGTACTTGTAAACTTTAATTTGAAAAAGATTTACTGTAGATACAGTGCACTTATGGCCAAATGTAATGAATGAATGGTTGTAATGAATAGAAACTATTGGACTGTTTTAAAAATCCTTTCACGATTCGAAAGCTATATTATCCACGATTGACATAGTGTAAGCTAAGTGAAAAAAATATCCAAAACCTTTCTAACATCGCCAGCGCTGCGAAAACTATTGTTATTTATAGAAAAAAATGATGTACTACTGGTTTGTAGATCTTCTTAAAGTCTAACAGTGTTGCTTGAATCCCTTTGTGCCGAGCGCGTAAAGCGTCGCGCCGTCCCTCCAAACCCCGTTTTGGGTTCTGGCCTCAGGCGGGGTTCGGACGCTGAGTGTGAGCGGCTTTAGTGCGGTTCGACTCTCACAGATCCGGTGATTTCCTCCGACTAAAAAAAAAAGTATCTAATAAAGAAACGATTCATAACCTCGACTAACATTATTCAATCCAAAAACCTCACGTAGCAGCCGTCTGAAAAAATATCCTTCATAATTTCAAAGTGAATTCATATTTTAGTAAAAGGATGTCGAAATTAACATAATTTTGTGTGTACTCAACGCTGGTACAAATTCATTTACACTGTTTTATATTCTGGTCGTGATCTCTCTGGGAATGAGGACCACTTTGATTTGAAGATGTGCCCGTGAATATAATTAGTTATTACCATAGGGGCGGAGCGACAGGAAAGAGTGCTATGGGCATAACGCGTCGCACCGTCCCTCATAACCCCATGCGGGGTTCTGGCCTCAGCCGGGGTTCGAACGCTGAGTGTGAGCGGTTGGAGGTTTTAGTGCGGTTCAACTCCCACATACCCCGCCCGCGGGGCGGTTGGGGATCCGGTGATTTCCTCCAACTAAAAAAAAAGTTATCACCATAAAGAAAATATAATTTAAAAAAAAAACACTTTAATTTCACTCTGCTAGTGATTAACTGTGCCCAGCTTCCACTATGTAACACTTCATTTAGCGTGGTCCTCACGATACAGGCTTTGCCTAGTGTGAGGATTATTGGTAACTTGTTCAGGCACATCTGTAAGTTGAATCCTATGTGTATTTAGTATAAGTTTTCTCTCAAATGTGTAATGGATTTAACTCACAATACACATCTTTATTCTTAATGTAAGATCCAGGATATCATGTAACAGTAAAGTGATAATTAAAACGAGTCCAAAAACGGTGAGTCTATCTTGTTTAGTACAGGAGTTCTTATGGCCACCTTCTGAATCCATCTCATATCAGCTCCATTGTATGATATTATTGCATTGTCACGTATACATCTGCGTGCAAAATGTCAGCTCAATCGGAAATCGGAAAGTTTGTCAAATTTAGCTCGCAAGATTCCACCCAAACTTACATAGTTACATCCAGTGCAAGTTAATATAAAGCTTGTAAAAATTTACGTACAAATTATATCAATACAATGAAAATTAACTCTAGTGATACAAGAATTTTCAAGTTGAACACACTGTAGACTTTAATACGAAAAGTTTGAAAGTACTTAAACGAGTGTTATAATTAGCGATTGAGACGCGAGCGGAGTCGCGCGAGTAATTAGTGTACCTTGAACCTGATGCACTTATACAGGGTGGATCTGTAACTTTGGACAATCTGTCGTGGGGTGAATGACCTGTCGAAATACAACTTAGCACCATTTTTATTTTTTGGATCGGTTGAACTTTTTTTTCTGCCATTGTATGGAAAACGTACGATTATCGTTGCGGACTTCCATACTATGATGAAAATTATTTTTTATCCAATTCCTAAAATAAAAGTGGTTCTAAGTTTTATTTCAACAGGTCATTTACCTCACGTCAGATTGTCCAAAGTTACAGATCCACCCTGTATAAGGGTCTAACCCTTTTGTTAATTTTCATTTGATTTGGCTGTAAAATATGAAGATTTCAAGGACAGTGTTTGAGCCGCACGCTCAAATTTATCATTGGTATAGAGGTGAGAGCTCAAGGGATATTTCACTGATGATCGGTGCACCCTTGTGCTCATTGGGCTGTCGTCTGGTGCTTGCCGGAGTGCAAAGTGTTGGCGCTCTGGAACCCGGACGACACACTCGACCTCTGTTTACAGACACACGATGTGTCACGTATCATAAAGAAGATAGTAAATATGTCATAATTGACATAATATTGGAAAATAGCGAAAAGTGATGGTGAAATTGTGATGTCAAACTATAAAAATATAAAGAAAATCGTTGCCGACGGTCGCAAGAGTGTGCCATTGGTGAAGGGGCTGCCGATACTACTGCAGGAAGGCAGCACTGGACACAAGGACATTGCTTCACAGGTGAGTGCATTAGTTTCATAGTGAAGTAATTCCTTGAGCTCTCCGACGTATCTTTGGTCGGTGACGGGCACCTCTTATTGCGACCCAGGGTATAAGGCCTACATGGGTTTGGGGCTATTTACACGCCCTTATGCCTCCCCAGGCAGTTAGAATGTATGTGTATTTGCCTTTTTCCGAAATCATCGACCTCTATATTTGGCTACAAGCACAATAATTTATAATTAAGTAGATTTAGATTTAGTTATCTCAAGAATTAGCTTTGTGTCTCTTTTCAGCGGTTTTCGAGGTTCTTCATAATTTCTAAGTACAAAGGCGTGTAGTTATAAAAACATTATAGACTTTTCCAATAATCAATGACTAGGGAATCTAATCTAATATCGCTATTAGATAGAGTTATCAATTCCATAAAAAAGGCGGTATTTTAGCACGTATAGTTTTTCAAGTTCCAAATAACCTATAGATTAATATAACACTCAATATATTTGTCAAAAACAAGCATCATTTTTACCAAAAAAAGCCAATACAAAAAAGAACCATTTTTTAAATCCATAATCGATTAATTGTCCGCCCCGAAACGTTATAATATCGAAATTAAAACACGGAACACATCGACGATCGAGTTAATCGGATCGCGATGAGTAATGTACTACGCTCGATGGCTCGCAGATTATGCTCTATAAATTATTATGAAGCAATCACTGTATACCGAAACTTTTTGGTGTATTTTATAGGGTACGATACGAGTTTTATTTAGATATCTTGGAACAGTATGCTGTAACTTTCATTAAAAATCTATATAAATTATAGCTGAAGAGTTTGTTTGCACGCGCTTATCTCGAAAACAGCTGATTTGATTTGTACCATAAGAGTTTAGAAAATTTAACAGTTTTATACATATGTTTTAGTTAGGTGACTATTTAATTTTGCACTAACCATTCTACAACAGCATTTGACTATAAATCATTGCATCGTAAAACTCATTCCTAACCTCGCTTAAAGAAATACAAGCTATCCGAGCATTCAAAGGTACCATAACATATTTTTACATCCATAGACAATAGGGCAATTACCGGCAATGGCAAATCAAATTTATTTTAATCTAATATATCGTCCTTACGACACGATAAAAATTAATCGTATGTGTAAATGTATCGACTACGTAGCGTCAGTTTTCCGTAGATTTATTGGTAATATAATTTTGATTGATCGACACACCACGGATGCGGGCTCGGTATGAGGAAACAGCTTAGCCATAATCAATCTTAAGCAGCTCTCCCGAACTAATAGCTCAAGTCTAGTTGATTCAATATGTTTTTATGTTTGACTTTTTCCTGTGAGTTTTCTCGAGATACTTTTTTAAGTATGATTAATGGTGGAAATGATTTATAATAAGATATTTGGAATATGTTTACGTTTGAGCCTGTGATTTGGATAAGTTGATTTGGTATTTACTTGGGTGTGGTATTTGAGATTCTCGGTACTGTAAAGAACAACATAAATTTTAACACACGTATAACAAGAGAAGTTTGGAAATAAGTGGCATTAATACGTTTACTGCGAGATTAATTTTTGCATATTTGCCGTTCGCTGCGACAAGAGATGTAATCGGCCCGGACCATGATGAGACGTTAGGGCGATACGCGGTCTATAAGGCCCCAACTCCTTTAACAAAGTTATACTCTTCGCACCGCAGGGAAGTTCACGTTTTTCCTTGCCTTACTACAGGAAAGTTACAGGAGGGATCATTTAGGCCTCGTTTAGCAGCAAACGTGTTACGGTAGGGTTTATTGAGAAAAACGTAGGTATATCTCGGACATTACTTTAGACATTTTATTGCCAGGCAGATGAACTAACAAGCCACATGATCTTGTCACATGTATTTTTCGTTGGTCATGGACCACTGCAATATAATGGGACATGGTAGAGCCGCCACGTACTACCTGCCCTTTAAGGTCTTTCAGAAATCAGAAAATACAAAAGTAATGTCATGTAACCGAGGTTTAAGAAAAGTCCTGTATCGGTAGGCGATAGATAACTGCCCCTCATTGCCCTGACATTGCAGAGGTTCATGAGTGACGGTGACCGCGTACCATCAGGTGGGCCGTAGGCTCGTTTATCTATCACGCAATTATAAAAAAAAAAGTAAATCTAAATAAATAACTAACATAAACTTATTAGAATACCACTTACTCTATATATATAAAGTATTTAAATTCAAGACAGTGTACTGTTAGGTGACTTTTCTCTAATTCCATTTAATTGTTTGTAGAAGCGGGTATTACGTCGATTTAAAGGAAGGACTTCCGGTTGTGATGAATCATTTTATAAGAGTGTTGTTAGATTCTTTTAATTTTATTTTATGCGAACGGAAATACTAGTGGCGCCATCTGATTTATTTCTCAAGAAAGTATAAAAGGCGTGTAAGCTGTCGTTTGAATACAGTAGTCGACGTGATTTCAAAGTGAACAGAGTTGAGAGTAATTGTGACTGAGTTTTGGAGGATAATTGTACTGATTTTGGAGGATGGTTATACTGTTTTTGGAAAATGAATAAACTGTTATTGTGAACCAAGGAATTTTCATTGTGTTTCTGAACTGAACCCAATAGTTCAGAAGCGGGATCGACGGAAAAAGGTACCACTTTTTCTTGTACTGCGCCCACAGAAAACCGTAAGTCACTGATATTACATCTTTTTTAAAGTATATCATTATGGATGATACTGAGCTCAGCTTACAAAAAAAATGAGTTTCAAATGGACGCTCATTATGTATGAGAGGATCCATTTTTTTTTTTTTTTCTATTTTATTTTCATTTCCCCACACTCTGGTTTGAATACTACTTAGTTGAATTCCGTTACATTAAAGTCTCTTTTTTTTTTCTCTTTTTCACGTAACATCGAGTAACTATGGCTGGACTGGACTGGACTGGATTGGATTGATATATCATGGTTGCGGACGGCTCGTGGTACAGAGTCGAGTAACTATGGCTGGATTGGATTGGATTGGATTGGACTGGATTGGATTGGATTGATATGTCATGGTTGCGGGAAGGCTCGAGGTAAAGAGTCGAGTAACTATGGCTGGATTGGATTGGATTGATATGTCATGGTTGCGGGAAGGCTCGAGGTAAAGAGTCGAGTGACCATGGCTGGGACTTGGATGGACTAGGTTGATGCAGGACTAGGTTGATGCAGGACTAGGTTGATGCAGGGCTAGGTCGATGCAGGGCTAGGTCGATGCAGGGCTAGGTTGATGCAGGGCTAGGTTGATGCAGGACTTGGGTTGATGCAGGACTTGGGTTGATGCTGGACTTGGGTTGATGCTGGACTTGGGTTGATGCTGGACTTGGGTTGATGCTGGACTTGGGTTGATGCTGGACTTGGGTTGATGCTGGACTTGGGTTGATGCTGGACTTGGGTTGATGCTGGACTTGGGTTGATGCTGGACTTGGGTTGATGCTGGACTTGGGTTGATGCTGGACTTGGGTTGATGCTGGACTTGGGTTGATGCTGGACTTGGGTTGATGCTGGACTTGGGTTGATGCTGGACTTGGGTTGATGCTGGACTTGGGTTGATGCTGGACTTGGGTTGATGCTGGACTTGGGTTGATGCTGGACTTGGGTTGATGCTGGACTTGGGTTGATGCTGGACTTGGGTTGATGCTGGACTTGGGTTGATGCTGGACTTGGGTTGATGCTGGACTTGGGTTGATGCTGGACTTGGGTTGATGCTGGACTTGGGTTGATGCTGGACTTGGATTGGTACTGACTAGGTTGATGCTGAATTGGATTGGTACTGACTAGGTTGATGCTGGATTGGTACTGACTAGGTTGATGCTGAATTGGATTGGTACTGACTAGGTTGATGCTGGATTGGTACTGACTAGGTTGATGCTGAATTGGATTGGTACTGACTAGGTTGATGCTAAAAATGGATTGGTACTGACTAGGTTGATGCTGGATTGATACTGGACTGGACTGCGCTGCCTTGAATTGGGGCTGGACTGGACTGCGCTGCCTTGAATTGGGGCTGGACTGGACTGCGCTGCCTTGAATTGGGGCTGGACTGGACTGCGCTGCCTTGAATTGGGGCTGGACTGGACTGCGCTACCTTGAATTGGGGCTGGACTGGACTGCGCTACCTTGAATTGGGGCTGGACTAGACTGCGCTACCTTGAATTGGGGCTGGACTGGACTGCACTGCCTTGAATTGGGGCTGGACTGGATTGCACTGGGGCTGGATTAGTATTGGACTGGACCTGGATTGGTATTGAGATTGGACTGGACCTGGATTGGTATTGAGATTGGACTGGACCTGGATTGGTATTGAGATTGGACTGGACCTGGATTGGTATTGAGATTGGACTGGACCTGGATTGGTATTGAGATTGGACTGGACCTGGATTGGTATTGGGATTGGACTGGACCGGGATTGGACTGGACCGGGATTGGACTGGACCGGGATTGGACTGGACCGGGATTGGACTGGACCGGGATTGGACTGGACCTGGATTGGTATTGGACTGGGCCTGTATTGGACTGGGCCTGTATTGGACTGGGCCTGTATTGGACTGGGCCTGTATTGGACTGGGCCTGTATTGGACTGGGCCTGTATTGGACTGGGCCTGTATTGGACTGGGCCTGTATTGGACTGGGCCTGTATTGGACTGGGCCTGTATTGGACTGGGCCTGTATTGGACTGGGCCTGCATTGAAGCTGGATTGGACCTGGAGCTGGATTGGACCTGGAGCTGGATTGGACCTGGAGCTGGATTGGACCTGGAGCTGGATTGGACCTGGAGCTGGATTGGACCTGGAGCTGGATTGGACCTGGAGCTGGATTGGACCTGGAGCTGGATTGGACCTGGAGCTGGACTGGACCTGGAGCTGGACTGGACCTGGAGCTGGATTGGACCTGGAGCTGGATTGGACCTGGAGCTGGACTGGACCTGGAGCTGGATTGGACCTGGAGCTGGACTGGACCTGGAGCTGGATTGGACCTAGAGCTGGATTGGACCTGGAGCTGGATGGGACCTGGAGCTGGACTGGAGCTGGACCAGATTGATAGGTTGCGGGAAGGAACAAGGCCGAATGATCAGGCATATCTGATATTGGAGTAGATAAACAAAACTAGGAAATACAAAGGAAGACGCGGAGACTGTCTCCAGGATTTCGATGAATAATGGCACAAAGAGACAGATAAGGGGTAACATTCGGAAACGTTATCAGGGTTCTTAAATGATTGAACAGAACGGCGGAGCGGCAGTCACCACGAGGAATATGGACAAGTAAGCCAAATGATATTAATTCTGCCTTACATCGTTTTATGGCAAAAGATAAAACTATTCAGTTTCAACTAAACAAAGAGACCGACTGAATAAAGGAAGAAAAAAAAGGGGGAGAATAGATTTGATTCATTATGGAACATGTCTGGGAGGGATAGAAGCGAAAGTTGATGGAACCCTCTCCTTGTCGTGAGAGTTACGCCGGACTTCACACAGATTGTTGAGCAAAATAGTTGAGTTTGAAGAATCATTAGAGCATTATACACGATGACTAATCTACTATTTCGCTATAAAATCTCAGGTTAGCAGGATGTGTCTTGTTTACTTCACGGGGTGGATCATAGAGCCATTAGTGCGTAGGTGGCGTAATTTAGCGAAGAAGAACTTGCGGAACCATCAAAGTAGGGCAATTCGGGGAGTCGTGAGATACAAGTGACAGATCATTACGCAGACAACTATTCATTGGAACCTACCTGGTGCTTCTGAGGTTGATACAGTGGCGGTAATAGGTGTTTCGATTGCGAGGGAGCGATCGCCTTTTGAATTACTAGATAAGGACTGTTTCTGACCAATGCGCGTTACCAATCAAGGGAGTTTGGGTCTGGATCACTCTGGACATATCTGGTAGCAAGGGAAGGTTGGAAAGGCTTTCTGCCCTGCAAGAGTCCTAGAAATCCAAATAAATGCTTACCTACAGCATGTCAACGTTGATGTTCAGTCAAAGTTCTCCTTGATTAAAGGGTCGGACGGAACTGGCTGGATTTGTGTGAGAATGGTAGTTTCTGAACGAACAATGTTGTGAAAGATGTTTTTGGACGAAGCTCAGAGTGAAAGGGATGACAGATAAAGAAGATGGACAAAAGACGCGAAAGACGAACGTTGTGTTAAGAAGAAGTCTATTATTTTTATGAGTCTTGATGGGGGACGATAACAATTTGCCTGCTTTATTGGTGCTGTTTATGCCGGTGTTGCAGGAATGTGCATTGTTGATGGCAGTGTTATTCACTCCTATGTTTTGAGTCAATACTTTTTACAGAAGGTCCGGATATAATTGTCGCTGGAATTCCAGATGAATCGAATGTTCAAACGACATGTGTAAACGCTTGCAGAGTTTGTGTCTGAAGTAGAAGGGAGTATTGTCCTAGAGAATATACGATTGGAAATTAATGTTGGAAAGGATACCATTTTGGGTTGTTGTAGAGTTGACTTCCATGAAAACGCGGTTGACCAGAGCAACAACTGTAGTGATCGACAACATCGAGCGCTTCTAGCTCCAGATATGCTGTTGTGTAGGGATTGTTTCATGTGATTTGCAAGGTCGAGAATTTACAAAAGCCTATCGGATGGTGACTGAGACGGAGGATCTGAACCCCTTATAGTGTCGGATGTGGATTGTGAACTGATGAGAGTATGTTGCAGGAAATATTGGATAGTGAGAAGATGAGAGTCAGATTAATGCTTTTTGTGGACGAATGATTGTTGGCGTATCGTTCTTGGCTCTATATGATCCTGGAGCAAAATGCGACGTATGCAAGTAGAAGGCCTGGCTGGTGTACGTCTGTAACACAACTTCTCTAGTCCCTCTCTGATTACAGCTGGTATCTTGTTTTAGTCGGAGACCCATTGATAGAGCTGTTGTGGCCATTGATGACGTCGGATTGTAACTGCCCAATCGGCAGGTGCGGAAGCTCGGACTATTAGGATAACTGGGAAATTTTGTTATTGATCAAGGCCTTACGTTTTTTTTGAAGTTTATGCGAGTATTGTATTTGTATTTGGTGGGTTTTTGCTCAAAGGAGTTATCTGGTAGATTCTCGAAGTGAGGCACGATGGTGAGGATCTTGTGTTGTAAGAGACGTTGTGACCTATTCAAGATAGAAGGATAGGTATTGTTTCCCGGAGGTGCGAAGTTTCGTTCGCTTGGAGTGCGGCCGTGTCAGGGCTGGAGCATGTGGATGTGATAGAGGGACCACTTCACTTGGACCCATCATTAAAGTGTGATTAGTAGAGCTGAACAAATTCGGAGGATTTAAATAGGAAAAGTCGAAAAGTGGGAATGTGATACTGATAAAACAAGGCAATGAACAGAAGGACACAAATGGACAGAATAGAGGAAATAATTTATTTAATGAAATCGGATACTGTTAATTTCGGACAGGTCATCTCCCTAATGGATTTTGCGAGAAAAGAAGTAGGAATACGTGAGTTGGCAACGCTAGGAAGAGAAACTGGAATCTCAAGATATAGTGAAGAACAAAAACGTGAAAATGAGAAGTCTTCGAAGGCTGTATCCTTCCAATTCTCCCATCTGAATGTCAAACTCAAGACCTCATCAAATTAAACATCAAAAATGTTATCAGGCTTGCAGAATGCTATAACGGTAAAGAAATTTGAAGGGGTGGACTGACATACTATCAGATGATTCAATAAATGAAACAAACTATATGAACTGATACACCGGACAGAAGAGGAAAAGAGGTAGGCCTTTTCGATGGTGGGAATACTAAATAACAGGGATATTATAATGAAGAAACGGCTGAAGACAGGAGTGGAATGAAGGAGGCTTTTGGGCACGTAACGTTTTTTATGGCTTTCAGCTATGGTGCTACGAGGCTATAGTGTCGAGGAGTAAAATTCAACCATGGCTTTTTGTGTGGACACTTGAATTCTACGTTGCTTGATTTTTAGTTGGTTGTTTTGGTCTCCTTTTATTTATTTTTTTTTTCTCATCTTTTAGTAATGGTTGCAATTGATCGGATTTACGGAGAGTTAAACAAGCGCGAGGACTCGCTTAGTTACAGGATGGCCGAGCTGTTAGGTGACTTTTCTCTAATTCCATTTAATTGTTTGTAGAAGCGGGTATTACGTCGATTTAAAGGAAGGACTTCCGGTTGTGATGAATCATTTTATAAGAGTGTTGTTAGATTCTTTTAATTTTATTTTATGCGAACGGAAATACTAGTGGCGCCATCTGATTTATTTCTCAAGAAAGTATAAAAGGCGTGTAAGCTGTCGTTTGAATACAGTAGTCGACGTGATTTCAAAGTGAACAGAGTTGAGAGTAATTGTGACTGAGTTTTGGAGGATAATTGTACTGATTTTGGAGGATGGTTATACTGTTTTTGGAAAATGAATAAACTGTTATTGTGAACCAAGGAATTTTCATTGTGTTTCTGAACTGAACCCAATAGTACCATCAGCAAACGTCTCAATAAATTGTTCCCGAAAGCAAAAAAGGAAATAATCAATTCCCACCTACCATCTTTAATTAAAACAGCGATTCATTTTCCGTTATTCCCGATCGGCGACCAGGGAATCTCTCGTAATTAGTTCACCTCAAGCAAAAAATAAACCACGAGGCTGTTTTGGTTCTTTAAGAAAGACTAAAACGTGGAAAAAAAGTTGATGGTGTTTATAGCTAAGGTAATATTCGTAACCTTTATTTCAAAATGATGATGATGTTACGGTAGGTGACTATTATTAATTATACTTTCAAGCATTTTCAACGGGTTCTTACCAGTTCCAGTGGTACTACCCAAAAGCGAACGAAAAAGACGTTAGACAGATTTGTTTGCTCTTAAATCGACCCGCAGTATCCAGTCTTGTCGTGATCATGACGTTTGCAACAACGTTGAAATATCGAGACAACTCAATTAATTAAATATCGTGGTAAGAACCCGTTGAAAATGCATGAAATTATTATAGAAAACCGCGAGTGTCTGAATAAGTTTATTATTAATAAATTGAAATTAGTACATCCAAGTAAAAATATAATGATGTAAATTAGTTTTTAAAGACTCTTATCTTTTTCTTTTAAAGTACTTAAGAAATATGGATACATTACAAATAAGACCCAAAGTACCAAACGAATTATCCAAATCACCTACATGAAAGTTATTTCACAAACACCTACATTCAAAAGAGGAGAATCCGTACAAAATATCCTTCAAAATTCTATTCATTACAATCAGACGACATTAAAATCAGACAACTTTTTCACACAAACAACCCAAAAAGAGAAACTCTGAAATCATACCGGACTTCGGTACACGGATGCGTTGTTTCGACAGTTTTAATTGCCGTACGGCTGCCGTTTCATTTAATTACGGCGTGGCGCGCTCTCGTATGACATTGACCACTTTACAGATGGCGATTTTACAAGCTTTATATTAACCCTTTCAAGACAATAAGATGGCTGAGACTAAATATGCGAATACTACACAATATTTAAGTTATTCTGTAAAGTAAGAGATATCACTAGAAAAAAATTGTAGGTTGTACAAATTTAATTTTCCTATTAATTTCATGGGAAACATTTTAACACAACGTACCTACGTTAGACATTCATTAAAAAAATATCGATTCAATAATAATAACGATTTTTGTAGAAGGGAAAAATATTTCCCTTGAGCGTGAAAGGGTTAACTTGCACTGGATGTAACTATGTATGCATCTATGAATCTATGTAGGTTTGTGTGGAATCTTGTGAGCTAAATTTGACAAACTTCCCGGTTTCCGATTAAGCTGACATTTTGCACGCAGATGTGTATCGCGTGACAATGCAAAAATTTGATAAAATGACGATGATCTGACGGTCATAGGAACTTTGGTGCTAAACCAGATAGACAAGACTAGTTTTACTTGTATTAGCTAGCTAACTGTTACCTGATATCCACGATCTTAAAAGCCTGTATTTAAAAGGTTTTCTATAAAATACATTATTGGAACGAAGTTCCTTATCGCGCTTCATCGAAAGGGGGCTAGACGGAAATTCTTATAAAAAAGTTGTCACGACACTTTTTTTGTTTTAGATGGTTATCGCTAGATGGCGCTGTGATCAAAATATTTTATAAAACAATTCCTTATTTTGTTTTATATGATTAATGCTAGTTGGCGCTGTGATCAACTTAAAAAATAAAATTTTATTACAATTCCCTCACTAATTAATCGAAAGGAACTTCGTTCCATCCGGATGTCCCTTAACACCTCTCAAGGTTTTTTTAAAGGTAGGTGTACCCTGATATTCCATAAGTCCATGACCGACAGGAACCACTTACGATCAGGTGGACAGTTGTCTCGTCTACCTATTTTAACTTAACCTTATCCCATTCACAAGGAGTCGACGCAATATGTTTCTTTTCCTCCACTTATTCCGGTATAATTTTCCCCACATTGTGTCCCAAAATAGTTAATAATACCAAATTTAACACGTAAATTCCTCAACAACATAATATCATCACATATTCTTAGTTATAATATTATTATCGATGACAACCAACTGAAAGCATGTCAGCTGTTTGTAATTACAATGTAATGTGTTTATAATAACGTTGAATTCTGTATCTTGTACACCGTAATCTTGACAATAGGTATTGTTAGGTATATTAGCTATCTGAACAGTTAACTGGATATCCAGTTAACTGTTCAGATTAGTATAGGTGTCCGGCGCGACGAGAAAGAGTGAAATTAAATTATTTTATTTCATTCTCAACCTAAATGAAAATTATCAAGCTTGAAGATGTCAAAAGGCTACCACTAGTTCGAAAAAATAAATAGTAACTGTTCTCAGAAGAACTGGCAAGAAACTCATCTTAGAGGCGCAGTGCTTAACGCGTCGCGCTGTCCTGCGTCCTGCATAATCCCACGCTGACTGTTGGACTCGGCTGGGGTTCAGATGCTGAGTGTGAGCGATTGGAAGTTTTAGTGCAGCTCAACTCCCACATTTCCCTCCCACGGGACGTGTGGGTCAGTTGTAACGGGTACTGTCCACCTCTCACTCCCACCACTGTATCTCCTGTGTAGCCAGGATCCACAGCAGTGACCACCTTAACTCTGAGCAGTGAAGCCCAGGAACCCGAGGGAAAGCTAACTTGTCTTGGGCGGGTGGTTAATAATTATAACAGTACAATCTGGAGCCTTTGTAACGTAGAATTACATCTAACTGCCAGTAAATGTTTAAAAAGTTGCACCAATGAAACTGTAATGTCAAGGACTAAATAATGGTAACAGATAAACAATGTTACAATTACCATGACACGGTCGGCTGGATGTTGGCAAGCTCCTCGACACCTTACAGTTGCTTCCTAAGTTTGACGTTTAGTTGTTTCACTAAGTTCAGCTAGATGCCTACCCTTACTCATGGAAGTCGAAAACTTAGTCGAATTGAAGTTGTTCTTCTTCAAACGAGGTTGGAAGGGAGTACTTAAAGGTCCTTTGGACCAGTTGGAGTATGTGGGAGTTGAACCGCACTAAAACCTCCAACCGCTCACACTCAGCGTCCGAACCCCGGCTGAGGCCAGAACCCAGCACGGGGTTTGGAGGGACGGCGCGACGCGTTACGCGCTCGGCACTCTTTCCCGTCGCTCCGTTAAAACTGAAGCCCGTGAGGGATTCGATCTTGGAGCGTCTGTGTTTAGCTCGGGTGTCGCCTGTGTGAGCTAACGGTGTGCGTAGGTAGCAGCCCTGAAGTGTCTTTTAGCATTGTAAAGGTGCATAAGCGATGGAAACCACTTACCACTACGCAGACTCTGTGCGATATCAGTTTGTAACATAAATAATAAAAAATTGAGAATAGTTTCAATTGGTGTGTTTCTATTCTAGAATTCTAGTTTTTCTGGTTTAGAATGAATCTTTGTGATATTTCTTAATCGTTTTACCTGTATGTAATAAACAAAGTTTAAAAACTTTATAATAATATAGCCTGTATCTAATAAAGGACGTTTACGGTGACGATTTCGTAGATCAGAAATTAATAAATTCACAGCACATATCATATTTTCAAAAAATTTTGTTTGGTACAAACTATACTACCTTGTATACCTCCTCTTTTTTACTTGGTAAATAACTTTAAATTACAGGTTTAACAATATGTTTTATTTAAATAAAATAACTTAAGAGGTGTCATGTCATGTACACCCGAATAGAACGAAGTTCCTTTCGATTAAAAGATATCTTATAAAAAATATTTCCTTTCGTAACGCGCGATAAGGAAAGTGTTTTAAAAGATTTTGATCACAGCGTCATCTAGCGATAATCATCTAAAACAAAAAAGTGTCGAAGACAACTTTTCGTAAGAACTTTTTCCGTCTAGCCCCCTTTCACAACGCGTGATAGGGAACTTCGTTCTAATATACCTTTCCATTTCTTCGTGATCTTGTCTAAACTACAAAAATTAAAAGAAAATAGTTTTGATCCTGAAAACGATAGTAGTGGCTGTGGTTTTTGGAACTCAGCACGTTCCGAATTTAACAATATTAAATTATTTTCGATGGTAGACAACAAGCCGAGTTATGCTGGCAATTTTAGAATGTCGAATGCCTGTTTGCGCAATGTTTTGAAACGGCGAACGTGAGGTTTATCGGAATGCCACTATGTTTTGTTGTGTACAGAATATGCTGCCAAATTGAGTTTACTGTTAAATAGTTTGTAAGTTGTTATGATATTTTAGCATTTGTTTTAGTGGGGTGAGATGTAGGTATTTTTGGAACGAAGTTCTTTATCGCGCGTTATCGAAAGGGGCTAGACGGAAATTCTTACGAAAAGGTGGTCACGACACTTTTTTTGTTTTAGATGATTATCGCTAGATAGCGCTGTAGTTCAAATCTTTTAAAACAATTCCTTATTTGGTTTTATATGATTAATGCTAGATGGCGCTGTGATCAAAATATTTTATTAAAAAAAAAAATATTACAATTCCCTCACTAATTAATCGAAAGGAACTTCGTTCCATTCGGGTGTCCCTTGACACCTCTCAAGTTTTATTGGCATGTAGGCAGACAAGAACATGGGTCATCTGATCGTAAGTTAGTTACCGTCGCTCATTAATATTAATGTTTGCGGGTACTGCAGGGGTACCTATGACCTACCTTAAAGCACTCTCTACTTGCTTCGTCGACGCAATTTATAAGTTGCATTTAGTATAGGTAGGTTTGTAGCTTTTTTATTATATTATTTTTCCTTCTCCCTTTGTATCCAAGAACTTGGGAGATACAAAAGTGGAGTATCTTGTACTTAACAAGGTAAAGTCATTGTGTTTGAACTTTACTTGTCCTGACTGGTATTCTACTGCCACATTAAATCAATATCTAAAATATTATTTTAAAATATTTATTTATTTATACCATTTATGTGCATAAAGTTTAATGCACATAAATGGTACAATGGCGGACTTAATGCCTAAAGCATTCTCTACCAGTCCACCAAAGGTGATGTAGAGAAAACTATGGTAGGTGCTCAATTTGATTTATTATAAAAATATATAAATAAATATAATTTAATAAATAAAATTTCCATACATAAAATACTATACTACACTATAAACCTATGCATAGTTACATAAATATTACAATAATACAGGGTATTTACCCACAAATACATACGAATATAAGAAAGATTGAGAACATAAGCCTGCCAGTCCCTTGAAGATATGATTTCTAACTTTCACCTTGAACGTTAAATATATTATTGTAAATCACATCTTATAACATCTCAGAATTGATACCATAATATCTCGAAATAATTTTCACATAAAGCTGAATAGGATCTCTCCCAATTACTTTAAGCCCACTGAATTCTGAAGATCCTTTAGACAATATCCAGAATTCGGAGCGACAGCAAAGTTACGATAAAAGTTTTGAAAACTTTCGTAGGGGGGCGATTCCGAAAGCCTGTTTCGGAAGATCTAGACCCGAACGTCTGGACTGATGAATACGTTTTGAATATTGTTAGATAGTTTGTCTGAAAATGGTATATGTGTCTGGTATATTATGTAACAAAAATTGCTAGAAGTTTGTCATAATATAACTTTGGTAGCTTCAAAGTACTGTACTGTACCAACCCATTACTGCCCACTGTTGGGCTCAGGTCTCCTCAGAAGAGGGATTAGGCATAGTGCACCACGCTTGCCCAGTGCGGATGGCGGACTTCACATATCTTCAAAGGATTTTTTAGAACCCTTTTCCGACATGCAGGTTTCCTCACGATGTTTTCCTTCACCGTTTTTAGTCAGTGGCGTTGTGAAAAATTGCACATAAATCTTTTTCACATTTAGATTTAGAGGTACAAGTAAAAGGTACAAAGATTGGAACCCGCGACCTCCCGTACGGAAGGACGCGCTTCGACCACTGGGCCACCACGACTAAGCATCAAAGTACTTTTAAGTAAAGATTATAAGATGGAGGTAGTATAATACGACGGCAGCAAAGAACAAACAGATATCTACAAAATCGTTAGTTTCCAGGAGAGCGTTTTTTGTGAGAAAGTTTGATAACTTTTACTATAAGAATGCCAGGTTTTTCAAATTTGGAATGTGTAAATAAAATAATGTTTCGCAGCAGATAGCGACATATTTTAAATAAATTATTGTTTTTTTTTCGTATTACTGCAGATGTCTTTTTCTACATCGCATAGAAAAATAAATAAGATGAGTCAACTGCCATGTATTCGTTTCTACGTCCTTAGAAAAGAAGTAGAAAGTGAAGAACGCATCCAGATCGCGAAATCTAATTTCACACCATTTCCATCAACATCATACCAATCGAATAAAGAATGTAAAGAACCTACAGCAACGTTTTTTCTAACTGATATCTTTGTTTATACTAAGTGGCTTGCTAAATTGTACGACGCACACACGGTTATCCGGTAGATGTGCGGGTGTACTTCGTTTTTTTTTCAAAAAAATAGTGTATATGTCTTTATTTACGCAACAACAAAACACATAAAAATACACTTTTTGTTTGAAAAAAAAATTTTACCAGATAAAATAAAGAATTCTGGATTCAAATATCCAAAAAAGTTAAATTCGGCAAAATGCAGATGTCTTCTTGTTCTTTGCTGCCGTCGAATAGTATGGTGACGCTATTGAGCCTTAGTATTGTAAGGTTTAATTAATTTCTTATCGGAGGCAAAACGATGAACGATGTCGAATGAAAATCCATTTGATTCTTTTATTAGTGATCAGCGCTTACGTTAAACTTAGCATTGGCATTGCCCTTAATTTGTCTTAGAAAATTGTATTAAGTTATATTCTACGAGTATTATTGCTAGAACAGAAGTCGTGATGGCTGAATAGTTGAAGCGTTTGCCTTTCCTGCCAGAAACGCTTGTACGAGACCGGCTTATGCCTGTAAATCTTAATGTGAAAAAGATTTATGTGCCATTTTATGCAACACCACTGGCTAAAAACGGTAAAGGATAACATCATGACGAAACATGCATATTGGAAAAATATTCAAAAAATCCTTCGAATATATTATTTAGTGAAGTCCCCAATCCTTTTTCTGTGAAGACCTGTGACCAGCAGAGGTAGAGTAATGGGTTGGTACAATACAGGTCGTGGTGGCCGAGAAGTCGTGGTGGCCGAGTGGTCGAAGCGCTTCCTTCCGAACGGGAGGTCGCGGGTTCAAATCCGGCCGGCTTGTACCTCTAAATCTAAATGTGAAAAAGATTTATGTGCAATTTTTCACAACACCACTGGCTAAAAACGGTGAAGGAAAACATCGTGAGGAAACCTGCATGTCGGAAAAGGATTCTAAAAATCCTTTGAAGATATGTGAAGTTCCCAATCCGCACTAGGCAAGCGTGGTGGACTATGCCTTATCCCTCTTCTGAGGAGACCTGAGCCCAACAGTGGGCAGTAATGGGTTGGTACAGTACAATACAGGTGACACTGTTTCAACATTATAGAAAAAAAATTGGTTGCCTGTAAAGTCGGTATACGGGCGAAAGTTTTACGTGACAACGACTCGGGCATGGTTTGCCCGCCTAAGAGCGAGAGAGACAGACATAAAAAGTGAAAGGCACGCGTGCCTCTCACTCGCTCTCAATGTGAGCGCATAACGTGAGCGGAGCGTAACGCAGTTTCTTGAAGTGTCACCCGGCAAACCAATTTATAAGACGCTGTCACGTCAATACAAACCTTAATATTAGAAATTACGTTACAAATTTTACATTCCATCCCGTTGCCCAATAACCAACCAGTATTCGATTACCGAAAAAAATGTAAATTTAAAAAATGGAAGTGTCATGCTCATATGTCAAGGCTATCCATTTATGATTGGACGTTATCGGTACACGTGATGAGGGTTGAGACCAGAACAAGCGTAAACTTGTCAGCGTTTTCACATTAAAAACGGATTAAAAAGGCTTTTTTTTGTACACTTTATTTATGGACTGGATTATGATTTTTTTGTGTGCTTATGTTTTATATACTTTGATGGAAGAATTAGGACTTAGAGTGATAATGGGAAGGGCCAATGGAGATGGGAAGTAATAAAGTGAAAATCACGAACCGGCGAACGCAAAGTGGGCAGACGTTCAACAAGGAAGACCTGATCCGATCTTCGAGAAGTCACTACATGGTCTCCTTATATTAATTTACTAGACCCGCGCAACTTCGTCTGCGATACAAAGGGGTTCAAACAGTACTCGCAATGCCGTCGCGTTATTATTTGCGCGGCCCGAAGTGCACCCACATATTCATTGCGTTTTATACTCATGATAACTTCTAAACGAACCTCTGCAATATCGGGAGACAATGCGGGAGCGCCACTTACCTTTGACAGACTTTCAAAGTAGACACACATTCGACTTTTTCAATATATTATTTAACGATCCCTATAAAATAAAATAGAGTGAAGCTGTATTAAATATATTTCACAATTTCAAATCCATGTTTATAACTAAATAGGAATGTATGAGAAATATTAGTTAAAGTTGGAATCGAATTCCATTTGTAGTAAGTCGTGTTGGGCATTCGTTAGATTAACCCGTTGCCGCTGCTGGCGATAGGAGTCCCACGGGACAAGAAGCCTTCGGTTCTTATGACCCGTCTAAAGACACAAGCTGAAGCGGAAGGGTTAATTTTTCAATTAAATGGTTTAATATTTAACAATGAAAATATATTACTACTTTTAATCTTCATAGTCAGCCTATAGACTTCCTGGACATAGGCCTCTCCTAAATCTCTCCTAATCATTGCGTCCTGCGCTGTCTGTGTTCATTGACTTCCCGCGATCCTCATCAGGTCGTCGGTCCATCTTGTGGGAGATCTACCTACGCTGCGCCTACCTGTTCGTGGCCACCACTCCAGAATTTTTCGACCCCATCGGCCATCTGTTCTTCGCACAATGTGTCCTGATTGCATTGCTATCTCAAAGATGCAATTCTTTGAGCTATGTCGGTTACTTTGGTCCTTCTGCGGATCTCCCCATTTCTGAGATGTCGACGATGTATCAAGTAAAAAGCATAAAATAACACTATTAAACTAGCTGCCCTGCGCAACTTCGTCTGCGTCGCATAGGAATTGTTCCCGGCAATCTAAAGTACTCATCAGGGCGCTTCATTAGAGCCTAAACACGATGAGGTTATCTTGCTTAATGACGGAGTTCCTATAGCCACCTTTCAGCTCCATCATCAGACCTTGACCAACTGTAAATCTAAACCATTCTCGAATCTCCACGAACACACACAAAAAAATTCATCAAAATCGGTCCAGTCGTTTAGGAGGAGTTCAGTCACATACACACGTACACAAGAAATATATATATTAAGATATCTATTTAGGTGAAAATCTTGTAACTTGTAACATAATCTTAGACAAAATTGAAGTCGAAATGATTGAATGCAGTTGCGGAGACGAACGGTTTGTAGTGCACGAGAATTCAATCCAACGAGGAACGGATTGATATTCTAAATTAAATTATAGCTTCAATAGTACTAAACAAACGTTATGTCATAAACAAATAAATTTCCTTATTGAGACACTCGCGGATTTCTACATATTATAATACTTTCATGCATTTTCAACGGATTCTTACCACGATATCGAGACAACTCAATTATTTAAATATCGTGGTAAGAACCCGTTGAAAATGCATGAAACTAAATTTCCTAATAAAAATTGCACATTAATCTTTTGCACATTAAAATTTAGAGGTGCAAGCTGGCCCGTAATGAACGCGCGACCTCTCATACGGAAAACAGGCGCTTCAACCACTCGGCCACCACCACTTCACTAACATGATTAATAATTTGTAATAATTGGCAATGGAATAATGTTCCAATTAAATAAAATCTGCTTTTAAAATTAACAATTACCTATGTGTTATTCTCACAAGTTCTTTTCTGTATTTCAAGATTGCAATTGGTATCAATACAAATGGTTATTTCGATAGTAAGATCTTTACGAGACAGACTTCCACTATTTATTACACTGTCAATTTTGACTGAATAAATATTTTAAATTTTAATCTTATTATGTTTAGTCTAAGTTAGGCTAAACAATTTGTATCCACTGCCATCAATAAAATTAAAAAAAATTGTCAGACCCGTTTCGCGAAACGTCACATATTACTCTGTAGGTACTTGCATCTTATTTCCACGATCTTAATCAGGCAGCCAATCCATCTTGTGAGAAGCCTACGCGTTTGTGCACGGCAGTCATTACTGACCCCATCACTCATCTGTAGTATTTGCTTGAAGCTCTTTGAGATGGAAAAAACAAACGCGTGGTGAATATTTGTTCACTAATTATATTTGTAAAAAAATAAAAAGATCGACGATAATTGCTGAAGAATAGCTCAAAAAACAACTGGTGTTATGTTTCTTAGATTTTTTTACCATGGAACCATCTTTGAAATTTTCAATTAGACGATCAAAATCGGTTCATATACGTTACCCACGAACCAAATATAAAAAAGCATACAGTCGGTCAAAGTGAGGAATCTTCTTCATTTTTTGATTTCGTTTAAAAAATCCACTCTGGCAAATTATATTAATTAATTAAAATAAAATTAGATGAATTTACGACATAATAACTACATTAAATAAATAATAAACATCCCGTACCTTATAAAATAAATACATACTCATATTTGTAGTTATTAATATTTAATTTCTAAAAATTATAAAGAGAAAAAATCTTCCAAGCACATTGAGTGCCAACAGAATATTAAAAGAAACAGAAAACAATAAGAGTATCAAAGGACGTAATTTATCACCATACGAATACTCAAAGGAAAGAAAAATGTTTTTAATATAAAGAAGAAATAATCTTGCCGTTTGAAACGTGTACAAAGAAGTTATTTTATACAAGACGATGTTTTGCCTTGTGGCGTTTAGGTGTTTTGAATCTATCAAAATCATCTTAAAAGGCCTTAATAGGTAAAGAAGGCAAAAGGAATTTGAATTAATGTATTTTCAACCTTTGGTGAGAGGAATAAGAATGAGTTTTGAAGGTTCCTGAGCTTTTTGGAAAAAAGTAGCTGCTAAATAATTTTAGTATAAGTTCTAGTCTTTATACTTTTATTTATCTTTTTTTTTCTAGACTTACCAGATTATATGTTACTTTCACTCATAAATCTCTATAATATCTGGGAATTACCTAGGGTGCCGGGGTGACGGAGTGACGGGGCGAGACGTAAGCCTCGGCGTGCAACGCGTCCCGTCACCCCACTCAATCCCGTGCTGGGTTCTGTCCTCAGCCGGGGTTCGGATAGGGGGCCGGGGGCCGGGGTTCTGAGCGTGAGCGAGGTTTTAGTGCGACTCCCACATACCACACCTGCGGGGCAGATCGAAGTTCAGCGATTTCCTAAAAAAAAGGTACTACAATTTTTTTAATTTTTTTTTTTTTTTTAGTTGGAGGAAATCAGCGGATCGGTATGTAGGAGTTGAACCGCACTAAAACCTTTAATCGCTCACACTCAGCGGTCGAACCCCAGCTGAGGCCAGAACCCAGCACGGGGTTATGAGGGACGGCGCGACGCGTTACGCCCACGGCACTCTTTCCCGTCGCGCCGCCCCCAGGGTACTACACAAAACTCTTTTTAAGTCATGGCGCTCAAAGACTGAAGAAAGAGACTAATATTTTCAAAGTAAAATGTTGTATACTGAAAATATACTTCAAACTAATTTGTCTTTGCAAACTTATATTAATTACTTGCTAGACACAAAGGCCAAGTTTATAACTAAACCACTTTATTAAGTTCGAAATTTCAGCTCCCATACTATCACTATTCTAAGCACTAAATACCTATCACTTACTTAAGTAACTACTGTTTTGTTTGTCATAGGTTCCTTAAAGTAAAAAATAAATTTATTGTCAGGAGTCAGTAGTTACAATTTTTTAACTATTGCTATGGTCCCCGCACTAGGTCAGACCTGTATTGCGGATATTGAGACAGAGTTACAAATTACTTATAACTAATTAAGCACACAAAGCAAAAAAAAAATAAAGGGAAAATCAAAAACAATGTGAAAAAAAAGATAGTGTCAAAAACAGTTAAATACTACACAAGGACAATTAACAGCTGTTCTATATACCTGTACCATCCCCGTACCATACCCGTACCATCCCGATTTGGAATGGACTCCCATGCGCGGTGTTCTCGGAGCGCTATGACATGTCCCTCTTTAAACGAGGTTTAAGAAAAGTCCTGTATCGGTAGGCGATAGATAACAGCCCCTCATTGCCCTGGCATTGCAGAGGTTCATGAGCGACGGTGACCGCTTACCATCAGGCGGGCCGTAGGCTCGTTTATCTGTCACGCAATAAAAAAAAAAATATATATATATCATCGTAGTTTTGAGTCAAAAGCCAGTTACGAACTTGTTTTTTAAAAACATATGAAGACGACGTAGGTTCGCAGTTGCATCTCCGCAGGATTTGCTCATACAACAGTAGAAACAAAAAGTATTTGAATGCATCGAATTAGAAAAGTAGATTTGAATTATAAGTTAATTAAAAAGCAATTGATGCACGTCTGACGATATTTTCTGTGAACTATCTCAATTAAAATATGTGTGTTATTTTCTTAATTCATAGACATAGATATACTTTATTTGCAAAAAAAGAAACATACAATTCAAAAAGGAAAATAACAAACAATTACCTAAAACTAATTTCTTTTTTCACAAATTCAGCCGTGACTCAGCATAATCCTGAATACTGACTCAGACGAATAGGATAAGTGTAATTCATACTATCGCTAAGATAAGTAACTATATTTTTTCAGTCTAAGTCTTTTGATTGTTTTTTCTGACTGTTTTGACAGACGAGCTACTTGATAGTAAGAGGTTTCTCTTCCTCGTAGACTTTTGCAATATCGGAGGACACTGCTGAACCACTCCCTATGACCTATCATTAAGGACCTCTCTTTAAGCCTCATATTTTCTTATCGACGTAGTTTTGTCTATCTACTAGATATAAAAAATTTGTGCTAACAAATATTTAAAATAAGTACAAGTTTAAATACGCATTAAAAATTACATTTAATCCTACCGTCACTTTTTATCATCAAATCCCGATATTTCAACACCGTCAAGCGACATGATCACGGGAAGGCTAAGTTATAAGTGATGTAGATAGCCGCGAGTGTTTAAAGAAATTCAATATTATACTACAGTTATCAAACACCTATTTAATACCTTCACGAACCTCAAGTCTTCGTAATCTTTGACCCGAAGCACAGCACAGGTACAGCTCCTTACAAAATGAATCATCTAAATTCGTGGAACGGGCGCGAGGTGTCAACCTCCGTGCCTCCAATTTGAGAGCTCTCCCAAATTACAAAGGTCTCCTCATAAATTGTTCCAATATTCTGAGACGCGAACGGCATGTTAAGCTTAAATGGGGCGACACTTACACCGTTATGTAACGTGTGTTTAGAAAATGTATGGGATGATCTTCTTTGTGTTTTGGGTACTATGAGTTTCTTTTTGAAAAATAGTACCTAAAGCGTTGCATAGTTTTTCATTTTGTCAAATTGGGAAGCTAAAAACTAATGGGGTAAAGTTTACTGGGTCTGGCCTAAAGCATACATATAAATGCAGCTATCAATTCTTTACAAGTTATTTAATGGCTACACAATATTTTAAACAGTTATAAATTTAGGGAGAAGAGATCTTTTTTTTTTATTTGGCACACAAAATACTATCCGTAGCTTACATGTAACATAAATTGTTAGTACGTTTTAGTATGCAATATAACAAGCTCATCCAATGTGTATAGATATTTAACTCCAATGCTCGAAAGACACCTTTGTATAATATAATATAAAATAATAATTAAAGTATAATATGAAAGTAGTATTGAAAGCCTTTTAGAACACAGTAAAGTCACTTACAACGAACTCATTTAGATTCGTTTCGGTGTAAATAAGTTCTTCAGTCACGTAACGTCGGCGATGCGTCAACATAGATCGATGCCGAACATTCCAGAATGCGTATTATTATTGCCTCTAAAATTTAACGTAGGTATTAATTTTGCCACTAAAATGGCTTAATTTTCATGATAATTTAGTTACTTTTTAGCCTAATTGTATGTGTCGGCGCGTATGAAAAATGACTTTAAGAATAGTGACAGTTGATATGGTCACTCTAGCGGAGTTGACGGGGTGATAACAAGGGAAACCAACCTATTCACCGATATTCACCGTGCGGGTAGTTGGAAGTGGAGACTTGCTATAAATACAGGCGTTGGCCGCTGTTACGGGGGATTCGTGTTTGAATTGTCGAGGCGAGCGAACCTCTCGGATGTGGAAGTCATAAACCGTTGGAGCTCGTTGTTTTGAAGCTTTTATTCAGAACGTCATTACACCTCAACACACTATTGCTGCTATGGATCGTCGGGTGTTCAAGTGGACGTTGTGACGTCATTCCTGGCAAACCAAATGAGGATCGACTATTTGCAGCGTCATTACACCTCAACACACTATTGTTGCGCTTTCATATGCATTGTTGGTTAAGTTTTTTACTGAGCTGATTTTTATAAGAAGGTACAAATAGTAAGGTTACGTGTTAACCTGGCTTTGTTTTATTAGTAAATTAGTTGACCCACGCAACTTCGTCTGCCTCACGAGTTTGCGATTGAGGCTCAAAAAAACAATAATATATTAATTCACATCAAAACCTTTAAAACTACCTACTATATTCTGCATATAAACCTTCTCCTTAGATTACTTTTACAAAAAAAAAAAACTAAACCTGAATCCGTTACATAATTTTAAAGATCTAAGCACACATAGGAACTTTATACTATGTCATAATTATGAATTTAAATAGCAGGTCCTATAATTCAGTTTCAGTCACAAACCGCTTGCACAGACGGGCTGAAACTGATGCAGATAATTCTATTCAACATGTCTAGACAGATTGAAACTAGCGAAGTTTAACTACCGCCATTTCATCTTTAATCGATCCTGAAAACTTTGACACGAAAAACAAATTTTAGAACGATGTGTAAAAATCTTTAAAATCTACAAGATTTCACGATTTTTAGTTTGTGTTTTGTGGATAAGTAAACCGATTTTGATACCTCGAATGTAATCTCACATGTATTTGATAAAAACCTGACCAGTAATTTCGTTATCAATAATTTCGTTAATGTGTGCTTAATGGTTTTGAAAATTATTATATACCTACATTTATATCGAGACAGAAATTCCAAAAAAAAACTTAAAAGGTGACATGGGACACCCGAATAGAACGAAGTTCCTTTCGATTAAAAGATATCTTTTTTTTTTCCTAACGTAACGCGCGATAAGGAACGTGTTTTAAAAGATTTTGATCACAGCGCTATCTAGCGATAATCATCTAAAACAAATAAGGAACGTGTTTTAAAAGATGTTGATCACAGCGCCATCTAGCGATAATCATCTAAAACAAAAAAGTGTCGTGACAACTTTACGTAAGAATTTTTTCCGTCTAGCCCCCTTTCACAACGCGCGATAAGGAACTTCGTTCCAATAATATCTACCCAAATTCCCAAAAATTTAATAACAAAACTCCTTTAGACTTTGAATCATATAACAGTACCTTTCTTGTAATTCGAGTGGATTTATTCATTTCGAATTCACCGCAAAGATTGTGGGACTGAGAGCCTTTTATTAATGCATTATCAATAAGATGCGTTTAAACAGAGGGGTCGGATTTAAAGGCTTTTACGATATTTTAGTTTTCGAAAAGACGTTCAGAGAACTGAATCTGATAATGGGTAATGTAGTGTTGAAAAAATATCGATTAAAACCTTCGACTCGTTCGGTACTCATTGTTGTCAATTGTTGAGTTTAAAATAGATAAAAAACTTGAGAGGTGTCAAGGGACACTCAGATGGAACGAAGTTCCTTTCAATTAATTAGTGAGGAAATTGCAAAAAAAGTTTTTTTTTAGGTTATAATAATTAGTTAGTTTAAAACGTAGTCTGTCTCTCTCTCTCGAGAGAGAGAAAAGATTTTAATCACAGACAGAAAAGATTTTAATCACAGCGCCATCTAGCGATAATCATCTAAAACAAAAAAGTGTCTTGACAACTTTTTCATAAGAATTTCCGTCTCCCGGAAGGGGGCTCCCTTTCGATAACGCGCGAAAAGGAACTTCGTTTCAAAAATTGGCGAGTTCGATGTCCGAGTTAAGAGATATTAAGTGGTTCCTGTCGTTTTATATAATGTTACTAATTGATGCAACTTTGCCTATACCGCAGAGTTTCACCTAATTTTAATTCAGAACTATTATATGACACTCACAAATTACAATTTCCATAATTTTTATTACAAAAAGAATTTTCGAAATCGGTTCAGTAGATCTGAAGAGGTACTCCTACGATACAACGTTATAAAAATCACGATATTACCTCTTTAGTTGAAATTTTAGTTGTTTTTTTAGTGAAACTTAACGTGTTTATTTTATTTCTACTCAATATTAAGCATCCATGCTAACCAAAAACCCAACTAATTTAAAGTACACTTACGTGTTTGTGAACTAATAAAATATACATAGGGCACGATGTTTGGTCGTGTCAGAGCGAAATGAAAAACTTATGAGGCTGGTAAGAGAAATTCAATTGGGTTGAGTGGCCTTTCAACATTGAAGAGCGACGTCTCGATCCACGGTTTTTATAGATACAAGTTTTCTGGTAAAAGCTAAGTTCGTATAATATTTGAGTTGGAGAAATTTAGTATTTATTAATGGAGCGTAACGGTTAACTAATATATTTCATTCTTAATGTAGTTAGGGATTTGCTATTTTATTGCAGTACAAAAAGTACAAAAAAACTTGAGAGGTGTCAAGGGACGCCCGGAACGAAGTTCCTTTCGATTAATTAGTGAGGGAATTGTAATAAAATTTGATTTTTTAAAGTTATAATAATTAGTTAGTTTAAAACGTCTGTCTCTCTCTCTTTTTTAACTAACTAATTATTATAACTTAAATAAAATAGTTTGATCACAGCGCCATCTAGCGATAATCATCTAAAACAAAAAAGTGTCGTGACAACTTTTTCATAAGAATTTCCGTCTAGCCCCCTTTCGATAACGCGCGATAAGGAACTTTGTTTCAACTATTGCTATGGAAGCCTTTTGTCCACTTGTTAGTGAGTGGATACCATTCGCCATAAACCTCTGCAATTACAGAAAACTGGTGAACCGTTGCTCCTCCTACAGGCCTTTTATTAAACCTCGTTCAAATAGGAACATGACATACCGCTCCGGGAACATCGATCCAAATAGAAAAACTACGATATATAAAAGAATGTAATAGTTAGATCATCATTGTTGGATGCTATAGGATCCAATAAAGAAAAGAGTTATTTCTTGTTAAACTTTATAATTCAATGAGACAATGAAAAATTTATAAAATTATACAACATGACTACTCCTATATGGCTAGAACAGAAGTGAAATTTGACATATAATTAAATTTGAATTTAGTTTTCCATAGCGCAATACAGAGTCATCGCGAAAACTAAAAAGTTGGAATACAAATAAAATATGAAAAGTTTTGTATGTTCAATATGTATTGAACAATCATCAAGTTAAAATTTTACGCTCTTGTAATTCGCAAGAGTAATTTAAATTAATTAAAGTCACCACCACCAACAGATCAATAAATTCTGTAATTGTATGAAATTCATTTGTTTAGTCTACCAAAACAACACATCGAGCCAGCAGAGCCTATAACAATAATTCAAGTCAAATTTCCGATATTTTTCATAGATGTATCTCGTTGAAAACCCTCGATATAAAGCCCATCGGAGCGCCATTGGACGCACTCAACTAGATTGGAACCAGTGACAACGAGCAGGTGCTACTAAAAAAAATCAATCAGCCTAAAAACCTTCTGTAAAAGGTTACGTTTAAATTATAAATTAACGTAGAAATTTGGTGGATTTTTTATTTGTCTTATTTTGAGTACTAACTTCATCTGCATCACAGTCGTTTTGTACAATCCGTTTTAACATAGATTTTTAACATCTAATATATAAAATTCTCGTATCACAGTTTTTGTTACCATACTCCTCCGAAATGGCTTGACCGATTTTGATGAAATTTTTTGTGCATATCCGGTATCTATGCGAATCGGCCAACATATATTATTCTCCCCCAAATGTTAGGGGTAGTCCCTAATTTTTTTTTTTTTTTTGACGCAGACGAAATTGCGCGGAGGTAACTTATCTATCTCTCTCTAATATATAAAATTCTCATGTCACGGTGTTCGAACTTGAACTCCTCCGAAACGGCTTTTTTTTTTTTTTTTTTTTGGACGGGAGGAAATCGCCGGACTTCCACTCGCCCCGCGAGTGGGGTATGTGGGTGTCGAACCGCACCAAAACCTCCCGCCTCTCACGCTCGACATCCGATGTGGTAGGGGTGACAGGACGCGTTCGCGATTGTCGCTTACGTATCGCCCCGTCACCCCCGGACGTCGAACCGGCAGCCGTCGGTGAGAACGACCACCGGCTCACTCGGTGGACGGGCCAATTAAGGCCCGCCAAGATGGGGCCGTGTGATGTAGGGTCTCCCTCGGCCCGGGCCGGCCCAGGGCCAGCCCGGGTCGGGGAGCACGGCTTGCCATCCCCCGTACAGATGGCACGGAGGGTGCGCGCTGAAGCCTAGCGCGGCACCCCTCGGGTCCGATGTTGGTGGACCCGGTAGTCTTAGGGGGCCAGGTCCCGGGACAACTCCCGAGGTCGGCCCCCCGCTCGACGTCGGCGGCGACGGGGTTGGTCGGGGAGGGAAGAGCTCTCCCTCTCCCGCCCCGCCGCCTCCTTCTGCGAGATGGTGGACTCGCAGAAGTCGAGCATAGCTTTCCAGGACTCGTCGTCGTCGAGCATCGATGCCACGACGCCCGGCAACGACAAGTCCCGCCCTACTTGTGCGACCAGGACACGGCGCTGCTCCTCCCATGCGGGGCAGACAGCGAGCGTATGCTCTGCCGTGTCCAGGTCGCTTGTGCAATGATGGCACCTCGTCGTCGGCTCGACCTGTATCCGGTGCAGGTACTTCCCGAAGCAACCATGCCCGGTCAGCACCTGCACCAGACGAAAGGTGAGACGTCCCTCGCCACGACTCACCCAGTCCTCCAGGACAGGGCGAATCGCCTCGACGGTCCTTAGACCCCAGCTGGGGTTGGCCAAGCGTCTTGACCACGCCTCCAGCACGGACCGTCGAGATTGGGCCTTCCGGTCCCGTACCGCGGCTCTGATGGGACGCACCACACCCAGGGCACGGAGGTCGCAGCGCCAACGATAGTCGTCGGCGAGCGCCTCCGCCTCCAGGTCCCAAGGTGGCGTCCCAGCCAGCACGCACGCCGCCTCAAAGGAGACGGTGCGGTATCCGCGGATGACCCTGATAGCCACGACGCGCTGCGGCCGGTACAGGCGCCGGACAACGGTTGTTGTCCGGTTTCCTGGTCCGGCCCAAACGGGCGCGCCGTACAGGGCCATCGAACGCACCACCCCCGCGTAGAGGCGGCGCACGGCACGGTTTGGTCCCCCGAGATTCGGAAGCAGCCGGCTCAGAGCGCCGGCCGTCCTCATCAGTCGGGGGACGAGCTCCATAAAGTGGGCCCGGAAGGTCCAACGGCTGTCCAGTATGAGGCCGAGGTACTTCAATCGCACCCCGACCTCTATTGGGACGCCTCCAACCACGATTTGGGCCCCTGCAGGTGGCGTCACCCCAGCCCTGTGGAACCACAGGGCCTGGGATTTATTGAGCGCCACCGCGAGGCCCAATCTCCTAATACGACCGACGACGAGGGCCACCCCCGCTGTGGCGAGATGGGTAGCCTCTCTGAAGTCTTGACCCCGGGCCATGACGAGCGTGTCGTCAGCGTAACAAATCACGCTCAGGCCCGGGGTCAGGGCGCCTCTCAGCACCCAGTCGTACCCGACATTCCAAAGGAGAGGTCCGAGGACCGACCCCTGAGGAACCCCGCATACGACCGGAAACCGGTAAACGGTCCCATCGTGCCCGGTGCATACTACCGACCTGGCCTCCAAGTAGGAGCCGACCAGCCGGCGGAGGTAGGGGGGAACTCCATGTCTCTCGAGTGCCCCCCTATCACGGACCAGGGCAGGGTGTTGAATGCATTGGCGATGTCAAGCGACACCGCCAAGGCCACCCCGCCCTGTGATACGGCTTCATTTGAGAGGGCCCGCACGCGAAGGATCGCGTCCACGGTTGAGCGGCCCTCTCTGAAGCCGTACTGCTCCGCCGACAGGTCGGGTCCCACCCCGACCAGGTGCTGGACGATGCGGGCAGCCAGAATGCGTTCCAGCAATTTGCCCACCTCGTCCAGCAGCACGATAGGACGGTAACCGGCGGCTGTATCCGCCGGGCGCCCCTCCTTCCTGAGAAGGACGAGTCTACCCTCTCGCCACAGCGAGGGAAACCGTCCCGACTCGAGGCAAGAATCGTAAAGCCTCAAGAGTCGGTCCCCTAGGGCATTGAGGGCCAAGGCCAGGACCCGGCCATGGATGCCATCCGGGCCGGGTGCCGTGTCTTTAGCACTCATCCTGACTACGGCCACACGAAGCTCCTCCCCGGTGATGTGGGGAACCTCAGCAGGGGCCTCGCCGCCGGTATCCTCCGGCGGCTCACCCATAGCAGGGGGGATAAATCCCTCCTGCTCCTGCGGGAACAATGTCGTGACAATGTCCCGCAGCTGCTGAGGCGGTAGACGCTCGGTTATGGGGGGCGCCCATGGGCGCACCTTGCCGCGCACCATCTTGTATGGGCGCCCCCAAGGGTCGTCATCGAGCGTCTCCAAAAGGCGCTCCGTGTGCTGCTCCTTGGCCATCTTGATGGCCAGCCGCATGGCTCCCCTCGCCTCCTTGTACAAGCCATGCAGCCGGGCCTCCTCCTCCGCGAATGCAACGGGGTCGTTGCTACGCGGAAGGCGGCGACGGCGGTGCCGAGCGCACTGGCGCCTCGCCCGGACGCATACAGTTCTCAACTGCGCTATCTCGGGCGACCACCAGTACGTCGACCTCGTGGGAGACCAAGGGCCGACCCGGGGCATCGAAGCGTCGCTGATGCGACGCATCGCGTCCCGGAGCCAGAGCGCCTCGGCCTCCACGTCTACTGGGTGTGGACGCATGGGCGTCCACGCCGCCACCGTAGAGGCTTCCATCAAGAGCTCCTTGTTCAGGAGCTTCAATGCCCACCTGGGGAATGACCGGGTCGTACTCCCGCGGGCGTCCGCAGCCGGCGTGGGGACGGAAAGATCAAACCGAATATAACGGTGATCTGATAACGTTTCCGCCCCCACCAACACTCTCCAGCCGCGGATGCGATCCGCGATGGCAGGGCTCGCGAACGTAACGTCCACGATGGACTCGCCCTGCCATCGCACGCAAGTCGCGACCGAACCCCTGTTGAGTAAACAGAGGCCAGTCGCGACCGCCCACTCCTCCAGCAGCCTACCGCGAATTGTAGAGCGGGGGGAGCCCCAAGCGACGGATTTCGCATTGAGGTCCCCCGCGAGTATCACTGGACGGGGGGCGAGGCGGTGAGTAATCGCCTCGAGCCCGTCCAGGAACTGCTCAAACTCGACGGTAGGCCGGCTCGGAGAGAAGTACGCCCCGATCACGACGGTATCCAACACCGAAACCGCGACGAACCCAGAACCCTTGGCCACCATTACCAAGGGCGGGATCGCCGCGGCCCTCCTGATATGTATGGCCGCCAAGCCGCAATCGTCCCCGAACCAACAATCGTCGGCTGGGGGAACGAAGTACGGCTCGGCGACCACGGCAACGTCAATTGACCACTCCGCCATGCTCTGGAGCAACATGTCCTGAGCCCTGGCGGAGTGGTTCAAGTTACCTTGGAGGAGGCGAAGGGTGTGGTCCATTAAGATCGAACCACCTCCATCGCCTCCTCCCTTCCTCCATCGCCCCCGCTATCGGGCGTCTGAGACGCCACAGCGGGGGCCGAAACGCCGGCCGGTACTCCTCCGGCCGACTTCTTCTTCAGGCGCCGCTTCTGCTTGCGGCGCCTGTTGCGCTCCGTGTTGGAGCCGGACGGGGAGCAAGCCTTGCCCCCCGCCCGGTGATCAGCCTTGCGCCCGGCCGCCGCGCACAAAGCGCAGTGCGGTGCGGCCGAGCACATGGCCGCCTTGTGTCCCGGTTGACCGCAGCGGAAGCAGAGTTCCCTGCGGTCAACCGTACTCGTGCACCTGGCGATGCTGTGTCCGGTGCCGAAGCACCGGAGGCACCGCCAGGCGCGCGACTCTAGCAGGCGCACGTGGGCCGCTATCCAGCCCACGCGCAACCTGCCAGGTTGTCCAGCCGGTCGTCCCGGCGGGGGAGTGGCCAAGGAGGTGGCCGTCTCCACGGGGCATCGCGCCCACGCAGATCTGGCCCCGGAGTAGCCGGGGCGAAGCTCGCCCACGACTACGTTCTCCGGGGCACATTTCCCCTGGGCAGCGATAGCCGCTGCCACCTCCTCTTTTGTGGCGCAATCGTCCAGGCCGGTAATTCTAATCTCCGCCATCTTTACCGGCCTGTGGACGCGCACCACCTCCTCCGGCCAGACCGCCCGGAGACCCGCCATCAGGAGGTCCGCGATGCCGGAACTATCGGCACCGGGACACTCCAGCAGACGAGCCCCGTTGGCGGTCGTCCGGAAGCGGAGGCCCTCCCCGCTCCTATCTCGCCCAAGTCGATGGCCGCGCGCGCCTGGGCCATGACGTTAGGGTACGTCATGCCCTTTTCCTCGCCGGCTGGCAGCAGTGTTACCACTACTGCCGCCGACTTCGGCGCGCGCGGGCCCTTCTTCTTGGGCTTCTTCTTCTTTTTGGCGGCCGGTGCTCGACCCTCCCGGGGAGCAGCCACGGCCGCCGTGGTCGTAGTCCGGTTGGTGGGGGTGGCGGGCGCTCTACCCCTCTGGGGAGCTTCCGCCACCGCTCGCGTCGCAGTCCGGTTGGTGGGGGTGGCAGGCGCTCGACCCCTCTGGGGAGCTTCTGCCACCGCCCGCGTCTTCACCTGTGGGGGGGCTGCAGGCCCTCCAGGTGGTGAGGCCTCCGCCGCCACCGGAGGGGCCGCAACCCTGGCCCTTTTATTGCCCCGCCGCACCACCTCCGTCCAAGCGTCGTCCATATTGGACGGCGCTGGCGGCAGTGGACGGGGCTTCGGTGCTGGGGCAACCGCCGCGCCAGCACCGCGTCCTCTCTTTGGGGTTGGGGTTGGCCCCGCGGGGGGCCGACGAGCCGACCGCCGAGTGGTGGGGCCAGGCGGGGTGGTGGAGGGTGGCGCCGCGTCAGCAGCCGCAGTTGCAGCTGCAGCCGACGCAGCACCACGCAGGGCAGTGACTTCCGCCCTGAGTTCGGCAATCTCCTTGCCGAACTCCTCCATCAGCTCCCGCCTGATGCGCCCCTCCAACTCCGTCGCCTCCCTTATCTCCGCCCTCGAGCGGGGCGAAGGGTGGCGCCTGGGCCCTGCCGCCTCCTCGGGAGAGGGCAAGGCTGGCTGCTTGTCATTCGTTGGAGCAGTTGGGGACCGATGCGCTGCCGCATCCCCCGGGCTAGGGCCTGGTGTGGGCGTGCGCCGCTCCCTACGGAACGAGCGCGATGGCCCCTTCCGCTCCAACGCCGCCAGCCTCACTTTGAGGGCGGCGATCTCCTCCGATTGCCGAGCGTTCTCTTTACGAGACCGCTCGGCCTCCGCCTCCAGCGCCGATGCTCGGCTGATGGCTGCCGAGAACACCGGCACCAGTTTGCGGGCATCGGAGGCGATCGCTCGCAACCTCTGCCCTTCCTCCCTGGCCCCTTTCCCCGAGGCCCGGCTGGACGCATAAAGCGCCCTGCGCCCCAGGCTCTCGAGGACGGCCGTATGCTCGTCGAGCTCCTTCCGAGCCGGCCGAGGCAAGGAGTCTTGGCCGGGCCCGGCGCCGCCACTCTTGGCGGCCAGCCTCCCTGAGCGTCTCGTCCTCTGCGACCCCTCACCGCGAGAGGACGAGTCGCCGCCCGAGGTCTTCCGCGTGTAGGACTTCCTCTTGCGGAGGATCCTTTCCGCGTTAAATTGCTCTCCAGAGCCGGCATCACTCGATGACGGCTCTGGTCCCGCATCCTCCTCCGAGCCCATCTCGTCCGCCCAAGAGAACGGGACGATTTGGGCCCGGGCATCGGTGTCATTTCCACTGCCACTCGCAGGCCCGGCTACCTGCGAGTGCCTTCCAGGGTCTACATCCATCGTAGGGGCCTGGTCGCCTACCCCTACGTGGGCATCGGTGGGCATCTTCACACCCGCGGGCCCGGATACCCGCGGGCGCCGGGTGCCTGGGGCCGGATCGTCCGGCAAGGCATTCTCTTTTTGGGACTTTTCCATATTTACGATATTAAAGTGGGGATTACTCGCACCGCTTTCCCAAGGCGGTGCGGTCGCACTTTCTGGGGGGGATTTAGTCCCCCAAGGCTCGCGATCGCCTGGGTGCAGGTTACCCGCCGCCTGCGGTTCGGCGTCCTCCTCCGGTGGCCCACCAGCCACCCTCCTCGTCCCCGAGGGCACCGCTTGCTTAACAAGCGGTGTGGGGAGAGGAGCTCCGTGTGGTCCTCTTAGTCGCGGCACCCCCTTGTCAGTTAAACACCTTGCGGTGTGCGAGGGTGCACGCTCCAGCCCACCGCCACGACAAGGCGGGACCACCGGGTGGGTCCGAAACGGCTTGACCGATTTTGTTGAAATTTTTTGTGCTTATCCGGTATCTATGAGAATCGGCCAACATCTCAAATCAAAATCAAAAATCATTTATTCCGTGCATCGTACAAATAACAGAAGATACAAATTAAAACTAAAAATAACAATGCCCGGAAATGTTTACCGACTCAGCAATGCCGCAACCACCGCACAACACGGGGCTGCGACGCTGATCTTCCGTCGGCACCACACGTACACGCTAGCACTGTGCTAACCAGCGCACATAATATGATATAAAAATAAAAATAAAAAAAGACTATTATTAGTGAATAAAAAATAAAATAATAATAGAAGTAAATACAAAGCAAAAAAATAAAAAGACAATGAAAAATTATAATCTTAAAAGAAAAAAAACAGAAAGGTGATCTCAGAGGGTAATTTACAGTATTGAGTAGTTAAAATTTATATTTTCAAATTTGATTTGTAACTCCAAAAGGAATTGTTTTAATTTACATTTAAATGTGTGCAAGGTTTGTTGCTGTCGAATTGGAGGGGGTATATTATTCCAACACTTGGATGCGATATATCGAAAACTACCCCTAAAAGCTGCTGAGCAATGTCTCTGAGTTGCGAAGGGCTGTACACACTGTCTCTGTTTCCTATTACTGACAGAGCCAAAGTAACTGAGTTTATGATACAAGTAAGAGGGTTTTTGTAATTTAACTATACCGAACAGTAAACCAGCCAGGTGCAGCTTTCTACGTGATCTTAGATTTAGCATTTTGTTTTTATTTAAAAATGGTGTTATATGGCTATCTATTTTTCATCCCCCTAAATGTTAAGGGTAGTCCACCCCTAAATTTAAAAACTTGAGAGGTGTCATGGGACACCCGAATAGACCGAAGTTCCTTTCGATTAAAAGATATCTTATAAAAAAATATTTCCTTTCGTAACGCGCGATAAGGTACATGTTTCAAAAGATTTTGATCACAGCGCCATCTAGCGATAATCATCTAAAACAAAAAAAGTGTCGTGACAACTTTTCGTAAGATTTTTCCCGTCTAGCCCCCTTTCACAACGCGCGTTAAAGAACTTCGTTCCAAAAAGGAAACCTTTTTAGAAATAAAGTCGTAACCTCAAAGTAAAAGAGCTAAAACACCATTTCATTACACGCATCCATAACCGTCCGCTCTAAAAGCAACAAAACAAACGGAAAACAGATTCGGAAGTGCAATAACAATTTGTCCGAAAACTCTACATAACGATAATGGCGTCGAACAATCGTTAAATGCTATAATAATAATGAAACATTCATGCTGACGGTACGCAACGAACTCGAAATCAATTTATAATTTACTAGATGACCCGCGCAACTTCGTCTGCGTTACAAAGGGGTTCAAAAATTGTAGCCTATATAGGCACGCGCCGCCCGGCGCAAACAACTACGACCCTGCATTTTAAATTTGTAATATCTTCGGTGATATTCACTTAAATTACATGCTGTAAAAAGCATATTGATCTATAATAAATGCACAATTTATTTAAGGTACTTAATTGGATAAGGATTAATGCTGTATTGTTTAAAATCACTTCGTAAATAACCATTTTTTAGTAAAGAATAAAAATGGTTATGCTGGGTTATCCCTAAGAGATAGACATATACCATCGCGGACTTTTTTGTTGAACTTTTTAAGGTGAACAATACTGTAGTACATTATTTTGGTCTATCTCGTAGGGTTCAGCCAGCGTTTGCAATATAAGCGCAAAAAACGTGCTTATTTACGACATCACATTAGAAACCTTTAAATTTATCAGTGTTTCTCTACTATATTATGCATTTATTATACATACAAACCTTCCTTAAGAATCACTCTATCTATTAAAAAAAACCGCATCAAAATCCGTTGCGTAGTTTTAAAGATCTAAGCATACATACAGACATACAGCGAAAGCGACTTTGTTTTATACTATGTATTGAAGCAAATGGCCAGCGTTTTGTTTTGTGATGTTTTAGATGTAATTAGTCTTAAATTTGATGTGTATAAAATTGTCTTAATGAGGATGAAGTGTAATGGTCAAAAAACAAACCAATAACGCAAAAAAAAAACTTGAGAGGTGTCAAGGGACACTCGGATGGAACGAAGTTCCTTTCGGTTAATTAGTGAGGGAATTGTGATATAATTTTATTTTTTTAAGTTATAACAATTATAACTTAAATAAATTATTTTGATCACAGCGCCATCTAGCATTAATTATATAAAACAAAATAAGGAATTGTTTTAAAAGATTTTAATCACAGCGCCATCTAGCGATAATCATCTAAAACAAAAAAGTGTCGTGCCAACTTTTGATAAGAATTTCCGTCTAGCCCCCTTTCGATAACGCACGATAAGGAACTTCGTTCCAATAAAAAATAATTTGAAGACAGGTTGAAATGATATTGTTTATTTAATTAAGTATTTATCAACCCCCCAAATTTATTCATCACATACGGTCAGGGGTCTTATTTGTTAAAATATGTCGATAATTAATTTTACTACATCATTTTCGATATAAAATTATCCAAGAATATCCTCTTATGGTCTATAGTCTGGGGACGGCGCGACGGGAAAGAGTGCTGTGGGCGTAACGCGTCGCGCCGTCCCTCCAAACCCCGTGCTGGGTTCTGGCCTCAGCCGGGGTTCGAACGCTGAGTGTGAGCGGTTGGAGGTTTCAGTGCGGTTTAACTCCTACTTACCACGCCCGCGGGGCGGACGGGGATCCGGTGATTTCCTCCAACAGAAAAAAATAAATGGTCTATGGCATTGTAGACATCTAGCAGCCTGACAGATATGCAATCTTTCAAACAACTACACAAAACATTCCTAAAACTAAACTCTGGCTTCATAATGGGCACTAATAGATAGGTACTCAGTATAACCAACAAAGTCATTAAACAACAAAGAAAAACAAAGTCACCTGTCCAAAAAAACACAAAGGAAGCATTTGTTTTGAAAACACAAATTGACTCAGTTTAAATGCAGTTTCGATCGCATTGTACAAGAAACGAGCCGAGAATCGAAGGCGGAACTTTCTAGAAGTTTTAACAAAAGTTTCGTTCGAGACGAGCTTTTTTATGGAATGTCGGGAGAAATACTTTTGAAGCAAGTGGAAGGGAAACGTAATTGTATGTATTGATGTTTTTTAAGCTTTTTTACAATGCTTTGGTGTTTTTTATACTGTGTTTTATGTTAACAAAGTGTGCTTGCTTTTTCTGTGTATACTTTATTATTTTCTAATATTGTTTCTGAAAATATATATTTAGTGCATTTTAGAAAAAAATAGAATTGAATATAAATCATTTGTGTTATTATCATAATAATGATTACTAGGCAATTCGCAAAAAAATCTAGATTCTACAAAAAATGCGACTGTTTCTCGAAGATTTTCTTAGACTTCATTTGGATGGACTTCAGCATAAAATATGTATTACATCAAATAACTTATTAAATGAACCTAGACAACTCAAAAGAAAATACTGTCTGTATCATCTATCACATCGTCAAATTCTAATATATATAAATCTCGTGTCACGATATTTGTCCGCGATGGACTCCTAAACTACTGAACCTGAGGTCTGATGATGGAGCTGGAATGTGGCTATGGGAACTCCGTCAATAAGCAAGATAACCTTATCGTATTTAGGCTTTAATGAAGCGTCCTGATGAGTACTTTAAGAAAATTTCCGAGAACAGTTCTTATGCGACGCAGACGAAGTTGCGCGGGGCAGCTAGTTATATATATATATATTTTAGTCCCTTGTTCGTCCGACTCAATAAAACCTATCCAGTAGTCAATGGGAATCCAATCGAAACACGGTTATCAAATGAAAAAAAGCTATTCAGTTTTTAAAAACGTTGGAAACTTTGAGAGCTTTCGACAGCAATTAAAAACTAGTACGATCCGTGGAGCATTCATTTAGTTTTTGTTCTGAATAAATAAAAAACAGTATTGATAGCTTGGAGTTTAGTTTTAGAATTATTTCCGATTAAGAAAGCGTACAATATTTTGGAACGAAGTTCCTTATCGCGCGTTGTGAAAGGCGGCTTGACGGAAAAAAATCTTATGAAAAGTTATCACGACACTTTTTTTGTTTTAGATGATTATCGCTTGATGGCGCTGTGATCAAAATCTTTTAAAACACGTTCTTTATCGCGCGTTACGTTAAAAACAATTATAAGATATCTTTTAATCGAAAGGAACTTCGTTCTATTCGGGTTACGTTAGGAAAGAAAAAATATGAGATATTTTTTAATCGAAAGGAACTTCGTTCTATTCGGGTGTCCCATGACACCACTAAATTTTTTCTTTTTTTTTGTTGATCTCGTTTGGTGAAATGACTAAAACTTGAATTTCAAAGTTCCTTTCACCTAATCTTTCTTGTTTCTATAAGAAATTTGATCCTAAAATCTCTATCGATTGATGCAACAAAAGTACTATGATTTTTTTCGAATTATAGCAATGAATGAATGAATGAATGATCCCAATTGAATGAATGATAGAGTCAAGTCATATATTTTTGGGCCCCTTACAACTAATTGACTCGTTATATCACCATATATGACACAGCGAGTTCAAAATGATAAATGTAAAATAATGTATTTAGGATACGGTAATCTATGAGTCGGAGCAATTAGCAGTGACGTCAGAAGGCGTCGCCGGGGCGCCGTAAAGAGGCGTCGAGTAATAAAGAAAGACGGCGCCTTGTGTTGACTGTGACCGGTCTGTGGTTACTATGCGTTTATTGACGGAATACTTACCTTTTATAGCTGTCTTATATATGCTTTTTGTGGTAAAATATAGTAAATGGGAAAGTAATTAAAAGTACTTTCATGCATTTTCAATGGGTTCTTACCACGATATTTAATTAATTGAGTTGTCTCGATATTTCAACGTTGTTGCAAAAGTTTGAGTTCCAGTGGTACTACCCAAAAGCGAACGAGAAAGAGGGTAGACAGATTTGTTTGCTTAAATCGACCCGCAATATCCAGTCTTCTTGTGATCATGACGTTTGCAACAACGTTGAAATATCGAGACACCTCAATTAATTAAATATCGTGATAAGAACCCGTTGAAAATGCATGAAAGTATTATAGAAAACCGCGAGTGTCTGAATAAGTCTATAAGTAATTAAAAGGTTCATGAGGGTACATTTACATTTTATTCATTTAAACTCTATAACTCGTTTTTTCTCAATTAGCGGTAGCCTTCTTTTAGCTGTAGCTTTTCTTATTTAGGCTCTAAAGATTATCTGTGCCAAATTTCAGCAAAATCGGTTGAGAGGTGAGCGAGAAACCGTAAGAGATAAACAGATAGAGTTACTTTCGCTATTATAGTCGTGGTGGCCGAGTGGTTGAAGCGCTTGCCTTCCGTACGGGAGGTCGCGGGTTCAAAACCGGCCGGCTTGTACCTCTATATCTTAATATGAAAAAGATTTATGTGCAATTTTTCATAAAACCACTGGGTAAAAACGGTGAAGGAAAACATCGTGAGGAAACCTGCATATCGGAAAAGGGTTCTAAAAATCCTTTGAAGATATGTGAAGTCCCCAATCCGCATTAGGCAAGCGTAGTGGACTATGCCTAACCCCTCTTCGGAGGAGACCTGAGCTCAGCAGTGGGCAGTAATGGGTTGTTACAGTACAGTACAGTTACTTTCGCAATTATAACATTAGTAGGGATCAATAAGTAACAATTTTCACGTATACTACCAACCAAATACTTCGAAAACCTCTTCAAAATTTTCCTCATAATATTAACTATTAGTTGGAATATCTCCAATACGACGTTCACACCACTTAGAACCAATTTAGTTATAGAACTCAATTAACCGCGTCCCCGAGTTGAGGCTTTTGAGCACGACATAACTTGAGGTACAGGCGTTTGATATTAAAGGGGCCTTAAATATATAGGCTGATGATACTATAAAATAGTGCAGAGATTTTTTTATTGCAAAGTATGAGATAACTTTTAGATTTTTTTTTTTTTGTGACTTTGATTTAATACTAGTTTTGTGAAAGCTGTATGCACCTCTATTTTACATTCCACTGGGGCCAAGAGTTAACTATGTATTTTTAGTATAAGTAGAGTTAAGTGTGAATGTAGTTGGTGCTTCTGTTATAAATAAATGAGAAAATAGACTTTTACCCGAGGTGTATGAGAGAGTTGAATCGCATTAAAACCTTCTTATTGTTCACATTTGGCGTCTGTAATGGCTGTGAGTAGAATTTTGCATGGTTTTATGCCTGGTGGCAAGATGCGTTACACACTACGGCATTATTTACTGTCGCACTGTTCCTATCGCAAAGAACCTATGCCTAAGATTAGTTTCTAAAAAGTTCGTTATTTTTCAGTGTCATGTATCAGTATCATATTGTAACAAAATATGTAAACTTCGACTCCTTATATAACACAAACAACATTACACCGATCATCTACTAAAAACGCGAAGTATATTAATTTCACATTACCTACTTTTTTACTTGTAGTCGTGGTGGCCGACTGGTTGAAGCGCTTGCCTTCCGTACGGGAGGTCGCGGGTTCAAAACCGGCCGGCTTGTACCTCTATATCTTAATATGAAAAAGATTTATGTGCAATTTTTCATAAAACCACTGGGTAAAAACGGTGAAGGAAAACATCGTGAGGAAACCTGCATATCGGAAAAGGGTTCTAAAAATCCTTTAAAGATATGTGAAGTCCCCAATCCGTATTAGGCAAGCGTGGTAGACTATGCCTAATCCCTCTTCGGAGGAGACCTGAGCTCAGCAGTGGGCAGTAATGGGTTGTTACAGTACAGTACTTTTTTACTATTTCACCTTACGTACTTATTCAGAGAGAGGAGCATAACTTTACTAACTAAATTAACAAACCTATATAAGTTTAGTACTTGTAAAAACAGTCTGCAATTCTCAAGCGAAATTCCTTTGACACATGCTCGTCCAAGTTCTCAAGTTGAATTCAAGTTGGACTCAAGTTTATTGAGCATTCCAACTGCAGATGGAATTCTCTATTCGAAACTTTCGATCTGAAGTTAGCCGTCTGTTATATGCAGTGTGAAGTGAGGTGCAGTTGTATACTTCTTATTTTGGCGGCAGTTTATGTTTGGCCATGGTTTACTAAGAGTTTATTTGGAGTTATTTGGTTTGTTATATTATGCATATGAAATTGGATACAGGTTATCTCGGAGTTTTTTTATTTTTTTTTAAATATTTATTTGTATTACACATGAAAATAGAGTTTGTAATAAAGTTAAATGAGAGTAGAAATACAAAAGAGAAAGTACATTTTCTAACAATACCGTAACATCACTTTCGTTTTACAAAACTATTATACAAATAATATCGACGCCCCCCTGCAAAAACTCCGTAAAGCACTATTACTGGTTTATTGCTGTTATTGCATTTTCGTAATCTATGGGTCTGGATGCATCTACCCAATTTTTTTCAGATTCTTCCTGCGGTTATTTCCAACGATTTTCTTAAGAACACTTTTTTTCAACGGAAATTTTATTTTTTTTGTTAACAGCATAAACTCCGTAATATGTTATTAAAATTCAGTTTGGTGGTTCTGTTTTCGGTTAAAAACTATTACTGCAAAATATTTCTTGAAAACTTTCGGTTAATGCGATTACAGGTTTATTATTGTAAAATTTTAATTTGATATTTTTCACTTGTGTATCCAAGTTGCACTGGTCAGTACGTGGCTGCCACTCTTGAACTCTTTATTTCTCATTAGATCACACAGAAACTAGAAGTAAAGTCATCTCCTTTGTTCTTTGTCCCCTTTTTTTGAGCTAACGGGCCATCTGATCATAAGCGGTGACCGTTGCTCATGGACCTCTGTCTAACCTTAGCTCTAGTGAACAAATCTGCTACGTATGTCATTACTGGCTGGGGATAAGATATTCTTTTAATAAACCGAAGCTTTCTGAAAGCTGCCTAGTTAGCGTAGGTTAGATTCTTCATTCAAATTCACCCGGTCTTAAGTAGAATCTTTCCCCTTTTCTCTAACGTATGTATCGATGGCTTTGATCCTTACAGTAGAAGGTATGTTAGACATCGAACATTTTTGTGTTTATTTTAAAATCTACATTTAAAAAAAGCTCTACTGAGATCATAGAGTATACAGAGAGTCTCCACTACGTTCTCGGCTATCAACTTTCGTTTTGGTGATAAGAGTGATTCTTAAGGTGATTCAAAAGGATCTGTTTCTGGTACTACCTCAAAATTTCTATTGAGATATTGTACAGAAATTTCAACACCTCGATTTACCGGCAGTCAACTAGGAAAAAGACCTAATACAACTGTCTAATCACGATTTTATTGACAAAATTTGACTGTTATTTTGAGTAAATATAACTTCAAGTTTTTTAGGAGCAAATGCGTAAGGTTATCACTGGACAAGCGATGTTTTTAGGCTTAACTTAATCCTCAAGTTAGTAGCCTAGTGTTGAATATGCAAACAATGTATTTAGAGGAATAAGATTTACACAAAACCACATGTGACTCAGGCTTTCACTTTGGAAAATATTTTGCCTTAGCACTATCAAGCTCAGTGTGTTTTATGGAGCCAAACTGCCCTGGCTTACATAGAAACTATATAGACCACTAGTCCATGCATGAGTTAAGAAAGAAACATTAGTTTGGGGTATTCTTTATTAAGCAAATGAAACTCTTGTTATTTATGAGCGAGGACACCACTCTTACGCTTTCTCGTAGTCAAACAAGGCTATATAAACTCCTTCTGCCATGACGAACGTCATGAAAGAATATAAAGCATATACTAAATTATACATTCTAGACTAGACTAATTTATTTCAAATGAAACCAAGTAACAGAAGTCTAAAACGAGTGCAATAGTGAAGACTGGTATGGTATTCAAACCTTCTTATCGTCAACCTTTTCTGAGAAGTAGACCTTTTTATCTTGTTTAATATCTTTGTACAACAGTGGAGTACATTTAAGGTACATCCACTGGTGTTTGGAATCTTTAAAATCTGCAGAAATCAGTAAATATGAATATAAAGAAAATTCCACTGAAAATGCAGATTAGTCCTTGTTTTTTATACTATTATCGAGATTAATTGTTCGTACACTAATTAATTATGATCATTATTCATTAAACTATCCCTACAAAATCATTTTTGTTCAAAAAAATGATTGATTTCGATACAATTCATGTTTTTTAAATTATTCCTTGAATAATACCAATAATACAAATATTCCATTCATTATTAGTAAATAGTGATTACAAAAATTATGTTTGCAAAAAATATCCCGTAATAAACCTGTAACAGGACTTTATGTTTATTTGGTAAATATTTTTTTACCGCAATAACTTAGGTAATTGAATATTACAAAAACTCTCGGTTTATGAAAAATACGGTCAAAAACCCAGTAAAGTGATATTATGTTCATGATTACACAGGAATTTACAGAAAAAAAAATAGTAAGTAAACATTGCCCGAAAATTTATTAAAAAGTTGAAATTTAATGAATCAATATCCAAAAAAAAATATGATTATTTTTTCGGTATTTTGTGTTTTGATGAATTACTTATTCCCTTTAAATTCAACAGTCACGCAGATGACACTGAACTGTAGGTATAAAAATTAGCTTTCTCGTGGTATAAAAATGTTTTTATAATTATTTTTTTTACAAAAGTTATAAGCGAAAAACACTAAATCTTTTTTCCTGTAAAATTTCATTTTTGCACTTACCGAGTTTTTGCAGGGGGGCGTCGATATGTTTCCAGTGGCCCTCACACTAGGCCTGGCTTGATTAGATACTCAGAAAGCTTTTTCCGGCTCCAAAAATAAATGTTATTAAAGTAGTTTTTGAAATACGTAACTTTTAAGAAGATCAATATTTTTGTTCACCTTACTGTACGTATACTACTGCTAAAATGAAATACGATCTCTAAGTTTTGTATGTTATTGTATACAGGGTGTTAAAATCCGATGAAACAATACTTTCACAGCAAATAGTATACTTGATGTAGAAGCCATCCACCAAGTCTGAGTTTTCTAGGCATAATATATCATAAGTTATAACTAATCAAAACTACGTGATAATTAGTGCGTAATCAACCCTACCGTACTGACCTACACCAACAGCTAAAGACTTAAGCCGGCTAGTCACCTCCTGTATCATAGAACATTGTAATAATACACGGGACAAAAATCACATTCTAAACAGGATACATGCGCCTGTGTTCGTGAAAATAGATATAGCACGCTGAATGCAGGTCAGGATAGGGTTGTCAAAAATAATACAAAATAATAATTTTTCAACTTTGTATGGGAAAATAAAGTGATCATCTCCGTTTCAAAAGTATGTGTATATGATTTGAAATGTAATAAAGATTAAGTCCTCAAAGTATTGTTTCACCGGGCACCAACACCCTGTATATTGATAAAAATTTACTTTTGATTTTTTCATCATCATCTTAAAAGGTGCACGTGCCAGAAAAAATATAACAGTGTAAGTTACATCTAAAATAATCTGTACCCATGTTTCATAAAAACGCCTATTGTATGTTTTTGACGTTTTAATTGGTGTAAAATAAACCAATTATTTTCTCTTTCCTTCTCACTAAGCAGTAACAAAACAAAAGAACTACGTCACCCAATAAATTGGTCCATTTCAAACGATAGCAACCGAAATAGATAACCACATTTTGTGAATACATTACGCCGATATTGGGAACGTTCAGATACTGTATAGGCAGTTTTATCTAGGTCTAGACCGAACACGCGATACCTAGACGTCATTTCTCAGGTAAAACGGTTACTAAGCGAGGTAAATTCGGTTTTAGACTTTATTTTGGGGTACGTGTGGTTATTGAAAACGGGCTTTGAATTTGTAATGTTTATTGTAATTTTATTTTATTTGTTGTTTTAAATGAAGGAGGTATATAGTAATACAAGTTGTGGTAGTTGAAGAGTTTATCTTGTTTTCTATGTCGAGATCATTGATTCAGTTTCCATGTTATGTACCAGTTAATTTTGGTTTTGGAAATGTAAATCTAAATTGATATTAGTAGCAATGGGCTTTTTTTTTCAGTTGGAGGAAATCACCGGATCCCCATCCGCCCCGCGGGCGGGGTATGTGGGAGTTGAACCGTACTAAAACCTCCAACCGCTTACACTCAGCATCCGAACCCCGGCTGAGGCCAGAACATAGCACGGGGTTTGGAGGGACGGCGCGACGCGTTACGCGCTCGGCACTCTTTCCCGTCACTCCGTCCCCAGTAGCAATGGGCTGGTGACATTTCAGAAAGGTTTTGTAGTGATGGATGAATAACCCTGATATTTATTGCAGAGGCTCATGAGGACTTACAATCGGGTGGCCCTTGACTAATCATCAAGCTAATCTGTACAACTCTTACAATTTTGGATGAACAAGTATTCGGGTATTTGCCCACCTCTCACTCCCACCACTGTAACTCCTGTGTAGCCAGGATCCACAGCGGCGACCATCGTAATGACTCTGAGCAGTGAAGCCCAGGAAAACCCGAGGGAAAGCTAACTTGTCTTGGGCCCCGCATCGAATTTAATCAGAAGATGATAGAAGGAGTAGGAAAACATGAACATGTATATCTTTATTTAAGTTTTGTGTAAAAACATTCTAAAGAATCTATAAAAATTGTATGCGAAAAATCTTTTTAAACGCGAAAACATGTGTATGAAAACTGCTAGAGTTTTCATACAATTTATTCGCGAAGTTTTTGGCAAGCCTACCTAAACCTGCGTATTAGCCTTCGTATAAAACTGTTCCGGCAGTTTCTTGGCAACAACATTTTATTTATGACAGATAAAACTTGTACGGATTTTTATGAGAATTAACGTTGAATTTTATGTAAGTTTTTATATATTTTTTTGAACTTATATAATTGTGAAGGAAATGTATGAAAGCAAACTAATTTTGAAATTTGTAAAATTAGATCTAAAGTCAAAAAACTCGTTTGTTTTGATGACAAATTTTGTTTTAATATGAAGCATCAGAGATATTTTTTTAAGTTATTTTATGGTTGATAGATTTTCAGCTCGGAAACACAATGGTGATGGATTTTTTTTATTGCTTTGTAGGCAGAAGATCTAACGGGCCACTTGATCGTGAACGGTTACCGTTGCTCGTGGACCTCTGCACTGTAAGGGAACACTGCAAGGCTGCTACCTACGACCTACCTTTATGGAATTTCTTCAAACCTCGTTTGAAGAAGGAGATGTCATAGCGCTCAGGAAACACCGAAGAGGAGATTCATTCCATGGCCGGATTGTATGTGTTCAGCTCGATCTGATCGTTTTTGAGTTTATTCTCTACTGAGTTAATTTCCTTATTGAGTTTATTACATCTAAATTATTACATTGGGGTCGATAAATCTAACTTTACATATATTATAGACTTTGAAGTGGCAATGGGCAGGACACATTGTGCGCAGAACTGATGGCCGATGGGGCCGAAAAGTTCTAGAGTGGCGACGACGAACTGGTAGGCGCAGCGTAGGCAGACCTCCCACAAGGTGGACCGATGACCTAGTCAGGACCGTGGGAGGTGGCTGGATGCGGACAGCGCAGGACCGATCAATGTGGCGAGGTTTGGGGGAGGCCTATGTCCAGCAGTGGACGTCTACAGGCTGATGATGATGATGATGATGATATGATATTACACAAATGTAAATTGTGCATTGTACACGTGGGTGAGTATTTAAAATGACCCTTTAGGTAAAGTACTTTAATACTAACACTCTAACATCACTTTATCAAGATTTCTACATTCTCCTTGAAAAACATTACCTAGTTTTGAAATAAATGTGAACCTCAATTTTACAACACTTTTTTTGGAAATTAAAGTAAATTAAAATCTTATATATAAAAATGAATTGCTGTTCGTTAGTCTCGCTGAAACTCGAGAACGACTGAACCGATTTGGATTATTATAATCTTGAAAAATTCGTAGAAGTCCAGGGAAGGTTTAAACGGTTAGAAAATTTCCTTATGTGACGCAGACGAAGTTGTGTGGGCCAGATAGTTCTTAATAAAGACTAAGATATTAAAGTTTACTTCAGTTGTAACAGATGTTATTATCTTGGAAGATATCATTCTAAATTGAACGCTTCAGAAGTTAAACATACATAAATTCATTTTCTCAAATAATTTATATCCGGCGTAGCACATCTGCTACGCTGCTACGCGAGAGCTACGTCGCTACGCAACATGTGCTACGCCGTTCAATGTTCGCTTATTACTTAATGTCGTAATTTAAGTTATGTTTTCAGTCGGCTTTTATTATTTTAATGAATTATTTATTTTAATTAACATTATTTTCTTGTAGTTATATTATTTCATCTAGACATCGTTTATTTGTCATGAAATTGATAAAATTCAAATACCATTAGCATCTGCTTACTCTCTTGATATTACTCTGCTCTTTTGACCGACTTTCAATAGGGGAGGTACTAAATTTGAGTGGGTTTTTTTTTAAATTTCGTAGTAATCATAACTTTCGTTCATTTTAAATGTATTTGAGAACAGGTGCAATCACAAAATATTTGATTAGAATAATAATGTAAGAAAACTATAGGTCTATTTTAAGTACATTTTCTTAATTAGTTTGTATTTAGTTTTATAGTGATTAAAAAAAAAATAAAAAAAAATTAATATCAAACTAGTTGGCCGCGTAATTCTGTCTCACTTTCAATTATATTATGTCAATTATTCAAATTTATCTTGAATTAAAAATCATCCATATGGTGTAATCAAAAGTAAAATGAAATGAAATGAAAATGAAATGAAAATTTATTGGTATAAAAATATTAAGCCATACGTTTAGGAGGAAACAACACCTGTGTCACGGGAGACCGGGAAATTAACAAAATAGAACTTAACCTAAGGCACGCCAGATATATAAAATATATTCAAAAGTATAATTTTAAAACAAATAAAGCTACAATATATTCTTTAAAAGAGAACCGCGATTCAATTTGAATAATTCTGAAAGTGTAGCGATACAAGGGTGCAAGCCCGAGATAGTGGTTAGGCTGATTTCTTGGCAACGAGCCCTCAATAAGCGACGGACCACTGCTGCCCTTATTCTGAATTAAAACAATTCTCGCTTTGTCTACTATTATTATTTAAAGCCTGTAATTTGTGCATTTGTAATATTTTATGCGTTCATGCAAAATAAACGGGTTCATACCACGATATTTATTTATTTAAGAAACATCAACAGTATGACATATTTAACAATCATTCTTAACATATCACAAAATAATTTCTAATATGCCCATTACAGATGTTTACAGCATTCCATATTATTAATTAATTAATCTGCTCCAAAATAGCATAAATAACGTATTACAAAAATAAAACAACATTCATTAAATTAAACATTACAAAATAAAAAGCACTAAAATTCAATAAAAGTAAGTGAGATGAATATAATAATTATATGATAATTGCAGAGAGAAAAAAAAAGGAAACAGATTCGAATAAATTTACAGTTAAAAATTGTCTATTAAAACTATATTTAATTAATTGAACTCGAACCCGTTAATCTTAGATATGTAAAATGTTATGTTGATTTGTGTACTCTTCAAATACTCAAAGTTCTGCACCTAAAGATTGTTATTATATTATTTTTGGCTTAGTCACATATCTGCAAAAAAATAGTTCTTTAACGATCAGCTGTGTAGGTACCAATGACAGCGCCATCTACCGGAAGCGAACAAAACACTCACTGACATTACAAATCACAGTGTGCCTCAGCGAAGCGTTGCAGGATACAGCTAGCTAAGAATTATATATTATACTTTATACACATAAGGTATATTTATCTTTTAAGTACTTATAAGTTTGTCTTCGTTGTGCGGCGCGTTTGATATGTGTGTCTTCGATGCCGGTCGGAACAGAAAACCAGCGCCGGGTGTCGACTACAATATTTCTGTGGTTGGCAACCGGCAACATGCTGAGTTTCGGCCGTTGTGTGTATGAACTTTTTTGTTAATTTCAGTATGTGTCTGTATGTTCTTTATTACACACAAATAAACTTATGTCTATTTCTAATTATGTGGTAAAGTGAAATTGTAATCAAAAAAATTCGAGCATTTTCCACAAAAATCCACGTCGATCCGAAACTTCAAACAGAATACCGCCACGATATTTACAATCCAAAAATTTCCGGTCAAGTTTTCGGTCGAAAGAAAAAATATTTATTACGAAATTTAGGTAGGAAGTTCCGAGGGCTGTAACGTACCAGAAAGGGTTCCGACCACAAAAACAGGTCAAGTTACGCTTAGTTTATGAGTTAGAGAATATACATCAGGAGAAATTATATTATACATCAACTAGGAGAGCGGGGCAGCGCGACGGGAAAGAATGCCGCGGGCGTAACGCGTCGCGTCGTCCCTCATAACCCCGTTCTGGGTTCTGGCCTCAGCCGGGGTCGGACGCTGAGTGTGAGCGGTTGGAGGTTAGTGCGGTTCAACTCCCACATACGGATCAGGTGATGTCCTCCAACTAAAAAAAAAAAAAAAACTAGGAGAGCTGTATTGTAGTTATATTTTATGCCACTTCCGTCCTTATTATAGTTTAGCTGTTTAAAATATGTCATATCTATCTCAGTGTACACATATTTATTTTCAAAAACCTAAAACGATTTTATTAGCAATGCTGCCTTAAGTTAATTTATAGCATTTAGCTGAATCTCGACTGATTTGTGGTTGTTTTTTTTATATGTAGAATGTGTTAAATTATTTTGAATGTTTTGAATTATTTACTGAGTGTGTTTCCATTCTAAATCAATGTCTATGTAATAATTTAATTAAAAAATAACTTCCATACATAAAAAGAAGTAGTTTTATATATTCACGTAAATGACAAATGTTTAAATTTGTCATAATACATTTTTTTATTGCCATGTTTTCAGACGAGCCAACGGGCCACCTAAATTTAAATTTAAATAACAAATTTAAAATGAACCCCTTCAGTGTGTACTCCCAAATGAACACTGTAAATCTACATTTGCCATCTTTTGTCATACATAAAAGAGCTTCATTTTGTTGTTCACTATGCTCTCTCCTAATGTCTATTCTCTTAGTTCGAAGGGTCAGAGTTTCGGAGTGAGACACAAGATAATTTGGAATTATTTATTCTGACTGGTGTGGTTGTTTACCGAAAATGTACTCGTAATTCACTATTATTTTTCTACTTCAAAAGATAGACTACGAGTTAAATAATTTATAGAAAACAATAAAAACTTGTGAGGTGTCAAGGGACACCCGGGTGGAACGAAGTTCCTTTCGATTAATTAGTGAGGGAATTGTAATAAAATTTTAAAAATATTTTGATCACAGCGTCATCTAACATTAATCATATAAAACAAACTAAGGAATTGTTTTAAAAGATTTTAATTACAGCGCCATCTAGCGATAATCATCCAAAACAAAAAAGTGTCGTGACAACTTTTTCATATGTATTTCCATCTAGCCCCCTTTCGATAACGCGCGATAAGGAACTTCGTTTCAAAATTATAACTTACCCATTATCTTAGATATACATAATTTATTACTGTAGGTAAGTCTACTATAAATGTATTTAATAAATAAATAATACATACCGAACTAAAGGTATTCCCATACATTTCAGCTTAACCTGAGCAGACCGGAATCTCGAGATCCCGGATAAGGCATCTCAGAGTTTTAATTAATTACTTCAGCCGTCCGTGGTGTCCCCTACCATGAGTTTCATCAGGTAATCTCACGTTTAACTCGATATAGTACGCGTTAGTTTTTAATGAATATTCTTTGATTTAGAATAGATTAGATAAAAAGTTGATAGTATTATAAAATGCTAGTCGATTTTTTTTTAAATCTTACATATAGCCTTTTAGAATAATGTCTGATTTTTGGTCTCTAAGTTATCATGAACAGTACAAAAAATTACACATTTTTTGTCACACCTACACTACCTTTTACCAAAATTGTAGCAAGAAAGATAAATAAATTAAACGGTCAAAATAATGTCGTTAAAATTCTGTACAAAATTAACATTTAATTGATTATTCAATGCTGCAAAAAAAAATACAACAAAATTGTCCTTGGTAATATTTTTAAAGATAACGACTAAAACATCATATACCAAACGAAGTTCTATAAAAAATATTAATGATAAACATCATTCCTAAAAACTAAATCGTAATAATATTTCAGCTCATAGTAGGAGTATTTTAGTCTCAGGGCGATTCGAGACGTTATCTCACGATGGTCGGCTTCTTGTTATAAGATATTATAGATTGTGTTCATTCTATCATGAATTATTTGACTCGTATCAGATGAAGTTGAAGCCTTGGGATTTAGTTGGTAAATTTAATGGGCTGTCTCATTTACATTGTTTTACTATATCACTATAGTAAGATGTACCTGGTCGAAATAAACAGGCTTCATAGAAAACAAATATTTTGTTTTTTTTTGATCCGTAAATCATGGCATTGATATTAGAAACTCCAGTGATTTAGAAAATATGTAACGGCGTAAATAGTGTGTTGAGGTGTAATGACGTTGTAAATAGTCGATCTTCGTTTTGTTTTGTCAGGAATGACGTCACAATGTGCACTTGAGCACTTGATGATCAATACTTTTGAACTAAAACTTCAAAATAACTAGTTTTGACAGTTTATTACTTTTACATCAAGAGGTCCGTTCGCCTCGACAATTCAAACAAGAATGAATGACAACAGCGGCCAACGCCTGTATTTAGAGCAAGTCTCCACTTCCAACTACCCGCACTGTGAATAGGTTGGTTTCCCTTGTTATCACCCCGTCATATATTATTAATTTATTATTTTTTTAGGAAATCTTAAAGCTTGCTACAGTTACAGGTAGGAATGCAGTTTTCACAAATATGCATTCAGATAATAGGATAAAAGATTTCAAATGGTGCATAAAAAGTAAAACAGAAATTAAATAAAAATAAAATTAAACTACTTACTAAAATTGGTGTACCTTTACAAGTATCGGGAAGCCGAAAAAACAAAGTCAGAAATCATACTTCATTTGTAAAGCTGGTAAAATATTATATAGAACCTTTTTTTTTTGGACGGGAGGAAATCGCTGGACTTCCACTCGCCCCGCGAGTGGGGTATGTGGGGGTTGAACCGCACTAAAACCTCCCGCCGCTCACGCTCGACGTCTGATCCCCGGCACGAAGCTGGTAGGGGTGACAGGACGCGTTGGCGATTGACGCTCACGTATCGCCTCGTCGCCCCCGTTATATAGAACCTAGTGAATAAACTTTTATTATTTTCATTACATTTATACATTTAGGTCAAGTTATTAAGCTTATAAATAATAGGCTTACGTCTAGTAATTACTAACATGTAGTAATGTTATCATCGCTCTGTAACGGCCGTGCTTGCATTTTTAATTTTTTTTTTTTCTAGGTTATAATCATTGTTTCTAGTGTGTGGATACGTTGAAACTTGGAGCTTAGAATTTATTGTGATTTGGATATGGCATAATTATTTTGTTGTTAGATTTTTTTTTGTATTTAAAAATCAAAATCAAAAATCCTTTATTCAAGTAGGCTGATTATAGCACTTTTGAACGTCAATACAATTAAATTACAGTGAATTTTATTAAATTGCACAATATGAGAAAAAAAATCAAATTAGATATATCAAATAAATAATAACAAAATCATAACAAAAATTAAATGTTACTACAACAGCGTAATAAATAGTACTAAGCATTGTAGTAACATAGTCATTTAAAATAATTAAAATAAAAAAATATGCAACAATAAAAACAATTAAATAATAGAAAATAATAAATGAAACAGATATAGTTACTAAACTTAACAAATAATATTAAGCATAGTAAATTCAAATTAATAATACTCAATACAATACAATTACAATAGTCACTGTGAGAGGACAAGAACTCAGACAACAGATAATATAATTACCTATCTAGGGATAGGAGTCGACATCGACATAAAATATACCTACACAAGATCAAGCCTTGACAATCCATGCATCTTTATCATCAAAATAGTCACTAACACAATAGTAAGCTTTTTTCGATAATATTGATTTAATGTGAATTTTAAATTCATTTTGTTTTAGTTCTAAAATATTAGAAGGGATTTTATTATATATAACTATACTTTGGCCACAAAACGAATTCCGAACTTACTTTGTCATACATTGATGGGAATCCAAATCAATACCAGTTTTCTTGATATTTATTTTATTTTATTTATTAGGGAAACAAACTGCACATTATTGACAAATTTTTGACAAGATTTTTTATTCATTAGTTTTTCTTGAATGATTTACAGAATATCGTTGCTTCAAGACCACATTGAAAAGCGTTATCAAGATTATTTAAACAACTAAACAACAAAAACAGTACAGTACAGTTTTTAAAAGAAGGGATATTACTTCTAATATAGTTCTAGACATACTTTAATTTTTTTTAAAGGAACATTGTTTTTGCAAAAAGTGTTAATATCTCGATAATATCCGTATGAATAAAATACTCCAAACATTATAGATGTTTCAAGTCCCCAACACGAGATAGGTAATCGTGGTGAACTAGCCAGATCTCCCTACAAAAAAAACCTTAGTCATTATTATAATGTTATGCCTACATATGTTTTTTAATAAGAAAATTGTATGTTGTACGTTATTTTTTTATGTTATTAGTTTATATCTTTGTGTCCTCTTTGTGTGGGTGGAATAAAGTTGCTTTCTTTCTTTCTTTCTTTCTTTCTAAGCCCAGCAGTAACCGACCGAGAGAGCCGGTGGCTGTATTCGCCGGCGGCTACCGGTTCGGCGTCCAGGGACGGAGCGACAAGAAAGAGTGCCGAGCGCGTAACGCGTCGCGCGCTCCAAACCCCGTGCTGGGTTCTGGCCTCAGCCGGGGTTCGGACGCTGAGTGTGAGCGGTTGGAGGTTTTAGTGCGGTTCAACTCCCACATACCCCGGGATCCGGTGATTTCCTCCAACTGAAAAAAAAAGCACAGCAGTAAATAAATTAAAATGCCACGTCCAAAATAACTATATTCTTTGTTTATTTGCGTGGTCTAATTAAACCTTTTCTGAACAGGTTTACGGCTAGAAATAGCTAATATAATAGTATTTCTCGAAACATTAACTATTTAGTTATAAATATGGTAATTTATTCACTGCCTGAACTAATGCTATTACTTATGATATTAATCTGAGTATAAATCTATCAGAAAATGCTTACGAGTTTTAAATAATAAATATTAAAAATTTTAATCACGCTAGGTACATTTTATCGTAACGACGTGTCACGGAATGTATTTTACAATATTAATAGCTTTAAATAATTTAAGCACTTACAATAGCTCAAAGACTATTCTTGACAACAATTTTTATAATCATGATTTATTTAAAATTTTACAATTTATTTAATTATTCTTTATTATTTATTTATAATTAATTTTACTTAATTAAATTAATGATAAGATTCAACTTTATTATTTAATAATACATATTCATTTATTTGCTCATTTTTTACATTATATCTTTAAAAAAACAATCACAAGAAAATAAATTTAAAAATACAATATAAAAAAAGCAGAGGGCCACTGGAGACGGGGTCTACGACCCAAGCCATCAGTGGTCAGGGCTCAAGAGAGAGGAACCTCCTCACAATACGTGCCGTGTCAAGAACGACCGCCTTTTGAATCAGGCCCTTTACCCAGCCGGAGAGCGAAAGCTTCTCTAGATGACGGTCGAAGCTTTTCGCTATTAGACCGTGCACAGATACAACGATCGGAACAATGATGGTCGATTCAACACGCCACATGTCGGTCACCTCGTGGGCCAGGTCCAAATATTTTAGCAGTTTTTCTTTTTCTGCCTTCACAAGGTTCTCGTCATGTGGAATGGTGACATCGATCAGCACCGCCCGATGCGCATCCCGATCTATTATCACTATGTCAGGCTTATTGGCAACAATAGTCCTGTCAGTGATAATAGATCGGTCCCAGTAGAGCGTTACATGACCATTATCGAGAACCGGCTGAGGCCAATACTGGTAATAAGGTACAGCGGCTTCAACAAGGTCGTATTTCAGAGCAAGTTGTTGGTGGATAATCTTAGCTACCTGATTATGCCTGTGCAAGTACTCGCCGTTAGCAAGACGAGAACAACCGGAAACGATATGTCTAATAGACTCTCCCGGACGGTGACATGCCCGACAAATGTCGACCGTCCCATCCTTTAGAATATATTTACGGTAGTTGTTCGTCATGATAACTTCGTCCATAATTGCAAAGACAAAACCTTCAGTCTCTCCGAAGAGGTTACTGTATCGTAGCCAAGATACGGAGGCTAACTGATCTACATCGGGGCTCATAAGGGCCCGGTAGAACCGTCCGTGTAGTTCCTTGCTCTTCCATACGTCCGTGCGATCCGCCACACTCATTACCTTTAGCGTCCGCCAATTCTCGTTCGCTAAGGACAGCGGAGTGAGTCCCTTATCAACTGCTGCTACATTACGGTACATACCCACGCTTACCTTAAGGAAATATTCCCGAAGGTTGTTTACCTCTCGGTTGTGTAGGTCCTTGACATTTAACATGCCACGACCCCCTCACTTCCGAGGAATATACAACCTCATAACAGATGAACGTGGGTGGTGCATCCTGTATGCCGTCAGCAGTCGCCGAACTTTTCTATCCAGGGCATCTAGTTCTGATTGCGTCCACTTTAGAATGCCAAAGGAGTACGTCAGTACAGGCATGACCCAACCATTGAAGGCTCGGATCTTGTTTCCGCCAGATAAGAGGCTTTTCAAAACCTTTACCAAGCGGCCGAAGAAACGATCCCTCACCGATTGTTTCATATCTGCATCGACTATACTCAAAGCTTCGAACATTCCAAGGTATTTGTAGGTTTCCGACTCAGAAAGAGATCTGAGCACCTCACTTTGGCTAAGTTGCAAACTCTCAGAGTTTACAATTTTACCTCTCTGTATATCTATGACCGCACACTTATCTACTCCGAATTCCATTCCAATAGCTTTACTAAAATTGTCGGTTATTTTGAGTAAAGTTATTTGGTCAGATTTTTTAGAAGCAAATAATTTGAGATCATCCATGTACAAGAGATGTGAAATGGGCTCACCCCCTCTCTTGAGTCGGTAGCCTAGCGTTGAATCTCCAAGCAACGTGCTTAGAGGATTAAGCGCCAGACAGAACCACAAAGGACTCAGACTGTCACCCTGGAAGATACCCCGCCTTATCCTTATTAAGCTCGGGGAGGCCGGAGATCCAATATGTCCTGGTTGACGAAGAAACGTAGACCACTGACCCATGCATGAGCTAAGAAAGGAGCGTAGAGTGGGATGTATTTTATAAAGCTCTAAAACTCTCATTAGCCATGAATGGGGCACCGAATCATACGCTTTCTTATAGTCAATCCAAGCCATATGGACACCCTTTTTGCCTCGACGAACTTGTAATAATTATTATTAGAATGTTTTTAAATCGTGAATTATTATTTTATTTCCGTTTATCATTAATTTTGAAAAAAAATTATTAATGTTATCCAATTGAACCGAGGTGACAAACACAGGGAGTCGTCTATGGTACTCACGATACAGGCTTGCCTAGTGTGAGTACCATTGTTAAACTTCTGTTATGTCAAAACCAACATGTTCTTATGTATTAGCGTGTAAGTTTTTAATTTATTTTATGATTTTTTTTTGTTGATTATGTGCATGATGGAAATAATAAATATATTAGAAAAAATATATTTGAATTTTGACCAATTACCAAAGGAAGGTTATTCAAGACAACTTCATTTTTGTGTATGCTGCTGTATAACTTTTGTTTTAGTAAACCGATTTGAATGATTAGTTTTTCAAGTACCTTTCATAATTTTTCTGACAGATTTACAATATAAAACTTGTTTAAAACACGCAGTTTTTTGCGTACAAAATTTCATGTTTTTTAGCTAAAAATTCACACATAAAATCCCAAAACATTTTGCTCCCAAACCTTACATAGATAAACGTTTCATGTGTTGTTTGCATAGCCGACAGACAAACAGAGGCTGATGCAACGCAAACATCCTGCATCAACGTGTGTTTACATCTAGCGTCTTAGGAACTGTGATTTTAGTTAATTAAATGGAATGTACTGTTGGAACGAAGTTCCTTATCGCGCGTTGTGAAAGGGGCTAGACGGAAAAAAATCTTACGAAAAGTTGTCACGACGCTTTTTTTGTTTTAGATGATTATCGCTAGATGGCGCTGTGATCAAAATCTTTTAAAACACGTTCCTTATTTTTGCTTTAGATGATTATCGCTAGATGGCGCTGTGATCAAAATCTTTTAAAACACGTTCCTTTTAAATTATAAGATATCTTTTAATCGAAAGGAACTTCGTTCTATTCGGGTGTCCCATGACACCTCTCAAGTTATTTTTATCGTCATTATCAGCATATTTAGTGATATAGTCTTCAATTCATATTCCATTTAGTCATATGTGCCATATGTTATTAAGCATTTTAGTATAATAATCTTTGAATAATTCAATGCATACTAAACCATGATTTTGTTCCCCTATCTCTCTTGGGAAATGAACGAGTCTCGCTCCAGAATACCTTGAATTTATTACCATTTTTATTTGTTTACGAAATCACCCATCAGTTTTATACTCTTTTGGAAGACGTCAGGCACAATTTGGTTTTGTCGAGAGCTGTGAATTCCGTATAAGCATAAGATTATAAATATAAAACAAAAGACTTAGAGACAGGCTTTCATAGTAGAGACATATAAAAATTAATTAGATATTTCACTGACTAGAATTAAAAAAAAAACTTTTGATTTTACAAAATTAGTATTATCTTACTCATACGAGATCGGGTATTTGCCCACCACTGTAACTCCTGTGTAGCCAGGATCCACAGCGGCGACCATCGTAATGACTCTGAGCAGTGAAGTCCAGGAACCCGAGGGAAAGCTAACTTGTTTTGGGCCCCTCAACAAATTTAATCAGAAGATAATATAAGGAGTAGGAAAAACATACTCATACGAGTTATCAAGCTCAAACAATTTAAAGTATTATCAAAATTGTATAATTTAGTCACAAGGTAACTTTTGTTTTTTGTTTTTACTTTTTAATCACTCCTCACGTTTACATTAATATAATGACAAAAAAATCTTCAAACCAACCTACCTTACGACATTTGTAATGTCATATCATAAACTCCACCATTGGCATCTTGAGCGCGGATCCATCGATCTAATATTACTAGATACACTGTACCGAAGAAAACGATTCAAAATAGTTTCTAAACAAACCAACAACAGTTTGAAAATTGAAATTTTAAGCGACAGAGACTCCGTTGCCTATGTGTTATTTCTATAATTTTTCACCACCAACGTTACACGTCAAACCAATGACAAAAGATTACCAATATTTGGTTTTGGCTGTGTTAAGTTGGTGCCATTTTACGCTGTATCAACTAACTATATAAGACCAATGATTACTTGGACGATTGTACAAAGTGGGAATGAGTTGCTCGCCAAGGTCATTTCATTAACATAATCGATTTTTTTATATTTAATGTAAAATTGTATAATACTGTTAAAATACTTAAAAAAAATATATGCTCATAAAAGAAAAAAGACATGTCCGCTGAGTTTCTTGCCAGTTCTTCTCAGGACGGTGGCTACAATTATTATTTTTTTGTGTCCAAACTAGTAGTAGCTTTTAGCTTTTTTGACGTCAACAAGAACGTCATCAATGTTGAAAATAAAGTATTTCATTTCATAACTACTGGGCTTAGGTCTCCTCAAAAGAGGGATCAGTCTATAGGCAATATTAGCTTAAACTTTGCCTGCATATTTATATCGCATGACAATGCAATTATACGGTACTGACCTGATGATGGGTTCGGAAGGTGTTCATAAGCACTTATGTACAAAACAAAATAGACCCGTCGTTTTACTTGTTTAAAACTAAATACAAGCTTTATAGTACTAGTATTAATTAGTACCTAGTTTATTTTCTAAAGTTTCTTTTTATACGCGAGCCTGCACAACTTCGTCTGCATCACTTTCAAATAAAAGGCAGCCTATGTTATTTCTAAAGATTGTCTGTGCTAATTTTCATCAAAATCGATTGAGAGGTCTAAGCGGGAAAGCGTAACAGACTGAGTTACTTTCGCATTTATAATATCAGTAGGTATTATCTATGTTCTAATCGTGTTTCTAGTATATTTTATCGACGGAAATTTCCGATTCCTGTCGTGGCATAGCTTAAGACATTATGGTACCATTATTTGGCGTGATGGCTGCCATGAGTCGTAACTTCGCTTGTTGATGTGAAAGAAAGCTCCGATTTTACCATATTTTATGGGCAACATAAAAAACTATGTGAATTCGATGTTGAGTTATGGTGTGACTTTTATTTGTGATTTGAATTAAAGAGAGGTATTGTTCTAGAAAATAAATATTACAAGAGTTTTTTTGACGTGACAACGTCTTATAAATTGGTTTGCCGGGTGACACTTCAAGAAACTGCGTTACGCTCCGCTCACGTTATGCGCTCACAATGAGAGCGAGTGAGAGGCACGCGTGCCTTTCACTTTTTATGTCTGCCTCTCTCGCTCTTAGGCCGGCTAACCATGCCCGAGTCGTTGTCACGTAAAACTTTCGCCCGTATACCGACTTTACAGGCAACCAATTTTTTTTTAGAGTTGAAGGAAATCGGATATGTGCGAGTTGAACCGCACTAAAATTTCCAACCGCTCAAACTTAGCATCTCCCCAGCTGAGGCTAGAACCCGGCACGGGGTTACGCAGGACGGCACGACGCGTTACGCACTCTTTCTAATCGCGCCGCACTCGTACAATGATGCAAAAAATGGTTAAATATTGTATTAAAAATTTATAAATATCAAAAAAAGTCAAATCATTTATTTCAAAGTTGACATAGACACACATACATTTTGAATAATTTTGAATGTCAATAAAAAAAAGTAGGTACTACCACCAGTTCGCTAAAATTACGCCTTCGTACTGAGAAGAACCGGCGCAAAAAACTCAGCGGGCATGTCTTTTTTTTTAACTATTGTTTTATTTTATTTTTAAAACTTGACAGTAAAGTTTATACCAATTAAAAAATTACGCCTATTTTAATAATTAAAACCTTTTAAAAAATCATCTCTCTCAAACTCCTTTTAAAAGTTTGTCTTCTCAAAAATCAATAACGTACTACATTCTTTATTTAAAAATTCTAACAAGCAAAAAAATAACTACACTATAACACAAGATAGTGTGAAAATACAACCCGCACTAAAGTTCCGGAATTTCACCGCACACGCCTTCAGAAATTTAAGATCCCAGTAAAATTTAGTTAAAAGCTTCATAGATTATTGCCGGTCGTTCGCGGTTTGTTTTGGCGTCGAAACCTTTTAAAATGGAAGCTAATGGATCTGACCTCATTGGTTATAGTTTCAATCGAAACTTTGTTGAAATTATATCGAATTTTAAAATGGAGGATCACTACGTAGTATAAAGTAAACTCGTGATGTGAGTTTGAATTCCAGTGATACTACCCAAACTACCCAAAAGCGTACGAGAAAGAGGGTAGACAGATTTGTTTGCTCGTAAATCTACCCGCAGTATCCAGTCTTCTCGTGATCATGACGTTTGTATCGTGGTGGCCGAGTGGTGAAGTCGTAGTAGCCGAGTGGTCGAAGCGCGTCCTTCCATACGGGAGATCGCGGGCTCAAATCCGACTGACTTGTACCTCTAAATCTAAATGTGAAAAATATTTATGTGTAATTTTTCACAACACCACTGGCTAAAAACTGTGAAGGAAAACATCGCGAGGAAACTTGCATGTCGGAAAAGGGTTCTAAAAATCCTTTGAAGATATGTGAAGTCCCCAATCCGCACTAGGCAAGCGTGGTGGACTATGCCTAATCCCTCTTCTAAGGAAACCTGAGCCCAACAGTGGGCAGTAATGGGTTGGTACAGTAAACATTTTAATAGTAGGTACTCCTTTCATAAGCTTTCGGTCCCTAGGTGGACTTCAGCCTGATTTAGAAGGTGGTTGTTCTTGAAATGGCGCGCGTCGTAATGACGCATTTTTAATTATTATGTAAAAAGTCTCGGGGTAGCCTAACTTGTCTCGGGGTAGCCTAACTCCCTAGAGACCGCGTCCCCAGGTGGCGGATAGGGGAACGCCCGGTAGATGGGCGCACTGTGTTTTGCACAATGCGCCCATCTACAGGGTAGGAGGGAAATAAAATACCTCCCGTGGACCACAAGGCCGGAGAACGACAAACTCCGTTATCAAACCGCACACAAGCAGGCTGAACAACTAAGCCTAGACATCTAACACCTAACAAGTCTGCACGATCTGTACTTAAGAAGCAACCTGCAGCAAACCGGTCCTCGCGCAATTGTCGTGAGGCTGGTGGTCTTTGCTTGATCGCCCGGACCAAGAGGATGTAAACCTCAATAAAAAATGCCCCAATCCTAAGGTGTGGACTGCGCTGAAAGGATGAATGGCTGGAGGGAGTCCAGTTGATAGCACCAACCTCGATATGACGGGCTAATATCGTTGACATGTGCCTTCTCACAGGAATGGGCGTCACCCTGTGAGCGACCGTTTAATTCGTCCCTACTCGTGGGAATTTTATGAATAGCTTACAAAACCAAACACAATTAAACAACCTCAACACGCAACAAGAAAGCGGTCGCAAGACCTTCACACAACAAGTTTTTCACAGAAATTTCTTTGAAAACAGACCAAGATCGTCATCACTCTCCGCTCTCCCAGTGGAGGATCTAACAACTGAACCACAACCATCTTGTGAAAGAACTACCTCGCCTACAGACTCTCCTCAATCGAGGCAAACCCAACCGCCGCCTTGGCAGAGAGTACCAACTACTAAAAAGCGTAAAATCAGGGAAGAGTCATTGTCACCTGTGAATATCTCTCACAACAATAGTTTCTCTGGGTTACCCATTGATGACACCATCGATCCTCCTGTCAAGCAAAATGCTCCAAGTCGTCCTCCTCCCATTATTCTCTATGGAATTGAAAATCTAAATGAATTAACGAAATTACTTACCTCTGTGGTAGAGTCAACTGTATTTAGATACAAAGTTGTCAACAAAAATTCGCTTAGAATAATGGTTAACTCAGCTGAAAGCTATAAGAACGTAATTGACCTTGTAATATCTAAAGGGCTCATTGGACATACCTTTTCAAGGAAAGACACAAAGTGTTATCGGGTTGTAATAAAAAACCTGCACCATACAACTCCCCTAGATGCTATTGTGGAAGCTGTTGAGAATAGTGGAAACAAAGTCAGAGGTGAAATTATTAATGCCCGCTATGGCCCGAATAAACTTCCAACATCCACTTTTTTCGTTAACGTGGAACCGAGTCTAAAAAACAAGGCAATGAAATCTATTCAATATATTTACCACCAACGTGTCAAGATTGAAACTCCACGCAAGTCTAACACCATTGTTCAGTTTCAGCGCTGTCAGCAATACGGCCACTCGAAAAATCACTGCATGCGTCCGTTTCGATGTGTGAAGTGTGCAGGAGAACACAAAACCGCAGACTGCCTGAAGAAGGATAGAAATTCACCTGCAAAGTGTGCTCTGTGTTTTCAGGACCACCCTGCGAACTATAAGGGCTGTCAAGTCTATAAAGAAATCCTGGAACGAAAATCTAAGACACGACCCAGACAATTAACAAAGCCTCCCGAAGCAAAACAACCACATAATAATGTCAATAACATGAGCCCTACTAAAATTACAACAACTACTAGCTCATCAAATCAAAATACAATATCTGGACTCTACTCCAGTGTGTTAGCTGGGAAGGAGCGAACTCTACCTACCTGTGAGAACATTGATAAAGTAAAGGTAAATATTAATGTAAAGAATGACCAGCCCACCACTCTTGAGTTATTGCTGATGAAACAAAGTGAAAAGATGGATATGCTCCTACAACAAATAGGTACCCTCATGGGACTATTAACCACAGTTATCGCTAAGTTATCCCCAAACTGAATAGTCTCCGCATTGCCCTGTGGAACATCAATGAGCTTTCTCCCAACATCCTGGAACTGGAAGCCATTATCAAAAACAATATGCTGGATGTAGTGCTTATTTCGGAATCTCATACAACAATTCGAAGCTGTTTTACATTTAAAGGATATGAAGTGTATACTACTTCGCACCCCGATGGCACTGCCCACGCTGGAACGGCACTCATCATCAAATCCAATCTAAAACACTCTCACCTGGAACCTTTCCGTGTAGACTTCTTGCAAGCCACAACTGTCAGGCTGGAAGACCGCGCGGGTCCCATCACTCTCTCTGCGGTTTACTGTCCGCCGAAACACAAGATCTCAGAGGAAATGTTCATAAGGTACTTCCAAACGCTTGGCCCACGGTTCATAGCCGGTGGCGATTGGAACGCTAAACACACTTGCTGGGGTTCTCGCTGCTCGGTGACTCGTGGTCGCACACTCAAAGCCTGTATTGATGAATTAAGTCTACATGCCTGGTCATCTGGCCAACCTACTTATTGGCCTTCTGACCCAAACAGGCTGCCTGATCTTCTTGATTTCTACGTCTCTAAGGGCATTGGTCGCCAGTGTGTGAGCATAGAGTCCTCTCTTGAAGGATCGTCTGACCACACTCCCGTTATTCTCAACTTGAGTGCCTGTATTGTTAGGCGACAGAAACCGGACACTCTCTGTAACTGCCGTACGGATTGGGATGGCTTTCGTTCATACTTGGAAGAATACATAGAACTACAGGTTCCCTTGAAAACAAGGGAGGACGTAGAGAGCTCCTGCCTGCGCTTAACTAACCTGATCCAAAAAGCAGCCTGGATTAATACACCTGAATTAAATTCTCGTAAAACCCTCCCCATCCCCTTGGAAATTAAAATAAAATTACGCGAAAAGCGTCGTCTTCGACGTGTATGGCAGTCATCTCGTCTCCCGCTTGATAGGACAAGATTTAATCGCGCATCTAGAGAACTTAAGACCTTTCTAAAAGAAACCTCTAATCAACAGATAAGGAATACACTTGAACTGATGTCTCCTAATGGAAATAATGAATACTGTCTGTGGAAAGCCACGAGAAATGTGGACAATTCAGTGACACACTGTCCTCCTATAAAATCAGACTCCTCGTGGGCAAGAAACGATTCTGAAAAGGCCGAGGCGTTTGCTTTGCATCTTTCGAGGGTGTTCCAGCCCAACGAAGAAAAGATCCAAGACCGGAGTGAACTGGAAAGCATTCTTAACCAAGATCTGCAATTGTGTCTGCCAATTAGGCCGACATCGCCAAGGGAAATTTTAAAGGTTATACGGTCACTGAAAGCTGGTAAGGCGCCGGGCTATGATCTGATCACGTCCAAAATTCTTAAAGAACTGCCGAAGAAAGCTATCGTTTACATTACATATCTTTTTAACGCTATACTCAGAACATGCCACTTTCCCTCAATTTGGAAGGTGTCTCAGGTCATCATGGTCCACAAACCAGGCAAGCCCCCCCACGAGGTTGGGTCGTACCGCCCTATCAGCCTAACTCCTGTTCTCTCAAAAGTTTGGGAGAGGATATTTCTCCATCGACTCGACTCGAATCTACGGGCCTGTGCTTTAATACCGTCCCATCAATTTGGCTTTAGAAAAGCACACTCCACCGTCGAACAAGTGCATAGAGTTCATGAAGCCATCCGTGACTGTTTCGAACGAAAACAGTACTGTTCCGCTGCTTTTTTGGACGTGAAACAAGCCTTCGATCGTGTTTGGCATAAAGGCCTACTTTGTAAGATAAAGGAGAGTCTGCCTCACTCTTTCTTTAACATCTTGGCATCTTACTTATCAGACAGATCTTTCCAGGTCCGTCACGGAGAGGCGAGATCTGTTTTCTACAACATTGGAGCTGGAGTCCCACAGGGCTCCGTAATTGGTCCTACTCTTTATAACATCTACACCAATGATTTGCCCACCTCGGATTGTGTTACCGTGGCTACCTATGCTGATGATGTTGCATTTTTGTCCTGCCATGACTCACTTGTGATGGCCAGTGAACGGCTTCAACTGGTGCTAGATGAAACTCATCAATGGCTTCTGAAATGGAGAATAAAAGCCAGCGCTCAAAAGTCCAACCACATAACATTCAGCCTTCGAAGAGGAGACTGTCCTACTGTTTGCCTGGGAGGTGATGCTTTACCACACTGCGACTGTGTGAAATACTTGGGTTTTCATCTTGATCGCCGCCTCACTTGGCAAACCCATATAAAGCATAAGCGAAACGAGGTGAACCAAAGGCTCAGAAAGCTCTACTGGATGATGGGACGAAATTCGGCTCTCTCTGTTGACAACAAATTAATTTTATACAATGCCATGATTAAACCAATATGGACATACGGAATCCAACTGTGGGGGGTCGCAAGTGCCACCAATGTCATGCGTCTCCAGAGAGCGCAGAATGCTATCTTACGCACGATAGCCAATCCGCCCTGGTTCGCTCGTAACGAAGAAATACATAATTACCTCGGTATTCCTACGGTCAAAGAGGAAATTCAAAATCATACAATACGCTACGCTGAGCGCCTGGCTGCCCATCCTTACCCACTGGCTGTCAAACTTCTAGACAACTCACAAGTTCCTACACGTCTCAGACGAAAACGTGTCCTATAAGACACATATATAGGGGTCGGTTCTGAGACGCTGGTCTCCAAGACCCAAATGCTTCACTTAATTCAGCATAATTGATTAAAGTCGTGTCCGACTGATGGCATTTACAGCACAGAAAAAAAAAAAAAAAAAAAAAGTAAAAAGTCAGCAACTAGACAATATGTTTATAACTAAATTAATAATTTGCTATCGAATCACCTGGTTGTCTGTCAGTGGTTACTGTCGCTCATGAAACAACAATATCAGAGGACATTGAAATCTGACTCAAACTCTTCAGGACTACACATTTCTAACCCGAAACATAAAATAATATCTAATATTTACCAACATTAAAGTCTAATTTTACACCCAAAGTCTACGTTTAATAAATCAAAAAACGGCTTTAAATTCTGACGCGAGCCTAATGCTTATTAAGGATGGCGTAACTGTAATTAAAAAGCCCCAGAATAGGGATTTCATTAGGGTCCCACGGATCCGCTATGATCCGAAACTGAGTGAATGAACTCTGTTTAAACTAAGATTATGGTATTAATATATTATTTACCTTTATGTTTGATGGGTAATTCTATTGTTCTTAAGTTTGATTTACTTTAGACAAGGGAGTTTGGAATGTAATCCTATTAGGTCACAAAAGTATGGAAAGACTAGGTTATTTGTTTGTATTAGTTGATAAGGTTAAATTCCCTGGGGGTGACGGGGCGATACGTGAGCGACAATCGCGAACGCGTCCTGTCACCCCTACTAAACCGGATGTCGAGCGCGATTGGCGGGAGGTTTTAGTGCGGTTCAACCCCCACATAAACCACTCGCGGGGCGAGTGGAAGTCCGGCGATTTCCTACCGTCACAAAAAAAAAAGGTTAAATTCCCGGTCAGAGTATTGTTGTTTTAATTATTTTTGAATGCTGTAGTTGTATTTCTTTTAAAAATAAAAGATTTTTTCATTTAGAAAAGTTTATCTAAAATCGCTATTTAGAATACTTTCAAAATTTTATAATTGTATCTGTAACTTGTTGGTTGGTCCCTCTTTGAATTATTTAATTGGCCCGCCTACCGAATGAGCCGGTGGTCGTTTCACCGACGGCTGCCGGTTCGACTTCCAGGGGTGACTGGGCGATACGTGAGCGACAATCGCGAACGCGTCCTGTCACTCCTACTAGATCGGCCGTCGAGCGCGTGCGGCGGGAGGTTTTAGTGCGGTTCAACCCACATACCCCACTCGCGGGGCGAGTGGAAGTCCGGCGATTTCCTCCCGTCACAAAAAAAAAGGCTTATTTAATGAGACCACAATACTAAACAATTACACAATTAAAACAACCATATCGAGTCCGTTCTGTCCGAAACTGTGTTCAATAATTAAAAAAATAAATTAAAGAAACCACTGTTCCATTTTCATTATTACTGAAGCACCGGTTTTAATAACCTAATTTGTTAACCATAAACCGCCATAAACTAAAAATGCTGACGTCCCCTCAAAATTACAGGGAAAAATGTACTCTTTAATAAAATGCAAATATCGGGACATTCTCTCCGGCTGACGGGAGAATATTCTCAACCTACTTGTTTTATTGAAGTATTCACATCTTAGTTTAGTAAAATAATATTATTAGATTAGATTACTGGTAAGTCGTGGTGGCCGAGTGGTCGAAGCGCTTCCTTCCGAACGGGAGGTCGCGGGTTTAAAACCAGCCGGCTTGTACCTCTAAATCTAAATGTGAAAAAGATTTATGTGCAATTTTTCACAACACCACTGGCTAAAAACGGTGAAGGAAAACATCGTGAAGAAACCTGCATGTCGGAAAAGGGTTCTAAAAATCCTTTGAAGATATGTGAAGTCCCCAATCCGCACTGGGCAAGCGTGGTGGACTAAGCCTAACCCCTCTTCTGAGGAGACCTGAGCCCAACAGTGGGCAGTAATGGGTTGGTACAGTACAGATTACTGGTCTATCTTTTCATCATCAATCACTGAAATGTAATGAAATTATTTATTGTCAATATTAATGAAATTTATCATGCTTGTTGATGTTAAAAGGCTACCACCAGTTCGGAAAAAGGAAACAGCTACCGTCCTGAGAAGAACTGGAAAGAAACTCAGCGGGCATGTCTTTTTTTTAAATATGGAAGGATATGGGCAGGGCACATTGTGCGAAGAACGGATGGCCGATGGGGCCGAAAAGTTCTGGAGTGGCGGCCACGAACCGGTAGGCGCAATGTTGGTAGACCTCCCACAAGATGGACCGACGATCTGGTCAAGATCGCGGGAGGTCACTGGATGCAGATGGCGCAGGACCGGTCGATGTGGCGAGGTTTGGGGGAGGCCTATGTCCAGCAGTGGACGTCTATAGGCTGATGATGATTATATCTAGTTGTTTTACAATGATTCTTATTTTTTTTTTGTGTTTCTATCATAACACTGACAGATGCTTACAAAACAATGAAAAACAACTTCATAGAATAGACATTAAACATTTTACGGTCTTACTCTATGCCTTTGATTAAAAATTCATGAAAAATTGAAATTTCCCGATCGAACACCACCGAGACCGTTCCGAAGCAGGCTCTTTTGTCCGCGAGCTCAGTTCAAAAATGTTTTATATCATGAAAATAGTCTTTACGCTGGAGCTGTGAAATTTGCTGAATTTTTAAAAAGGTTTCCTTCATAAAGCTGATTGTGTTTACAACCGTCTTCAGAGAGCAGGTATTGAATACGATACTTTTTAAAGTAATCGTTTTTTGTGTGTTTACTTTGGCATGACAGACAAAAGAGCCAATAGACCACTTAATGATTTTTTGAATGGTAAGTGTCACTGTTGTTAATGGGCCTGTGCAATGCTAGTGCTTTGGGGGACCGTTAATTATCACCTACACCTACAACAGGTACATTTCTATTCCTTTTTTTTTGTATGTGTAATTGGGAGTTGAACCGCACTAAAACCTCCAACCGCTCACACTCAGCGTCCGAACCCCGGCTCAGGCCAGAACCCAGCACGGGGGAGGGACGGCGCGACGCATTACGCCCACGGCACTCTTTCCCGTCGCGCCGCCCCACATTACTATTCTGAAACCTCGTTTCAAGACACAAATCATAGCTATGTTTTTGATATTTAATTTGTTGTTTTTTTATTAATTTTCAACTAAACATTTTCAAAAAACAACAATTATAGTCAACGCACTATAACAAGGCCAGTAGAAGATTTGATAGATTTCGTAATGCAAAGAACGTGTTAAATCTAGATTATCTGTAGTACAATTCACTAAATATTACAATTTTACTATACTTAAATTAAACTCTTCTTTCTCCGTGCCTCTTCCCATTTTATTTGGGGTCGGTCCTCCGAATATGAGTCCGCCATGCGGCTCTGTCATTGTAATGTACAGGTACATTCTGTGATAATTGTTGCAGGTTTCACCAAGCTTTGGGGCGTCCTCGGGGTTGTTTTCCTATGTCAATGTTTAAAGCAATTTTTGCAGGATGGTCGTCATTTCGGCGCATCACATGACCGTACCAACGAAGTTGACTCTCACGTAATTTCTCAGAGATAGGTGCTACACGAAAACTTCCTCGCACATACTCATTTCTGATTTTATCCAATCTGGTAACACCTCCCTACTTAAATAAACTATTTTAGTTTATTTTATTTGAACCTTATCCCAACAACAATCTATAAAATCATCTTCAAACTTTAATACATTGAAATGCGAACAATAACAATGTCGAGAGCTCGCCGACATTAGCCGAGAACAGATTTGTACTTGTCAAGGCGCGGGTACTCCACGTCATAAATCATCACTTTAAATTAGGTCTGACGTCTTCATTACCAGCCAGATATTACAAAATGGTGCAGTAAGTACCTACCTACGAAAATTTTGTGAAAGTTTTAACAACTCTATATTATATACAGGGTGGTTCTGTAATATGATGTACGACTATCATAGCGGGTTTTGAAATTGAAAAAAAAGTTTAACCAATCCTAAATTTAAAAGTTGTTTTAAGTTGTATTTCGGCATTCACTCCACAAGGCGCAAGATTCTATTCTATTACCTATATCTTTTTTTTTTTTTTATTCTGTACAAAAAAGGACTTAGTCATTTTAATGACTATGCCGTCCTGATACATTAGCACCGTATAATATCTTCTTTATACTATTATTACACAATGACATCTTACTATTATTACACATCTTATTTATTGATTAAGTTCTTCTAACAGTTTTTATCAAAATCGAAATACAAAATTATTTTATGTTTAAGTTGTATTGGGGTTTGCAAATAGCTTGAAAATTTGTCGAGCTGAATCTGATATAGGTTCTGCTAAAATACTGTTGCATCCTCCAATGTGCACTCCTTTGTGTGGTACAATTTTCCGAATCCACTCCATCAGAACGTGGTAAACATCATCAACCCTGTTGCAACTGTCACACATTGGAGACGGGGCGTGGCGCATCGGAATACCTATATCTTGTTTAGCTTAAAGTTAAACAACAACTAACCATTATTCTCACACGTTCTTTAAAACGTAATAGTCGTGGTAGCCGAGTGGTCGAAGCGCGTCCTTCCGAACGGGAGGTCGCAGGTTCAAATCCGGCCGGCTTGTACCTCTTAACCTAAATGTGAAAAAAAAATATGTGCAATTTTTCACAACACCACTGGCTAAAAACGGTGAAGGAAAACATCGTGAGGTGAAACCTGCATGTCAGAAAAGGGTTCTAAAAATCCTTTGAAGATATGTGAAGTCCCCAATCCGCACTGGGCAATCTATCCCTAATCCCTCTTCTGAGGAGACCTGAGCCCAACAGTGGGCAGTAATGGTTTGGTACAGGTTCTTTAAAACTAAAATTGTGAACTATTCCTTTCTATTTCCTTCCTTCTATTCCTTAACTTTAAACTATAAATATCACATTAAAAACTACATCAAAACTAAACTCATTAAAACCAGCACAAAGTTTAACATTATTTAAAACTAGTTAAACATACTGTCAAAATGTACAGAATTCGGAGTTGCTAGTTTTTGTCATCCTATAGTGCAGGAGACAGGAAAGAGCGAGTTACACCTATCTGCAATATTTTCACTTTAAATGGATAGTATTATGGCTGGCATACAAAAATACTTCAATTTTTTTTTTGGTCTTGTACATTTTTTATTATATCTTTCGTCTGAACAAAGATAGTACGTATTTATTTATTTATTTAAGGAACACTTTACAACACACTATATAGGTTAAACCCAGGCTCTCAAACTAGTAGTAAAACTACTTTGCTATGAAAGCCAGTGCTCTCCCTTTAAGTAGGTTACAATATACTTTATTACACTTTATAATTTAGACCTTACTAAGTGACAATATATATATATTTTTTAATTTTATATAATACTAGAGAATGTAGTAGTAGATAATAATTTTTGGACCTGTGAAAAGGATGTGTTTGATCCTAGATGCAATTCTAAATTCGATCATCTACCAACAATTTATAGGGACATAGGCAAAGTATCTGGTTAGTACAGAAGTTCCTTCCTGCTACCTTCCGTTCATTTTCCGTTCCATCATCATCACCTCAAAATTTCATCTTAATCGAGAACCGGAAAGTTAGTAAAAGTTAGATTCCACTTCAACTTACATAGTTAAATGCATAAAAGGCGCGACGGGAAAGAGTGCCATGGGCGTAACGCGTCGCGCCGTCCCTCATAACCCCATGCTGGGTTATGGCTTCAGCCGGGGTTCGGATGCTGAGTGTGGTTGGAGGTTTTAGTGCTGTTCAACTCCCACATACACGCGCGGGCCCGTAGGCGGGATCCGGTGATTTCATCCAACTAAAAAAAAAAACAGTGCATAAAAGCTTTTAATCATAAGTGTCATTTGGTTATTAGATAGGTGTAGGTACCTCTTCGTCGCCTCCTAGACTATCACAGTTCAGTAATGTTTAACTTGACTGTTTCGTAGTTTCGCACTTTAGGCAGACATCGCGACGTTCCTACTTAGTTAAATGGAAGTTTCTTAGCACGATTCGCGACGTAATCAAATTAAGTTAACGCTTTTAGTTGATAATGCATCTAAAATGTTTGCTGGCTCTTGTACTATTTTGCTTTTTTTCTTTAAAGAATGGAGGTATTTTTTTTGTATTTTTGATGTGATTTTTAGTGAATAATGAAACGCAATAATATGTTAATTTTAGTTTTGTTGTTTGTTTCAAATGCTTATAATTTTAAGAAATCAAGTTCACAAACTACATTTGCATGTAATTGCTATTCACAAAGAGTTTAAAAAAATACTATTCGATCTTTAAAATGAATCAAAAATCCAAATGACTCCCTCAGCGCGAAGTTTTCCTTAAAATCTCATCCCCGTTTTCCCTCATCACTAAAACGTATACAAAATATCAACGTAATGAACTGAACATCATTTGAATATCTAAATTGGCGATCCTTCGGCGTTTCTCAAGTTTCCTCATTACCTCGGCTTTCACCTGCCTTTTTTGTCTACAGTGTTACCAGACGAAGGAAATATCTGGAATTTCTAAAGAAAGTCTATACGTTTTTGAAGGTAGTATTTTCTAAATAAATATTATAGTAAATTTCTTTAAACACTCGGTTATCTACATCACTTACACTATTACTAAACGGGTTCTTACCACAATTATTTTCAAATGAGCGATCCCGATATTTCGGTACTGTTTCAAGCGCCATGATCACGGGAAGACCGAGGAACTGCAGGTAGGTCATTTAAGAGCAGACAAATCTGTCTACCCTCTTTCTCGTTCGTTTACCGGTACCACTGGAACTCGAACTCACATTTCGACATACCACACTGACAGTATTGAAAATAATCGTGGTAAGAACCCGTTTAGTAATAGTGTAAGTGAAATATTATAATGCAATGTACTTAACTTTTTCATTCCTTTCAGTTCGTTATAATGAGCAAAATGTGAGTTATCAGAACTCAATGCACCATGTATCATTTAGCAACTACAATTGCCAGTTGAGGCTGAAAACCAGCGCTCGTCTGTTGTTTATCTCCAGCAAACACCCAGCATATAGCTGAGCTTTGACTGATTTTTGGTGGAAACTTATAATTGTATTTCTTATTGCTTGTTCTGGTGTTTCCATCATAAATAAAAAAATGTCTATGTCTATGTCTATTTACAAATAAATAAATGATAGGCTTTGAATATTAATTAAAATGAAAATAAGAAAAACAGTGATATTTACGATGAAAACTCTCCTACATCTATTAAGTGTTCTATCTTCAGTAACGAAAACATTTTACAAATTAATGAAATTTATATAAGTATATATTATTATATTTACGTTATTTTTATCATAGAACAAGATTGTCGCAAAAAAAAATATATATTTCTGGCAAATTAAAGTATTTTAATTCGGTAAAAGAAAACCAAAAACTGGCAACATTATCAGCTAGTCGTGCCCGGGAGAATCTTCCTGTTTCACGGGTAATTTTTATTGTAATTTATCGAGGACGCGTGACTGAGCAATTCTGGTGCAGCTCTCGTCAGGTGACACAAATTACAACTGATGACGGAACTTAGAAGGACCACTTGTATCTTTTTGTATTTTTAATGGCATTTTGACGTGTATTTTCTTAAGATCCAGATTTACGACATAACTTCTCGTTTTTTTTAAGTCGCCGTGTTACCTACACGTACCTGTTTAATAATAGGTTGTCAAATATCTCCCTTCCGCTTTTTTGCTCTTTATTCAATGCTTTATAAAAAGTGTCCAAACTAATCATGCATAGCGTCGTTTTGTACGTTAGGTCAAGACCTTTCAAATTATGTATAGTATTGCCAGATACGAGCTTTGTAGCGCGTTGTACATAGCCGCGAAATTCAAAAGACAAAAATGCGAAAGGGAGATATTTGACAACCATTATATTTTGAAATTACTAGTTTTGTACTCCTATAAATAATCGCTAACTTAATTTAGTTAACTGTGCTGTAATAACCCATTACTGCCCACTGCTGGGCTCAGGTCTTCTCCGAAGAGGGGTTAGGTATAGTCCACCACGCTTGCCCAAAGCGGATTGGGGACATCACATATCTTCGAAGGATTTGTCGTCCTTCCTCCTTCCTTTTCTAATATGCATGGGCGTAACTGAGCAATTTTTGTGCAAGTCTCGTCAGGTGACACAAATTACAACTGATGACGGCACTTGGAAAAAAAACTTACTACACTTTTTTTGTTTTAGATGATTATCGCTAGATGGCGCTGTGATCAAAATCTTTTAAAACACGTTCCTTATCGCTCGTTATGAAAGGAAATATTTTTATAATATATCTTTTAATCGAAAGGAACTTCGTTGTATTCGGGTGTCCCATGACCGCGTGCCACCCTCCCACGAAATACCTCGCTGGGTCAGAACCAGCGTGGGTCGGGGAACCAATAACCATGAGGTGCCAACCAATTTGCTACAAGCTCATTCGACCAACTTAGTTCAAGAGTAACCTTATAAAAAGCAAGTTTAGTAATATGACCGTTTTAATCTAAAGTCTGAATAAATTTTCCGATAGGTATTCACAGAATCCTTAATCTGTACCCGTCGGAGCAGATGGCTCTGGAATATTCGTTTCCCGCTAAATCGGATTGGCGTGGCGGCGCCATTGTGACAGTACTAAGCACCTTAGCTTCGAGCGAAAAATTACCAATCTTTAATACGGATTGAGGGATCATATCGAAATTAAAAAAGTTCTTTGAGTGACGGTTTTTATGATTGGAGTTTGGTTTTTTTTTTTTTTTTTTTTCAGTTGGAGGAAATCACCGGATCCCCGCCCGCCCCGCGGGCGGGGTATGTGGGAGTTGAACCTCACTAAAACCTCCAACCGCTCACACTCAGCGTCCGAACCCCGGCTGAGGCCAGAACCCAGCACGGGGTTTGGAGGGACGGCGCGACGCGTTACGCCATCGGCATGCTTTCCCGTCGCTCCGTCCCCGGACGCCGAACCGGTAGCCGCCGGCGAATACGGCCACCGGCTCTCTCGGTCGGCGGGCTCTCCGAAGCCCGCCAAGATGGGACCGCGTGTCGCCCTCCCACGGAATACCCCGCTGGGTCAGAACCAGCGTGGGTCGGGGAGCGCGGTCTACCATCCCCCGGATGCTCTAACGCTAAGGGCGTGTTGAGCGAGACACGGCACCTTCTTGGGTCCCCGCTCGCACTCACATGCGTTGGGGACCCGAAACTCTTAGGGGGCCAGAATCCGGGCGAGATCCCGGTCCCGGCCCCCTGCTGGAGTTTGGTTTTGAGGAGTTTCTTTATTATATAGGATTTGAATTAATTAGGTGGTCAGATCTCGGACTAGACTTGTGTCAAATTGCTTTAAACACTCGCGGTTATCTACATCACTTACACTATTACTAAACGGGTTCTTACCACGATTATTTTTAATTGAGCGGTCCCGATATTTCAGCACCCGTTTAGTAATAGTGTAAGTGATCTAGACTTGTGTTTTGAGGTTATGGAGTTTTAAAAGCACAGGTGTTGTCTTCGTTAGAAAAAAACAATTGACAACTAATTTAGCTCCTGTTCAATTTCTAAGTATTAGTATGCATATCATCATAGGTCATGCATGTCGTAGATTCCCTACCTATACATAAATCTTTCTAAATCATTTAACTTCCAAACTACAGTTAAAATAACAGGCCGATTATCAGGAACGTGTCTCAAACGACCGAATAACTCAATTAGCATTGCGCTGTACTTGAAAACATTCATTTTATAGCGCCATTTGTTTTTATAGCGCAAACATTTTGTGTCCTAACAATAATGTTTCTTTGCGATGCTCCTTTTAAAGGGGAAATTGAAATTAAATTGTGCAGAAGGAATATTTACGAGTTCTACTTTTAACGTTTTGTTTTGGGTTTAGAAATTTATTGTATGTTTTAATTTTTGAATTGAACAACGAACACAGTTGCGGTGAAATTTTTGATGTTTGACACGATTCGTGGTTTTCGATTGAGCTGAAATTATGAAACATAGATTTCGAAGTATAAATAGCTAATGATGCTCACAAGTAACGTATCTTCTTATTAATAAAATCATTTTCGAAATTGGTTCAATAGATCCAAAGATTACAACGTGACAAACATCACGGCATTACCTCTTTAAAATCTATAAGATGTAACGATGCAATCTGAATATATTAACTGAAAGAAAGAAAGAAAACTATTTAATGATTACACAGTACAGGATAAGAACAACAGGAAACAAAGTAAAATAAAAATATAAAAAGGAAAGTACAGTACTGTGTACCATAAGTGTGCACCACCACAGCATGTGCTGAGTTGAAGCCATAGGTTCACGAACGTCATCACGGCGCCAGTTGTCATGACGTTTAAAGTAATTATATTAATTACAATAAATACAATAATAAAAAATGAAAGACATAAAAAAAATGGATCTTAAGTCATGATCACCAGATTGGCTACTGGATAGTGACATAGAAATCCTCCCTCTGTGACGCAGACGAAGTTGCACGAATCAGCTAGTCTCTTTGATTTACTTCCAAAAAGAAGGAGATACTCAAATCATCTGTATTTTGTTTTATAATAATGTACAGAAATTTTAAATCTTCTTTTACGTTCATATTCACGCGCGACGGGAAAGAGTGCCGTGGGCGTAACGCGTCGCGCCGTCCCTCATAACCCCGTGCTGGGTTCTGGCCTTAGCCGGGGTCGGACGCTGAGTGTGAGCGGTTGGAGGTTTTAGTGCGGTTCAACTCTCACATACCTCATACAGATCCGGTGATTTCCAAAACTAAAAAAAAACGTCATATTCTTATTCACAAAAAATTTTGATATTTCATACTAAAACTCGCGTATGATGGAAAACAGCGAAAGAATTCCAATACCTATCTCATAGTTTGTAATATATTGGTATTTCTTGTTTCACGACCACGGAGTTTTTCAATAAATAACCGTTACTGTGACGTGGGCCACTTACAAAATGCCCGGTAATTCACAGACGCTTCGGAAATATTTTAGAGTTCAATGGTGGAATTATGAAATAGTGCTGGCAAGAAGGTTGGATGTTAATTGCAGTATTTTCATGCATTTTCAACGGGTTCTTACCACGATATTTAATTAATTGAGTTGTCTCGATATTTCAACGTTGTTGCAAACGTCATGATCACGAGAAGACTGGATACTGCGAGTCGATTTAAGAGCAAACAAATCTGTCTACCCTCTTTCTCGTTCGCTTTTGGGTAGTGCCACTGGAACTCAAACTCACTTCTATTAAATATCGTGGTAAGAACCCGTTGAAAATGCATGAAAGTATTATAGAAAAACTGCGAGTGTCTGAATAAGTTTATAATTGCAGTATTTTTATCCCAAGTTGACTACTATCAAGCTTTTTTGTCCTTCTTCAAACGAAGCTTGAAGGTCCTTAAAGTTAGGTCTTAGGTAGCGACCCCTCAGTGTCCTCTGACATTGCAGAGGTCCATGTGCGACGGTAACCACTTACGATTAGGTGACCCGTTGGCTCGTCTGCCTTTTATTGTGAAGATTACGCTAATACTCTTGATTTCAGAAATCACTATACTTATCGTAAAATTGTAGTTTTGTATAATTTACAAAATTTATATCTGTCTTAAATCCAAACTCCAAAGTAGTAGTAAAATCTTCATAAAAATGTTTATCAGTGGGTCATTATTTTAGGTGCAGTTTTGGAACGAAGTTCCTTATCGCGCGTTATCGAAAGGGAGTTAGACGGAAAAAAATCTTACAAAAAGTTGTCACGACACTTTTTTAGTTGTCACGACACTTTTTTTGTTTTAGATGATTATCGCTAGATGGCGCTGTAATCAAAATCTTTTAAAACACGTTCCCTATTTTTTTTAGATGATTATCGCATCATTTTGACGTAAAAAAATACGCGCGATGAGGAACGTGTTTTAAAAGATTCTGATCACAGCGCCATCTAGCGATAATCACCAAGAAAAAAAAAATATAAGATATCTTTTAATCGAAAGGAACGTCGTTCCATCCGGGTGTCCCTTGACACCTCTCAAGTTTTTTTTCTTTTCTCTTGAGTAAAAGTTGAAAGTTGTTAAAAAATCATTTACAGTTATTAAATTTTGTTAATATAATGCCTATATGTTAATTAGGTATCACAATTCACAAAAAATGCAAAAAAAACATAAGTAGTAGGTAAATTTTCACTAAGAAAACACTTTTAAAACATTTTCTATTAAAACTAAAATTTTTATTCCAAAACAATCCCAAGCTCCCGGACTATTCCAACATGGCGTCACCCTTTCAAATGAGAATTTACGCGTCAGACACGTATCGTTGTTTACATCACGTATAAACTAGAATAGTGGACACTAAAACATATATTCCCTGCCACTGTACCGTAAAATATATGTGCTATCATTTGAAGACAAAATACGGCCGCAATCTGCCTGAAATATCCATAAACAGTGATGGTAGATGGATAATTATATGATTTAACATTTTTCTAACGAGGTTTCGGGTATTGGCCCACCTCTCACTCCCACCACTGTAACTCCTGTGTAGCCAGGATCCACAGCGGCGACCATCGTAATGACTCTGAGCAGTGAAGCCCAGGAACCCGAGGAGAAAAGCTAACTTGTCTTGGACCCCGCAACGAATTTAATCAGAAGATGAATCAAACGAGGTTTGAAGAGAGTTTTCATAATATTATGTAGGTGTAGCAGAGGTCTATGAGCAGTCCCGGATTTACTCTAGGGGCTAGTGCCCAGGGCGGCAATACTTTAAGGGTGGCAAAATATGGAAAGTAAGTTTATTTTTTTAAATATCGTTATAATTTAACAAATTTTAATAAATATTGTAAATAGCTTATGTATTCTATTCATAGAATCATGTCCTTCAAAGTAGACTGTGAAGATATAATAATCGACCTGTAAGTCAAAAAGTTTGTTATTAACAAAACGACCAAAATAAAATTTTTAGTCATAGGGCGGCATTTTCTTCGATGCCCCAGGGCGGCACAAGTTAAAATCTAGCCTTGTCTATGCAACGGTTACCATCTACGATAAGGTCATCATTATACATGCGAAGAAAACAGTGCCCTATTTTTATTTGTTTTTAATGAATGTATTTTTTATTTCCGCTACCAACCGGTCGCATTGGAAATCTTTGGGGGAAGCCTATGTCCAGCAGTGGACGTCTACAGGCTGAGAATGATGATGATGATGATTTTTCATTTAAGTTTTGTAAATCTATATAAGTAAATATATGAGAAATTCAGTACGTTTAATTTAAGTATATTATTATTGAAATTATGAAATGAGTAATAGGTATTTTACACAAAACTAAATATAGAACAGGAGTCTGTTGGTCGATATCCAGACCTTATGTACCGGGTTTCGATACTAGATCGCCAACTACCAGTGCGCGCAAATAACAACTGGTAGGCCAACTGTCAAATGGTGTTTCACATAGTTTCATTGAGCCAATGCATACAAAACCCCTGTTTAATGTTTGTCGGTCACCGTCATTTGTTTTTACGTATGTTGGACCTTGGTGAGCCAATATGAAAATGTAGGAATACAATATGTAGCACACAAACATCTTTTTTTTTTTAATGGGTGGGTATGTGGGAGTTGAACCGCACTAAAACCTCCAACCACTCACACTCCGCGTCCGAACCCCGGCTGAGGCCAGAACCCAGCGCGGGGTTACGAGGAACGACGCGACGCGTTACGCCATCGGCACTCTTTCCCGTCGCGCCGCCCCCACACAAACAACTAGTATTTTCAGCGAACCGCATTGGAAACACCTCGTTTGTAGAAAAAAGTTCACATACACACACTTAGGTAAAAAACATTAGTTTTAAGTGTAAAATAGAAAATTGTAATTTTATTCGCTAGGGGTAGATATTAGGCAACATTGTAAGGTAGCCTAAAAGGACTTTTATTGCGTACCCTCGTAAAACACGTATATGTGAGTGTGTGGCCATGAAAAAGGCGGTTGATAAGCTTATGCATTTAATTTACTTGTGGATTTTTGACAAACCATTACTGCCCACTGCAGGGCATAGGTCTGCTCAGAAATTAGATCAGGCATAGTGTTGCCCAATACGGATCGGGGATTTTAATCCTTCCCTAAAATTCGGATTCCCCACATTGTTTTCTTTGACCGTTTTTAAAACATTTACCACTTTAAAACATTTACAAAAGATACAGTATAAAAAGAGGGCCACTGAAGACGGTGTCTACAACCGAAGTCATTAGTGGTCAGGGCTCAAGAATGAGGAATCTCCTCACAATACGCGCTGTGTATAGAACGACCGCCTTCACCCAACCGGGCAGCGAAAGCTTCTTAAGATGACGATCAAAGTTTTTCGCTATTAGACCGTGCATAGATATAGCTATCGGAACAATGATTGTCGATTCAACACGTCAAATGTCGGTGGCATGAGGTGGGCTGAAAAAATAAATCAAATGTCCTGCGGGCGTACTACAGGGTTTTGGAGGGGGGAGGATAGACTTCTGTTTTAGATCTTGTGTTCGGCTGATGACGAATTCTTATTATTATTTTGTCTATAATCGCTGTATTCATAGCTCCACGCGTCCGCCGTGGCCTCTGCCGCCGGTCCTGTCTCCTGTCGCATGAACGATGAATTTATTTGCATTTTTATGACTACCCTACAACTTGTCGGGGAGACTTATTATATATGCTATGATAAATACAATGTTCTGCACAGACAGTTCTCGAAAACAACCTGAACCTGAGAATTTTGGATATAAAGATCGATCTAATTTTACGACCACCGTAAGGTAGTTTTCATCGTTTCTACTTGGATGCGTTTATCAAGTTTGTTTCAAAAGGTTTTTTATATGCATAAAAGCATAAAACCCTCTTCGGAGAAGACCTAAGCACAGCAGTGGGCAGTAATGGGTTGTTACAGTTACAGTTTATCATATGCATTTGAAAAGGGCTCTCATCCTTGGAGTGTTCAGAGTCTACGCTTTAAACGAAGCTTTTTTTTTTTTTTTTTTTCAGTTGGAGGAAATCACCGGATCCCCGCCCGCCCCGCGGGCGCGGTATGTGGGAGTTGAAACGCACTGAAACCTCCAACCGCTCACACTCAGCGTCCGAACCCCGGCTGAGGCCAGAACCCAGCACGGGGTTTTGTGGGACGGCGCGACGCGTAACGCTCTCGGCACACTTTTCCGTCACGCCGCCCCCGTTAAAGAAAAGTTCTGTGTGGTAGGCCATAGGTAGCGACCCTTAACTGCTCTGGCTTTACAAAGGTGTTAGTGACCACTTACCATCGAATCGTAAAATTGTTTTTATTCCTATGGAGAAAGGATTACAAAAATTGTAAGGTACAAAGCTAGAGATTGTATAAAACCCGTAACAAAATCGCACCAGATTTTATTTGAACCGTAAATTTCGAAGTAGATCCACTAATTTTATCAGTTTATTTGAACATAAAGACCGCAAGTTATTTCGTCCAATATAAAACGGTTTACCGACTTTGGTCTTATTGGCTGTAAAGTTTCTTGTAAAACGGATACTTGATTATTTTGTAAATTGTTCTTTTTACTGCTTTTGCTATAAACAGATATTTTTGCGAGATTTTTTTATGTAAGGGGTGGGCCATATAAAGTTTGCATTTTCCAAAAGTTCGACTGTCATGTTGGCTGTGTGGCATGATGCGCCATCCTGTTGAAGCCAAACGTCGTTCATGTCATACTCTTCAACTTTTGGAAACAAAAATTCGTTGAGCATGGCACGGTAACGCTCGCCATTGACCGTAACGGCGGCTCCTTGCTCATTTTCGAATGATGCCGCCGGACCAAAACCCACACCAAACCGTAACTCTTTGTGGGTGCATTGACTTCTCAATGGTGACGTGTCGATTTTCCGACCCCCCAGATGCGACAATTTTGAATATTGACATAGCCTCCGAGGTGAAAATGGGCTTCATCTGAAAAGACGATTTTTCGGTAAAAATGCTTATCTTCGGCCAAACGATCTTCTGCCCATTGGGCGAACCTAAAACGTCCCATTTCGTAAATGTCAAACCTTTAACTAAATTATGAAAACAAATTCAATGACATATGAGCTGTCATTCTCTAATTAAACAGTAGTTCTAAATGCAAACATTAGATTGGCCCACCCTATACAATCGACCTCATAAGTGCATGCTAACTATAAAAGCGAAATTCACTTGCACTAAAAGGCAGTGACGTAAGTGATAATGGTGATGTAAATGTTTGTTATAGAAAAAGGTAATGAGTGCAATTCGCGCTCATGTGAAACGATGTGGAAAATGAGCATGCGACAATGAAGCTGATAGTACCTTGCTATTACAACTTTTAATAAAATTTAATAAAAATTTTGGATAAAAAAAACCTTGAGAGGTGTTAAGGGATACCCGGATGGAACGAAGTTCCTTTCGATTAATTAGTGAGGGAATTTTAATCAATAAAAAATTAATTATTTTAAGTTATAATAATTAGTTAGTTTAAAACGTCTGTCTCTCTCTCTTTCTATAAGAGAATTATTATAACTTAAATAAAATATTTTGATCACAGCGCCATATAGCATTAATCATATAAAACATAATAAGGAATTGTTTTATAAAATATTTTGATCACAGCGCCATCTAGTGATAATCATCTACAACAAAAGAGTGTCGTGACAACTTTTCATAAGAATTTCCTTCTAGCCCCCTTTCGATAACGCGCGATAAGGAACTTCGTTCCGAAAATCGTATTTTGTGGAAATTTAGGTACTTGCATACACTGACGTTACTGACTTGGTATACAAGTCTACTAGTATCACTTACAAACATGACTTGTTAAGTCTTCTGCCTACATGGGAAAAAACCATTGAAATTCTAATTAAGTCTTTCAAAAGTGGAACTTACGTTAGTGAAGTTGGCATAAAAGGCTTTTGTCCTAAAATGAACTACATTCAGGAAAGTGTTGAATAAAAATATGGTTTAACATGTGCACTTTTGATAAGTCTTAGGACTTTAAAATTGGTCCTATTTTTATATTGCTCTAATAATTCCACATGTATAGATATTTTGTTCGTTTTATTGTACGTTATTAAACATGATAATATTCCACTTTCATGCATTTTCAACGGGTTCTTACCACGATATTTTATTTAATTGAGTGCTAAGCACAACAGTCACTAAAGGTTCATGCTCAGAGAGTCTTGTAGATACAGTGAGTGTGGTGTGTCGTGATGTGAGTTCGAGTTTCAGTGGTACTACCCAAAAGCGAACGAGAAAGAGGGTAGACAGATTTGTTTGCTCTTAAATCGACCCGCAGTATCCAGTCTTCTCGTGATCATGACGTTTGCAACAACGTTGAAATATCGAGACAACTCAATTAATTAAATATCGTGTTAAGAACCCGTTGAAAATGCATGAAAGTATTATAGAAAACCGCGAGTGTCTGAATAAGTTTATGATAATCTTCCAATAAAAGTCTGAAGTATACCTTAAATAAATGGTTTCAAATCTTATATTCTCCATTCAAAAGTGAATTCATTCGGTGCCAAAAAACAAGCTATAACTATTAAGTTCTCGGTCACTTTGTAACCGAAGTTAAAAAGAAAGTTTGATATCAAGCCAAAAGTGACTCCGTACCTGAAAGAACAGTATTACCAGGTTTTGGCACGAAGTCTTGACTGCTAGTTGTGATTCAATGGGGATATCATTTAGGAATTTGTCGTGGAACATTTGCCGTGAATAAGTTTAGTAATAGGAATAAAGTGTAGTTTTCGAGAGTACATTTGTAATGCATATATCTAAAAATAAGAGGTATATGAGTAACGGTAACTGTATTATTAGGTGACCCGTTAGCTCGTCTGCCTGGGGGCGGCGCGATGGGAAAGAGGGCTCGAAATTGGGAGATTCTTGATGCCAAATGATAATTCTCAAGAATGTTTTGACCAGAGAACGTAAGTTTTAACAATCACACAAACAAAAAACACAAAATCTGACATCTAGCCTATTCAAGATATTATATAAAAATACAAAATTTTGTCCTATTTCCGATGCATCGCCGTAGTCAAATTCGATACTATTCGAAATTTCGGATTATTTTGGAATATTCATCGAATTTCGATTCGAGTTTCAAATCGAATATTAATATTCGAATTATTCGCACACCCCTTATCAGAAGCTGTGCTCATTATGACACTTTTTGTTGGAATATAAACGATTTAAGTATAGATAGAATATAAGAAATTAAATGTCTAATTTAGACGCAGCCTTTTAAAATGTTTCTTTAACTCCACCCATACTTTACTCACGTTTCTTATATGAGTCAATTTTAGTTAAAAAAACACATAACAGACTGACGAAGCCATATGTCACAGTTCATAAAACCGTTTAAAAAGAATAAATCCAGTCACCCAAAAATCCCAAAAAATATCTCTCCAATTTTGCATCCAGCAAACATTAATAACAAATATTAAACGAACGAACGCAAATATCCATTTTTAACCAGAATCTACGTAAATTGAAACGAATGCCGGACTACGCGAACTATGCCAATAAAATAGCGAGATATATTGATGACTGCAACAGTTGTGGAACTAAACGACAGTGAACAAATAGAGACAATGGATTGTATAAATTACTGAGCATAAAAAAGGCAGGCGACAGCTATTTTGCTTGTGCCAAATGTGATTGCATACGGGGTAATAGTTTGATAGCGAACGTCGTGTTTTACGTTAATGTGTTCAATACGGGTCTTCGACATCCCAAGAAGATACCTTGCATCGAAGCAACTGGGGAATGACATAGACATTGCTTTATTTGCGGTGGAAACACACACACACACATTGTAATACATTTAAGAGAATTAAGTAAAAAACAAAATACAAATTGAACACGTGATATTTATTTTTTTATTTAAAAAAAATATAATAATATAGGTTCCACCACAAACCAAACGAGACTCAGCTAAATGCTAGGTGTTAATTGAAGATTAACGACCAACACCAAGCGCTGGTTTTCAGCCTCAGAATGAAGAACTTCACTCACCGACCAACGCTGTTTCTGCCCCATTTTTGCCCCATTTTCTGCCTCTGACCCATCTTGATGAGCTTTGTCTACCACGTCGACTGAAAGAACCGATCGGCGATCTCCTCCTTTCCTAAAAGAGCATAATTAGACCATTAACAAAATTTTAATATGCAGCGTGTCTTTCCAAATTCTACAACGTATGTTGCAAGAACCAGCACACGTTTCAGAAAAAGCGTGTAGTACAGTAATTAAATTTGCGCTTGCCAAGAAACTGTCGAAGCTAGTCGGACATCCACACCTTATTGTGGCTTGGCACTGCTTGCGGTGAACGTCTTTCATGGGGAAATTAATTTTGAACATGTTTTGTTATTGGTGTAGAGATATGAATAAAAACTTATTTATTTATTTTATTGATTCACCAACAAGAATTACATAATTATGATTATTGAAAAAGATCTGAGACGTAAGACGACCGTAGATAATAGCTCCTTTGTCACAGCACTGCAAAGGTTTGTAAGAAGTTTTGAACGTATGGTGCCACTAAAGAAAAGAGTAATATGAAATTTCAATTAGGATCTAGATAAGTTGATAGTCTATATAACTCTTAGCTTAGTTTTGAAGGAAAATCCTTCAATGAACTGAATTGAACTGCTGAGGAAACTATCCTTTCTACAATTCATTCTAAGTGCACGAAGGTACCCAAGAACGGTGCTGAAAATAAAACAACATCCAGCAATAATGATTTATCTTTCAAAATTATCTATCTATCTATCTTGTTTTAATTGCATTATAGGTAGACAAGCATACAGTCAACCTGATGGTAAGTGGTAACCGACTCTCATGTACTACTGCAATATCTACCGTAGGGCCGAAATATTCATTGAAATTGTTTTTTTTATCTAAGTAAATACAAACAAAGACAACACGAAACATCGTTTTACAAATCGAAGTAACTGCAACAGATCCCTTCGGCCACATTACAATAGGACATGTCGGTATTCCCGGTGCGTCGATAAATACCCAGTTTAACGACGACCGGGTTGGTTGCCGTACCACTTGTAACCGGTTCGAACTGGATTAATTGCTTGTCCGGGCGACGTAATGCAACCGGACGCCTGGTTTTGGTTGCCGGATTGATACGTTCGGGTTTGTACGGATAAATCGGTTTAGTTCTGTGATTAATTTTGGTGTTTGGTTAAGTTTTTTGTGGTTTTTGTTGTAAGATGAAAGGTTATTCTTAAAGCCTGATTGGATATTGAAGACTGTGGAAAACTTTAAAATAATACAATAAGATGTCGTTTAGGAAGGCTCTGATTTTAATTGTTTACTAGCGGCGCAACTTCCTCTATATCACATTAGATGGAATATTTACTTGTTCGATACAATGTATGCTTGCTTGCTAAGCCGTCACATATGTTGTAAAATATCTCACGCTTCCCATTCATGATTTTAAAGTTATTTAAAAAACTTATTTTAAAAGAACCTTTTCATAACAACAAATACAGTTTAAAAAAATATCCAAAGCGGTAATATCATTCTCATATTATAGCGTGACCGAAAGGACTCTGTTTAAACCTCGTATTTAAATCTCTATGTGCCTTCAAAAGCAATATTTCCCGAGAAAATTAATTAAAAAAAGCGTAGACATTATGTTCTATCTTTCTTTTCATTAAAGGTTTAATTAACTAAAACGATATTAATTGTAATAATAACCGTTGCTATAAATTTATAGAGTTTTTTCGACTTTATCCTCATTAGATATTGCTATCTCGTGCCGTTCCCAGTAAAACTTAATTAAATATAGTCATTAAAAATATTTATTACGTTCCTTGGCCCGTTCTGAATTTTAATATTAAGTTACAGCTTACTTGTAAATACGGGAGTCTTGTTTACTGAATTTTTAGACTAATTAGATGAGAAGTTAGTTTCGTTGAAACTGTTTGGTAGAAGATTAATGTTTTTTCTTTTTTCTTCTTGTTTCTTGGTGTTTTCTAAAATATATTTACAATAGTTTGTATTTAAAAAAAAAACTTGAGAGGTGTCATGGGACACCCGAATTGAACGAAGTTCCTTTCGATTAAAAGATAAGGAACGTGTTTTAAAAGATTTTGATCACAGCGCCATCTAGCGATAATCATCTAAAACAAAATAAGGAACGTGTTTTAAAAGATTTTGATCACAGCGCCATCTAGCGATAATCATCTAAAACAAAATAAGGAACGTGTTTTAAAAGATTTCGAGCACAGCGCCATCTAGCGATAATCATCTAAAACAAAAAAGTGTCGTGACAACTTTTCGTAAGATTTTTTTCCGTCTAGCCCCCTTTCACAACGCGCGATAAGGAACTTCGTTCCAAAAGTTTTTTAATTCGCTGAGTTTCTCGCAACATTTCTCTTAACTCTTCTTAGTGCTCTTCGGAAGGGGGATATATCATGATAATGTATAAAGAACACCGAAGGGGGACCTCATTCCATAGCAGTATGGTGCGTCGCAAAAAACAATTAAAATGGTAAAACCGTGTATAATCGCTTTAGCTTGAATTTGAAAGAATGACTGGTAAAGTCTTTTATGATCAGTCATTTATATCTGAATAGACCAATGATCATCATCATCATCATCATCATCAGCCTATAGACGTCCACTGCTGGACATAGGCCTCCCCCAAACCTCGCCATAACGACCGGTCCTGCGCCGTCTGCATCCAGTGACCTCCCGCGATCTTGACCAGATCGTCGGTCCATCTCGTGGGGGGTCTACCAACGTTGCGCTTACCGGTTCTTGGCCGCCACTCTAGAACTTTTCGGCCCCAACGGCCATCTGTTCTTCGCACAATGTGTCCTGCCCATTGCCACTTCAAAGATGCAATTCTTTGGGCTATGTCGGTTACTTTAGTCCTTCTGCGGATCTCCTCATTTCTGATTTGATCACGCAGAGAGACACCCAGCATAGCCCTTTCCATTGCTCTTTGAGTGACTCTGAGTCGTCTGATAAGACCCATCGTAAGCGGCCAAGTCTCTGATCCGTAGGTCATCACTGGCAACACACACTGGTCAAAGACTTTCGTCTTGAGACACTGCGGTATTGTGGACGAGAAAACTTTCCGAAGCTTCCCGAACGCTGCCCAACCGAGTTGGATTCGTCGCTTGATCTCTGCATCGAATGAACAATGATCACACTTCTTCAATTAAAAAATCGCAATCATTAAAAAATCGCAATATACAGGGTGGATCTGTAACTTTGGACAATCTGACGTGGGGTGAATAACCTATTAAAATAAAACTAAGAACCACTATTATTTTAGGAATTGGATAATATTTTTTTTCATCATAGTATGGAAGTCCGCAACGATAGTCGCACGTTTTCCATACAATGTCAGAAAAAAAGTTTAAACGATCCAAAAAAAAAATGGTGCTAAGTTGTATTTCGACAGGTCACTCACACCACGTCAGATTGTCCAAAGTTACAGATCCACCCTGTATCAGTTTGCAAGCCTATAAACTCAACAGCACAAAACGCTATAATGCTATTCAGCTACAATATCTCAGAGATTGAGCAAGTACTCTGTAGCTTTCGTTCTGTTTCATACGAGTTTTATTACGTGTTCAAACTCGCTACAGTTTCATATAAGTATACTGCTACACACTGTTGTAGAGTTTGGACAGCAAACTCAAAGATTGTTCGAGCATAAAACCTGTTTCGTGTTCGAAATTTGAAAAATAAAAAAAAAAGTGTTATCTGTCAGAATTGTTTTAGCGCCAAGATGTAAAAATTGAAAATATAATTATTGTAAATCCAAAAAGTCACATCTTATTTATTTCCTGCGGTATTTCTGCAACTTACTCCCACAGAGATTTCATGGTAATATTGTTGGTAAATTTTTAAATTTGTTTTGTGGAATTTCTTTTAAAAACTACTTAATCTAAATATACAAGTGTGTTTTGTATAGCTTAATTGTTGAAGCAGGTTTCACTGTACTGTAAAATCCATCACTACCCACTGCTGGGTTAAGCGCTTCTCAGTACAGGGATCAGGCATAGTCCTCAAACGAAAAAATATCTGTAATTGTAGATAGGTACATATAAAATGCCTGTACTGATTTAAAACTGAAAATATTATTAATTTTTCTTGTTCATCATCACTCTTGATTTGCATCAAATTTTAATGATGATGACCACGATGACCATGATATTGTATGTGAGTTCTATCAGAAATTCCTACCTTCAGGTGTTTGTCTGTATGCTTGTACAACAAAATCCCACAAGATGTTCAAAACCTACCTATACATAGGTTTAAGAAAACTATTAAAGAACGTCTGTTCAAGAAAGCCTACTATAAGATCAATGATTACTTGGACGATTGCACAAAGTGGGAAGTTGCTCGCCAAGGTCATTTCATTAACATAATCGATTTTTTTATTTTTTATATTTAATGTAAAATTGTATAATACTGTTAAAATACTTTAAAAAAATATATGCTCATAAAAGAAAAAAGACATGCCCGCTGAGTTTCTTGCCAGTTCTTCTCAGGACTGTGGCTACAATTATTATTTTTTTGTGTCCGAACTGGTGGTAGCTTTTAACTATTGACGTCAACAAGAATGAGTACGTCATCAATGTTGAAAATGAAGTATTTCATTTCATTTCAGTTTAAGAGCCAACATGTTCGCCAACAAGTCATTTGAACATACCAATGGTATGTCTCACACATTTTATCATTCAGCCGAGACTTTTGCAACAATGTAACATTTATTACACACTCATTAACAGAACGACTAACAAACTAACAGACAGACAACATTGTAAGATTTTATTGTGGAGTTAAAATGCTGTGATTTACAAAGTCTGTTAAATTTATTTCATTTTGGATTTTTAAAAGGCTTAATTTATTTCTTCTACAGATAGTGTGATGATTTTAAAAGCACTGAATCATTTCGATTTACTTTACAAAAATGCAGACATTTTTTTCACTCAAAAGCGAAAAAAAATTAATGTAAACTATTTTTTTTTTTGTGACGGGAGGAAATTGCCGGACTTCCACTGCTGACTGCACTTGCCCCGCGAATGGGGTATGTGGGGGTTGAACCGCACTAAAACCTCCCGCCAATCGCGCTCGACATCCGATTAGTAGGGGTGACAGGACGCGTTCGCGATTGTCGCTCACGTATCGCCCCGTCACCCCCGAATGTAAACTATTATTGGCACTATAATCGTAAAGCCAAACATTGAGTCAAGATATCTACATAATTCTTAAATAACAAAGGCGTTTTCAGAAATACATACAATAACTATAGATAACCAAATAACTAAAACTTAATGACGATCAGAATCTCTAACATATTTTCAAGATAAAATCAACGTTACTTAACAAAAAGCATGTTCAACTAAAAATAAGCAGGAAATTAATAATAAAAATGCAAAAATCGTAATACATGAATAAGTTCGTTCTTACCAGTGTTATTATTTTCGTAATGTTTCAATTTACTTGTAAATTCTTCGTATAAGTTAGCCAAAATGTGTTTTAGTAAAACGTAGCAACGTAACGTTGGAAAAATTCTAAGATTCTCTTTCGGATGTACACAGTTCAAAAAACTTGAAAATAATCAATTTATATTTTTAATAAATTGAAATTGAACTTAGTAAAATTCTTATATTGATGACGAAAAAACAAAATAAAAAAAATAAAGTAACACATTGTAAGTAATACAACAATAAAGTTATTTTCCAATTCAAATTAAATACTAAAATAATGATATACAACCAAATTTATGTAAGAGACTAAAAACTCAACTGTTTTTACTCACAGATCGCTCAAGTCATATATTTTTTCTATTGGTGTTCAATGTTATAAGACACATTATTCTGCCAGTTTGCAAAAAAAATCTAATTTTTTATGAGTTTTATTGAGCATATTATCTAAGTCAGTAGTAAAAATAGTTACAGCATTATTACTTACTAGCTGCTGCCCGCGACGTCGTCTGCGTTAACTCTATAACCCGTTTTATTTGATCCCTTTTTTCGCAATAAAAGTCATGTAATTTCTCAGGTTCTAAAGATTGTCTCGGCAAATTTCAAAATCGGTTGAGAGGTTTAAGCGGAAAAGCGTAACAGACAGAGTTACTTTCGAATTTATAATATTAGTAGGGATTAAACGATAACAAGAATTAAAAACTAACTTACTTTAAGTATTTTGCTCTACGACATCATCTTGAGACGCCTACGTGTAGTTTGCAAGTTGAGAGCCTGGAGAGCCCTGAGCTTTTATACTGTCGTCTAAAATGTATACTTTATCCATCCACCATGAAAAAAACCTTAACTTACCCATTGATGTTCCTTTAAATTTTAATTGCAGATGAAAATAAGCAAGTTTTGAAATGTGAGTAAAATTAAATAATTATTTTATTTCGAATTTGGTATGAATGTTTTTCTATTTTAATCAAGATTGATGATTAAAGTTATACATAAAAGGTATCTCGAATTTGTCGGTGGAAATTCACTAATATCTGGCTTCGGTTTAATTTTTTTTGTGTGTGTGTGTTAGCGTCGCTATTATTATGGATACTTAACAATAACATCTGAATCAGGCCCTTTACCCAGCCGGGGAGTGAAAGTTTCTCTAGAGTATCAACATAATATTTTTTTTTTTTGTAAATGGTTTTAAAAATATAATGTAAAAAATAAGCTAATAATGAATATAATATTACATTACATTATAATATTGCATTATAATATTACATTGCATTATAATATTGCTTGCATTAGGCAAGCGTGGGTAGACTATGCCTAACCCCTCTTCGTAGGAGACCTGAGCTCAGCAGTGGGCAGTAATGGGTTGTTACAGTACAGTACAGAATATAATATAATTAAGTAATTTATTTTACGTGACTCATAGGAGTTTATAGATTACAAAACGTCCACCGCCGTCGTGTAGTTGTTTTTTGGTCGAAACTAGATTTTGGTAAATACACTCAGTCACTCACTAATTTAAATAAATCTTTTAAGGTTGTCATTCTAAAATTTTCGAAGCCTATGACCAGCAGTTGATGTCTATGTACTTGTGAAGATGATGATGACAGATGATCGTAATGATGAATTTCATTATGAAAGCATGATGATTCTAAAAGACACAAGATAATAGTAAAAATTCACATTCAGGAAACAGTAAAAGATTTTTGAAGGAACTGTAATATCTTCTAGTGCTGGTATGACGTCGTAAAGGCTTCTAGAACGACATAAAAATCAAACATTCTCCTGGGAATGTCTTTGGTATCCACTGTTGTGTAGTAAACTAGTGTTACAGAAGGTTCAATATACTAAAATGTCAATATTTGGCATTTTAAACTGTGCTAGACTGGTTTATGTTTAAATATACATATTTGGTTTTCTTTCTTCTTTTTAGAGAAAGAAAGAAAGAAAGAAAATACGTTTATTCAGAAACACAACTTACACATAACAGGAACAATATATTAATTACTAAGAATAGATTAAAACTAAAGATCAAACAATAATATATAAGTAATACAAAAATAAATTTAAAAACAAAAGATGAAATAAAAAGGTTATGTGCGAGGGTGTATCTGAAAGGGCGACTAGCTCAGCACGAAGCTACAGCCTGGACAGCTGCAGCGCTGATTTTCAGCTGGACCCTACCGATTCCACGCGAGAACCACATCATATTATGTAGCTACTGTTTGTACTTGTCACAAATTAATGATCTCTATGTATTTCTCTGCAATCGAAATAATCTTTAGTTATTGATTTATTTTAGATGATTTTTATCTATTATACAAAATATTAAAAACCACCATATTTCGTAAATGGTTTAAACAGGAATTTATAAATCATACGATATATTGTTTTAATATAAATATTTTATAATCATCTGCTGCTCGTCCTTAAAGGATTTAAAAACTGTCGTCACCACCAAAAACAACAACTATTATAGCAATCTACCTATTAGTAAGAGATATTCTGTTGTACATTTGCCAAAATCAACACTTCTGTACAAAATACCTTGTGTTCTACAATACTTACTTTTTATAGGTGTTTTGTGCATAAGAATGCATTTTGTCGGAAACGAGACAACGGGGTGGCTTTCAAAGACAGAATGATGATGATATTTTTGAAGAGAAAACTTAGTGCTAAAAAATCTTTGTATTTTGCATTTAGTAGTCTCATTTTCTAGGTAATTCCACAGCGTTATCATTCCTTCGGAGCTTAAAATACTCTAGGATTAGGTATTGACGAGTTTTATAAGTTAGGGATATTTACCATCAACTGAGACATTGTAGATATTTTTTTAATTGGAAGTAGACACCCACATAATATCTCATCTGCCGGGCTAGTTGGACCGCACTAAAACCTAACCGTTCACAGCCAGCGTCCTAACCCCGGCTGAGGCTAGGACCCAGCATGAGGCTATGCTTAGCGATACTACGCATTAAGCACTACGGCATTCTATCAAAAAATAGCAGTTTGGACTACTCAAAACCTTAAAACAACACGTGAATTCCTAACTATTTTGTATTTTCAGACTACACGTTGCCTCAAGCTTTAACCGAAGCCGAAAATAGACGCATCCCTCATGATGTTTAAAGTAAGCTATTATATGAAACAGCTTTTTAATCTGAAGGCTGTTGGCGCGACGCCACACGCCTCCAGACGGAAGATTCAAACACGGACCGTGATGTGAAACCGAAGCGAGAATACTGAAACTTTTACTTTGTAACACGATATGTTTTAAATCGACGTTTAACTTCGAGTATGGGATGTTTTATTTATTTATTTTATACTTTATTGTACACGACAGAAAAAATAAGTTATATTAAAAAAATGTTCACAGAAGGCGAGCTTAACTCAATACTGAGTTTTCTTACAGCAAACCCAAAATAAAACATACAGTAAGTAGACTTTAATGTAAGGTAGAGAAGTGTACAATATACATAAAATATATATTTATATACTTATACATGTAATAATAATAAAAAACATAAATACTATAATAATAAAATACTGATGTTTTGTAGTTTCTAAAGAGGTCTTATTTACACATAGAAAGATTTAATAATTATAAGCGGTTACGTTGAACCACTCAACTAGGAAAACCAAAAGTGGTTGGTTATTTTTGCCAAATGTGTGGCAGTAGTTTAGATTGATCACGACTCGACATTGGTATTTAAAATTTTGTTTACAGTGTAGAAACGCGATTACATGCTTGCATTTTTGATATAATATATAAGTGCAGTACGTAGCGCGACTCCCCAGTCGTTCCGTTAAGAGCATAGCGTACACTCGCGTCCTCACATTATTGTAATCATATTCATTATTGTATATTGTAAAGAGTGACAATAAATAATATCACTAGAATCAGTTGTTCATTTTAATTCAATGGTATCGACTAATTAGATACATCAAGTAAAATATAAAAGGATACTCTTCCGTTATAAAGACCCCAAAACAGGTTACGGAACTAATATATTTTACTGATGAAATAATAAAGAATTAGAAAAATAAATACTAGTTTTCAAATAAAATTACCTATATCAATAAGACACTCAAACAAGATAGTATTAAGTAAAAACCTCCTCCTAGTTGCGCTATCTAGTGACAATAATTGACATACCCAGACGAGTCGTTGAAAAGGTTTTTAATAGCAGATACTTATTAGAAATATTTTTTTGTGGCAAAATACAAAAAAGTAAAACCAGTGAAATCCTTTACAAAATTAAATACCTTTGATCGCGTTTTTCAACTGTAGCGAAACAACAAAGCAAAGCCAAGAGTTAATGTTTAAAATTCGTTACCTGTCAGTGAGGGCACAAAATGGCGGTACTGGGATTCGGGACAAAGGACATGACGTCACTGCATTGACAAATGAACTCGCTTTACGGAGCCTTACCTTGACGGTTACAAAGAAACTGCGGTTAAAATAAGAAAGGATTTAATACTGTTTTAAAGATGGTTAATAAAATTCCTATTTTTTTTTATTATTGCAAGGTAGATAAACGAGAGTACGGCCCACCTGATGGTAAGCGGTCACCGTCGCGCATGAACCTCTGCAATGCCAGGGCAAAGAGGGGCCAAATATCGTCGGTTTTAAAAGATTAATTTTAAAGATTTTTTTAAATGCAATCTTTTAAGACCCTGAGTACCATGTAGCAGTAAAATGCTAGCTAATACAAGTAAAAACCCAAACACGACGGGTCTATCTTGTTTAGCACAAGATTACCTATGACCACCTTCCGAATCCATCATCAGATCAGCGCCATTTTGTTATTGCATTTTGCATTGTCACAATACATCGCGGATACATTGGGAATCTAGAATTTAATTTAGCTTGCAAGATGCCACCCGAATTTACATAGTTACATCCAGTGCAAGATAATATAAAGCTTGTAATAATTGACCATCGTTTGACTACTAAGGACTTCAAAAATAGTTGACTTTATGAAAATAAAATAGTGTTCTTAAGATTTGCGGTGGCGCGACGGGAACGAGTGTCGTGGGCGTAACGCGTCGCGCCGTCCCTCATAACCCCGTGCTGGGTTCTGGCCTCAGCCGGGTTTCGGACGCCGAGTGTGAGCGGTTGGAGGTTTTAGTGCGGTTCAACTTCCATACGGATCCCCTTAAGATTTGCATATATCAATTTTCAAACCTGGCACAATTCAGAAGTGTATTTTGTGATATGATACAACACCAAAAAAAGATTATGTTCTTTATGTGTATAATAGTCTATGATAATATTATGTTCAAGTACAAGACGAAGCTCCTCACTCCTCAGTAATTAAGACGTCTTCATCAAGAGCCGTGTCTATTAATTATTATGTCACAAAATCCATAAGTTGGCGTGTTTCTAGACAAAAGAGTTGCCACCGCGTGTAACCGCGTAGTACTTCGCACTTTGGTAGGGTAACCATTTATTGAAGTTTAAACTAAATTTTCCTATTTAATGAACAACAAAAATTTATAAATTGGAAAGTTTTGCTGTGTCCGTTGTTAGTTAAAAAACATTTGTTATGAGGTATATGATAGTATAGTCGTGGTGGCCGAGTAGTTGAAGCGCTTGCCTTCCGTACGGGAGGTGAAAAAGATTTATGTGAAATTTTTCACAACACCACTAGCTAAAAACGGTGAAGGAAAACATTGCAAGGAAACCGACATTTTCGAAAAGTATTCCAAAATCTTTCGAGGTTAGATATGTGGAGCCCCCAAATCGCATCAAGCCTGGACTCAAATTTCACATAAGTGTTTTGTCCTGATTTCATTCAATTACCTACTTACCTATTATTAATAGTTATGTGATAATAACGAACTCGGTTTCCAAAAACAGTACTAGTAAGTCTTTTAAGGAAAAAGTTGGAATAATCCAGAACTAACTCATCGTCATACTTTCATGCATTTTCAACGGGTTCTTACCACGATATTCAATTAATTGAGTTGTCTCGATATTTCAACGTTGTTGCAAACGTCATGATCACGAGAAAACTGGATACTGCGGTTCGATTTAAGAGCAAACAAATCTGTCTATCCTCTTTCTCGTTCGCTTTTGGGTAGTACCACTGGAACTCGAACTCACATCACGACACACCACAACCCGTTGAAAATGCATGAAAGTATTATAGAAAACCGCGAGTGTCTGAATAAGTTTATAACTCATCGTCACCCTACTGTAATGTCATCCTCAAACAACAATGATGGATGGGTTGTTCGCTGTCTCGGGTGTCTGTACATTGGTTCTCTAAATAACTATTACATAACTCGTGTTCGATGACTAACTTAATTCAATTATTTAACAAGCGAAGTGTTTGTGTGTTGGATTATATTGGCCCAACTCTCGCTCCCATCACAATTATTTAACGTTTATGCTAGGAATATACAAATGCTAGGTGACCCGCACAACTTCATCTGCGTCACAGGGGGATACAACATAGCCTATCTCGATAAATGGACTTTCGAACAGTGAAAGAATTTTTCAAATCGGACCAGTAGTTCCTGAGATTAGCGCGTTCAAACAAACTCTACAGCTTTATAATATTGGCATGTTTTTAAATGATTAGAGCCACTCGCACAAAAATAATGCGAATATCGATTTATTATTTATCTATTTCTACCCCTCTTCGGAGAAGAACTGAGCCCAGCAGTGGACAGTAATGAGTTGTTACAGTATTTATCTATTTATTATTTATTTGATAAAAGTTGCATGGATGTAGAAGGTTTCTAACGGAGCCATCATCATCATCTTAATCATCAGCCTATAGACGTCCACTGCTGGACATAGGCCTCCTCCAAACTTCGCCACATCGACCGGTCCTGCGCCATCTGCATCCAGTGACCTCCCGCAATCTTGGTCGCCACTCCAGAACTTTTCGGCCCCACCGGCCATCCATTCTTCGCACAATGTGTCCTGCCCATTGCCACTTCAAAGATGCCTTAATACAAGAAGATACATTAATTCTCCTCATGCCCTCAAATGAGCTCAAACATGATCTACAAATGTTTGTTTTCAAGGTGATTTGCGAAGGAGATTTCAATTATTTGGAGAAGGGACAACTACTCCTTTTGCTGCTTTGCTTTGAAGTTGGTCGTAGTCATTAGGCGTTGTTCTAAATTCTTTTAAATTCTTCTAAATTCTTTGAAATTTTCTGTAAAACAGGCCGATGGGAGTCGACAAGTTCTAGAGTGGCGGCCACGAACCAGTAGTCGCAATGTAGACAGACCACAAGATGGACCGATGACCTGGTCAGGATCGCGGGAGGTCCCTGGATGGAGACAACGCAGGACCGCGAGTTGTGGTGAGGTTTGGGGGAGGCCTATATCCAGCAGTGGACGTGTATAGGCTGATGATGATGATGACTTATGGATAAATCGTAATAAAACAACATTTGAAATATACAAATTATTTATTTTAATAAATATCTATGTTATAAGGAATGTTTTTACACCGTATCGGTTATTTTATTTAAAATTCATATAATATTTTAAATTTAATCAACATTTAAACAAGTAAAGGTATTTTTCATTATCAAATGACGCGATCAATAAATAAGCTTAGAGTTCACCTGATGGTTACTATCCTCATGGACCTTTGAACCCATAGAGAAGTTTTTTGAACCTCGTTGAACAAATTTTACTCATTATTACCAAAATAAAATATATTTTAATTACTTACCCTATAAACATTTTGTATGTAAATTCATTAGAAATGGATCAGTTTAATAAACTAAAAACTCATGACTTTTTCATACTGACAACAATAGACACATAAATTTAAGTGATTGTATTATCTACGGCAGATAAAAATATTTTTTTTAATTCGTCGCTGCAAAACTACCACAAATCAAAGTAATATTTTGACAATAGTAAAATAGACAATATTGTTTTATTATTAATTAAGTTAAAAAAATTTAAGGGATTAAGATTGTATTTTTGGAATTAAAACATTTTTGTTTTTTTTTTTATTTATGGTACTTTTGAATTGAAGCAGTGACATATTTACGGATGTATATAATTTAGGGTATGCAATGCATTTTAGTCTGTAAGGATTGCACGCCACTGGTATTCAATAAATTTTAATAGGTTATGTCAAATTGTGTCGCGCAACTTCGTCTGCATCACTTTCAATTAAACGATTCAATTAGACGAACATATAATTATGTTCTTTCTCAGGGTCTAAAGATTGTCTGTCCCAAATTTCGTCAAAATCGGTTGTGAAGTTTAAGCTGGAAAGCGTAACAGACAGAGTTACTTTCGCATTTATAATATTAGTAGGAATAAACTAATTTATCTAAAGTGTTGATAAAACAGATCTTCTCTCAGAGTTAGTAAAATGTAAAACAGCAGCTATTGCGTTTAACATGTGCTTTTTTCCCGCGTAGTCTGTTGACATTAGATACGCTAATACAACGTTCTTTAAATATTCTAGATTTGCACCTTCGCGCGATTGTGTTCTTCGAAGCCTGAAATAATAGAAAAATAAGTTTTTTTTTAGTATATTAGAAAGGTTTTTTTTTTTCAATTGGAGTAAATCACCGGATCCCCGCCCGCGTATGTGGGTCTTGAACCGCACTAAAACCTCCAACCGCTCACACTCAGCGTCCGAACCCCGGCTGAGGCCAGAACCCAGCACGGGGTTTGGAGGGACGGCGCGACGCGTTACGCGCTCGGCACTCTTTCCCGTCGCTCCGTCCCCGGACGCCGAACCGGTAGCCGCCGGCGAATACGGCCACCGGCTCTCTCGGTCGGCGGGCTTTCCGAAGCCCGCCAAGATGGGACCGCGTGTTACCCCTCCCACAGAATACCCCGCTGGGTCAGAACCAGCGTGGGTCGGGGAGTCCCCCAGATGCATATTAGAAAGCTTAACGGAACGTTGCAGAGAAATTTTGGAAACTCTTAAATCCGAAGAACATGATATATACAGGGTGGATCTGTAATTTTGGACAATCTGACGTGGGGTGAATGACCTGTTGAAATACAACTTAGCACCAGTTTTATTTTAGGATAAAAAAATTTCATCATAGTATGAAAGTCCGCAACGATAGTCATACGTTTTCCATACAATGTCAGAAAAAAGTTTAACCAATCCAAAAAATTAAAATGGTGCTAAGTTGTATTTCAACAGGTCATTCACCCCACGTCAGATTGTCCAAAGTTACAGATCCACCCTGTATATATCATGTTCTTCGGATTTTGGTAAGTTGGTGAGTTGATAAAAATTGTATTTTTTCAGTCTTATTGTAAACTAGCTGCCACGTGCAACTTCGTTTGCGTCACAAAAGGAAATAATATAACCTTCCTTGATAAATGAACATTCAAACTGAAAAAAATTTTTAAATCGGACGAATAGTTTTGAAGCTTATTCGAGACAAACAAACCTTTCCTCTTTACAATATTCAGTATAGATGTAGTATCTAATAGTTTAATTAAAGATTTTTTTCATATATCAGAAATTAGAGTTAGAGACCGTTATTACCTGTCTATTTCTTCTTTCAAAGCTCTAACAACTTCTTTGAAGCGTTCTTTTTCTATAGTAGCGTCTCGTTGACAATCTCTGAAAATTAAAAACAAATTCAAGTTCCGCACTTTTTAAACGTAAAGGAAAAATATGGTGAAAAAACCCGCATGCGCATATTGAAGTATAACTTTTAAAACTTTTCGAAGATATGCATAATCTCCGCATTAAGGACATTCTTTTGGAACGAAGTTCCTTATCGCGTGTTGTGTCGGGGGCTAGATGGAAAAAATTCTTACGAAAAAGTTGTCACGTCACTTTTTTTGTTTTAGATAATTATCGCTAGATGGCGCTGATGATTATTGCTAATTAATCGAAAGGAACTTCGTTCCATCCGGGTGTCCCTTGACACCTCGCAAGTTTTTTTTTACTTTAAAAGTTAAAATATTCTGGTTGGATCGAATGACCTGTCGAAATTCAAATTCGATAGCTTACAGTAATTTTTATTTTTGGAAATGTGTTTTTTTTTATATATATGTAAGTTTGCAGCGATAGTCGTACATACAATGTTAGAAACAAATTTAATGTTACAAATTCACCCTGTATAATATAAAATTATTCTAACCTGTACTGTCCTTCTAGTAAATGTTTTTCCTTCCTCAGTTGTGTGATGTCCTGATCTTTCCGAGCCAACTCGTGAGCGTAGTGTAACATGTGAGGAGGGGCCGATACATCCTGTAATATACAAAAAATATAATATAAAACAAAAGGAAAATTCTCCGTACCTTTTAAGTAAATTATATTTAAAATGTTCTCGCCTATCCGCGCGTACCAAAAATATTTTTTCTACACTAAGAGCTCGAACGAACTACGGTTTGAACGCTTTTATTCTAGATCGTGTGAAATATACAATTCGAGGTTCACTGACGTAGATATATTTTATTTGTCAACAGCCAAATATAAACAGGCCATTGTGAAGTCTTTTAGTTTAGTTCTTTCTTTCGTTCTTTCTTCACTTAACGGTTTGTTATTCGGAAATTGTTTGATTTACATGTAATTAATTTTGATTTCATAATTTGATTTGGTTAATTTGTAAATTTTAAATTTAATTGAATATTGTATTGTTTCTTTCTTATTGTATTCTGTTCAAATACCAACTCCTCTATCTCCTATTTGTGTATTAATTATCGGTGGAAACGTTTGTGGTCAATGTATAACTTATGTAATCATGTCCTTACAAGTTTTAAATTGTACTGTTGTTTTCTTAAATAAATAAAATAAAATTAAACGTTACACACAGGGTGGATCTGTAACTTTGGACAATCTGACGTGGGGTGAATGACCTGTCGAAATACAACATACCATTTTTATTTTTTGTATCGGTTAAACTTTTTTTTCTGACATTATATGGATAAGGACTATCGTTGCGGACTTCCATACTATGAATTTTTTTTTTTTATCCAATTCCTAAATTACAAGTCGTCGCCTCAGTGCTTGTTTGGCCAATCTGACATTTTTTACGAAAATTACTTTTTAATGCAGTATTATAAAGAATAAAATTTCCATCCGACTGGTAAAATATTTTTTTTAAATATTCAATTCTAAAACAATAAAAATCTCATTTCAATTTTTTTCTTAACACGGCACTTAAGGAAAATTCCGTGCTTTTTTGCCGTCTCCTGTAAAATTTACTCGAATGCAGATAGGCCAAACAAGAACTGAGGCGACGAAGTGGTTCTAAGTTGTATTTCGACAGGTCATTCACTCCACGTCAGATTGTCCAAAGTTACAGATCCACCCTGTATAAAATAAAAACGCTCTTACTCATAGGGATATTAAAATAAAAATATACAATATTTTTATGCAGTTTTTGAAATAGTAAACTTAGGTCCCATTGTTTAAAGATTTAAAAATGTGTATTTTTAACGGACAAAATGTCAGGATTTTCTATACGTTTTTGCGTGTATTTCCTTTTTATATGAACCATTTTCAATGACTCTTTTTTTGTTAGAAAGCATAAATTTGATAAACATCTGACTGGTAGTTTTTGTGCTATGCTTGAGAAATGGAAACCGGTCGTTTTCATTTATGTAATAAAATATGACGGGGTGATAACAAGGGAAACCAACCTATTCACCGTGCGGGTAGTTAGAAGTGGAGACTTGCTATAAATACAGGCGTTGGCCGCTGTTATTATTCATTCGTGTTTGAATTGTCGAGGCTAACGGACCTCTTGATGTAAAAGTAATAAACTGTTAAAACTAGTTATTTTGAAGTTTTTATTTAAAAGTATTGATCATCGAGTATTCAAGTGGACATTGTGACGTCATTCCTGACAAAACCAAACGAAGATCGACTATTTACAACATCATTACACCTCAACACACTATTTACGCCGTTATACAGGGTGATTTCCTAGTGAGGGTACATATTGAAGGTCATAGTAGCTGATAGTTATATACGACCAGTAAAAATATTATTACCAAAGAATATGGCTTAATGCCTTAGTAATCGCAACTTAAAAATATCTAAAATTCTTGCAAAATGATGGTTTTTCGACAGCTGATGGGTGTGACGGAGGTGTGGGGTGCGAGAGATCACTAGAGGTCATTAGTCAACACTCTTTAAGCCGAAATTGCTTATGTTTGAGGTAGTTTTGTCGAATTTAGATTTAAAAAAAATATATATTTTGTAATTTTACTTATTATTTGTAATATTCCGTATTAGAACAGAGTACTCATCACCCTCCTGCAATATATACCCTGTCTAACAAATCACCCTGTATATTATTTAAATCATACTTACAGCAAAAACATTATGTTCTTCAGTACTTATTTTCCTTTCATTCTTCCCTCTGATATAATTATCTGTTTCATCTAACAAGGCTGCGTATCTCTCCCTTTGTGTTGTAACTTGTTTCTCTAAACTTTGTATTCTGTTCTTGAGGTCTGTTGTTATGTCTTTGTGGTAATCTTCTGCGTTTTTTAATTTCTGTAAAGAATTTAAATGGCATGGCATTTTTTTTATGGCAACAGATCTATAGAGAAAAGGTGATTTTGATTTATGAAATGAAATTGATGAAATGAAATTATTTATTCTCAACGTCAATGAAATTATCATGCTTGTTGATGTCAAAAGGCTACCACCAGTCCGGAATAAGAAAAAGCCACCGTCCTGAGAAGAACTGGCAAGAAACTCAGCGGGCATGTCTTTTTTTGTATTATTTTTCTGTTTTTTTTTTTTTATCTTTTAAACTCAATATTACAATTTTTTGTTACATATTTGACCTAATACGAAAGCTTCATTCCCACTTAGTGCAGTCATCTAGAAAATCACTAATTGTATAATAAGCTTTACTGCACAAACGATTTTTCACAAATTTTTTAAATAAAAGAGATGACTTTGGTATAAAAAACGATTATTGAAATCGGTTCATGTATACAGGGTGTATGGAGAGCGCTCTCAAAAACGAAGACTGGCGATACCTGTGATGATAAGCCAGCAAATCGCTCCATTCAGACGATTTTTTTTTTGCTAAAAGCTTAACATCCCAGTTATCACTAGTACTAACCCAGTCTTCATTTTCGGGAGTGGTATTTATACACCCTGTATTAAAAGTCGTGTTATTTCTTTTTTTTTAATTCACAATACATTTTTACGTGTTTTTTTTTAACAGTGTGTCAAATGAAGGGTTTATAACTTGTAATATCTAATTTATATTATAAAGGCGAAAGTTTGTATGTATGGATGTTTGTTACTCTTTCACGTAATAACTACTGAATGGATTTGAATGAAACTTTACCACAATATAGCTTATACATCAGAATAACACATAGGCTACAATTGTTGAGGTTTCTAAGGTAGTAAAAAAAAAATTTTTTGCGGTACTATATTATAGACGTCGCGAACTAGACGGGCTAGACGGGACGAATCTGAAGTCCACGCGAACGAAGTCGCGGGCAAAAGCTAGTACGAAATATTATAATACGAATAAAGTAGAGAAACATAGAAAAATTTCAAACTTAATTTAGATTTTTCTGCACTGACTTTGCAAACGATGGCCGATATTGTCAAAAATTAAACAACAAACCTCCTCACAAATCTTCAAAGCATCGATTTTATCCTGTTTCTCTTCATCCAACATCATTTTATAAGTTTCCAATTTTTCCTTCAACAAAACATTATCAGTTTTCAAATCGAACGATACACTTTCGACTTGACCGCTATCCCTTCTACTATTGGACTTAAACTCATCGAATTCTCGACGTAATTTCTCGTAATCTTCTTTGCATTTAATATGTACGTCGAAGCCTTCGAGTTTGAAAACCGTGGTAATGTCTATAGGTGAACCTAGTTTGATGTTTTCGGAGATGAGTTCTTTCTTCAAGATGTGTATTTTGTCGATTAGTGTTTGTAGGTATTCGCTGTCTGCTAACTTTTCGTTGTCCGTTTCGCTTAAATGTGGTGTGTCTTCTGAAAATAATAGTTTTTGATCAAATATACAGTAGATAAACAGTTTTGAAGTAATTGATAGAAAATAGTGTATCCCTAAAAAATAGTCTTAACTCTTAAATTTTTAGAAATACAACACCGAATATCAAAATAAATGTCTATCACTAAGATTTTTTTTGGAACGAAGTTCCTTATAGCGCGTTGTGAAAGGGGGCTAGACGGAAAAAAATCTTACGAAAAGTTGTCACGACACTTTTTTGTTTTAGATGATTATCGCTAGATGGTGCTGTGATCAAAATCTTTTAAAACACGTTCCTAATCGCGCGTTACGTTAGGAAAAAAATATATGAGATATCTTTTAATCGAAAGGAACTTCATTCTATTCGGGTGTCCCATGACACCTCTCAAGTTTTTTTTATTTATTTTAATGGAGTTTAGTTGGTAAATTTAAAATGATCGTATTTACATCAACACTTATGCTAAAAAAATGTATGGAAGGCAAGTGACGAGAATAAATTATTTTAAAGGATACTTTTTAAATGCAAACTTTTAAGATCCTAGATATCGTATAGCAGTACTGTACCAGCTAATACAAGTAAAACGAGCCCAAATTCGACGGATATACAGGGTGTTGTTGCTCGGTGAAACAATACTTTAAGGGCTTAATCTATATCACATTTCAAATCACATACACATACTTTTGAAACGGAGATAATGACTTTATTTTCCCATACAAAGTTGAAAAAATATTATTTTGTATTATTTTTGACAACCCTACCCTGACCTACATGTAGCGTGCTATATCTATATGCTATTTTCACGCACACAGGCGCATCCGATCGCAATTTTAGAGTTCCGTACTATAATAAACTCCTACTAATAGAAAATTAACACGTAGTTTTGATTCGTTATAACTTATAATATATTATGCCTAGAAAACCCAGACTTGGTGGATGGCTTCTACATCAAGTATACTATTTGCTGTGAAAGTATTGTTTCATCGGATTTTAACACCCTGTATATTGTTTAGTACAAGAGTTCCTATACCTTCCGAATCCATCATCAGATCAGCGCCATTTCGTCATATTATTACATTGTCACGCGATATACATCTGCGTGCAAAATTAACTCAATCGAAAACAGAGCAGTTATTATTTTGCTTACCTCTCACTCCCTCCACTGTAACTCCTGTGTAGGGGGGATCCACAGCGACGACCATCGTAATGACTCTGAACAGTGAAGCCCAGGAAAACCCGAGGGAAAGATAACTTGTCTTGGGCCCCGCAACGAATTTAATCAGAAGATGATAGATGGAGTAGGAAAACATGAGTTTCGACTTCCCTTCTCGCAAAGCGGGAGACAGTAAAATAACATTGAAAGATACTTAATACAGAGCAGTTAGAAAATTTAGCTTGCAACTCCACCCGAACTTACATAGTTACACCCAAGTTAATATAGATGTAAAATCTTACATACCACTCGTATTCGGAGTAATCTTATCAAGTAACCGTCCATTAATGGTCTCTCTTAATTGTTGTATCAATTGTTGGTCCCTTCGTTTCGTGAGATCATATTGTCCTATAGTCTCTGACAGTTCAACTAGCTTCCCTTCTAGTAGAGCGACCCTTTCCTCTTGTCGGGCGCAGATCTTCCTGGCTGATTCTTCGGCCCTTTTGGCTTTTATTTGTTCCTATAAAAATTATAAAGTTATTAAAAAAATTGCATCTTTGAAGTGGCAATGGGCAGGACACATTGTGCGAAGAACAGATGGCCGATGGGGCCGAAAAGTTCTGGAGTGGCGGCCACGAACCGGTAGGCGCAATGTTGGTAGACCCCCCACAAGATGGACCAACGATCTGGTCAAGATCGCGGGAGGTCACTGGATGCAGATGGCGCAGGACCGGTCGATGTGGCGAGGGCAGGGGGAGGCCTATGCCCAGCAGTGGACGTCTATAGGCTGATGATGATGATGATGATATTTAAAAAAATAATAATGCATATCCCTACTTCCCTACTTATATTATAAAATAGCTGACCCGTGCAACTTCGTCTGCGTTACAAAGGGGTTCAAACAGTACTTTTAATGGAGTTGTGATATTATTTGCACGGCTCGCTGTACACCCACATATTCATTGTGTTTTATACTCGTGATACACGGTGGTTAAATACAGGGTGGATCTGTAATTTTGGACAATCTGACGTGTGGTGAATGACCTGTCGAAATAAAACTTAGAACCATTTTTATTTCAAGAATTGCATAAAAAAGAAAACCATCACAGTATGGAGGTCGGCAACGATACTCGTACGTTTTCTATACAATGTCAGAAAAAAAAGTTTAACCGATCCAAAAAATAAAAATGGTGCTATGTTGTATTTCGACAGGTCATTCACCCCACGTCAGATTGTCCAAAATTACAGATCCACCACCATCTTACTACAATTTAAAGGATAACACTCTGTATATCTGACCACCAACTGTACCGGTGTTCAGACTCAGCTGTACACACACAACACACAAATTTTACACCCTGTATATGTACCTCTCTTATAGCCACAGAGTGCGACTGCTCTATAAGCGCTAGTTTCTGTTGCAGTCGCACCAACTGTGCTGGTGTTTCCACCGTCCTGGCTTCCGCTCGCTGTAACCTTCGCTGGGCAGCTTCCAGGGAACTGCTTAGATCTCGCACGCGTTTCTCTAGCTCGGCTTGTGATGCTGGAAGGGAGCATTGATAGATTTGTACAAGAAAAAGTAATAGGCGTGACGAAAGATTTTGAAATTCTGTTCTGTAATGTCCAAAATACTTGTTTACCTAATCGTGACGTCATCTGATGTGGTTGATGTTTCAGCCAAAATGGCGGATTGTAATATCTTAATTTGTTAAAAATTGATTGATCACATTTTTTTAAGCAGAAGAAGAACATCAGTGTTGTAAATGCTTTGAATATGTAGTTTCAATATCATTAAATTTTCTATTATTTGATACTGTCATCACACTCATTAGATGTCGAGAAACGCCATCCTAGACTCGTCGCTCTCAAGCATCTAAAACCACGTGTTCCAGTAGTTTGCAGCACGGTGGGGTAACCGAGGTCTGAGGCCCTCTTTTCATAAGAGGACCAGTCTGCCCATCCTCCAGAGCGAGGGAAACCGTCACCGACTCCAAGTAAAAGCCTCAGGAGTTGGACCCCTATCCGAGACTGATAGAGCTTGTTTTAATATCCACTCAACTGGGAACGTCACTATTCGCTAGATGGCAAAACTGGGGACTTCGTTCGTAATCAATACCGTGTTTGAGCCCCTTTTTAAAAACATTTTTTTCCAATAATTTTTAATTTTGATTTTTAATTATACCTTATATTTTTGTAAATCTTTATTACTAAACGATGCTGTATTGCATTTTCAGCGAAAATATATCATCTTCGTAAAATATGAGACGATTAGAAAATGTAAACAAAACAAGTTTTAGAACTGTGCTCAATATTGGCTCCTGCCTTGGCAAAAGTAAATAAACCAATTTGGTTGCCGATCCCAGTTGAGTGGATACATTAATTTATTTTATATCCGACAGCCAGTTTACTTGTGTCAAATTCAATCATCTTAGTCACTCTCTGACTATTCACCTTCACACGGAAAAGGTTACATTTCAACTGAGACAAGCATATATTTACCTTGAGCTTCATTAGAGTTCACGACTCGATCTTCCAGTTTCTCTTTTGTTTTTCTTTCATTGTTTAGTTTGAGATGTAGTTCTCTGAAAGATTGTCGAGATTGAATATTAAAAAAAATATGGAAAATACTACTTTTGAAGTCGTGGTGGCCGAGTGGTCGAAGCGCTTTCTTCCGAACGGGAGGTCGCGAGCTCAAAACCGGCCGTCTTGTACCTCTAAATCTAAATGTGAAAAAGATTTATGTGCAATTTTTCACAACACCACTGGATAAAAACGGTGAAGGAAAACATCGTGAGGAAACCTGCATGTCGGAAAAGGATTTTTAAAAAATCCTTTGAAGATATGTGAAGTCCCCAATCCGCACTAGGCAAGCGTGGTGGACTATGCCTAATCCCTCTTCGGAGGAGACCTAAGCCCAACAGTGGGCAGTAATGGGTTGGTACAGTACTGCTTTTGAAAAAACCTTTAATAAAGTATTATAATGAAGATAAAGAAACATGTTGACTACACATAGAATGTATAGTTTTTCCACAAGTTGGTTGTAGGACACTGCATTGTTTCCAGACATTTAACAAGTTCATGAGCGATGGTAACTGCTTACAATTAAGTGGGACGTACGCTTGACTGAGGCAATAACAAAAGAACAATGTTTTCATCCACCTTCAAACAAATCTATGAGAAAATATATATTAAACCGTCAAATGGTCATATTTCTATCCAATGTTACAGATGATATTATGCCGGTCAACTAATAGAATTCTAGCAATATTAAAACAAATAAGAGAAAAAAAAACTTGAGAGGTGTCAAGGGACACTCGGATGGAACGAAGTTCCTTTCGATTAATTAGTGAGGGAATTGTAATAAAATTTTATTTTTTTAAGTTATAATAATTAGTTAGTTTAAAACGTCTGTCTCTCTCTCTTTCTATAGAAACTAATTATTATAACTTAAATAAAATATTTTGATCAAAGCGCCATCTAGCATTAATCATATAAAACAAACTAAGGAATTGTTTTAAAAGATTTTAATCACAGCGCCATCTAGCGATAATCATCTAAAACAAAAAAGTGTCGTGACAACTTTTTCATAAGAATTTCCGTCTAGCCCCCTTTCGATAACGCGCGATAAGGAACTTCGTTCCAATAATGGAAACAAATACTTACTTCATCATGGCAGCATGATCAGCTCTCTCTTTTTCTCTCTCTTGTATTTCATAAGATATTTTGGCTTTCAAACTGTTTACTTCTAACAAATGTTGCTGAGATAACATTTTATTCTCTTCTTTGAGGGAAGCTATCAAGTTTTCGTACTGTAAGGAAAATTTAGATTTCTGAGACTGATTTGTTATTTTGTGAGGAAATTTAAAAAATGTATTGTTTTTTGGCTATTTTGTTATTAGATTATTTAGATAATAAAAATATAATACTTAGTCTTAATAATATTATAAAGATTATAGACAAATTATTATCTCAATTAAAGGTCAAAGTTAACAGGGTCTTTTCTATGTATGTATATTATAGTACAAAATTTAGTACAAAATATTTTATTTCTTACCTTATCTCTGGTAAGTTTTTTATCTGTCTGAAATGCTTCTTCCATGCGAGCTTTCTCTTTGGTGAGCGTAGACAGTGATAATGTAAGAGCTGTGACTGAATCATCTGAAAAATGTTAAAAATTGGTTGCCTGTAAAGTCGGTATACGGGCGAAAGTTTTACGTGACAACGACTCGGGCATGGTTAGCCCGCCTAAGAGCGAGAGAGACAGACATAAAAAGTGAGAGGCACGCGTGCCTCTCACTCGCTCTCATTGTGAGCGCATAACGTGAGCGGAGCGTAACGCAGTGAAGTGAAGTGTCACCCGGCAAACCAATTTATAAGACGTTGTCACGTGAAAAAAAGGTAGAATAGATTATGATATAAGTTTCTTTAAACACTTGCGGCTATCTACATACATCACTTTCACAATTACTAAACAGGTTCTTAAATGACCTACTCACAGTCTTTCCGTGATCATGGTGGTGATCAACAGTGCTGAAATATTGGGATCACTCATTTAATAAAAATCGTGATACCCGATTAGTAACTGTGTAAGTTTATACTTTATTGTATCAAAAAACACCATGTGATTAGCAAACTAATGCTGCTTAAAGTAGTTACACAATATAGGGGGCCTTATCGCTATAGCAATGTCTTCCAGGAAACCTTAGGGTGTGAAAACTAGATGGAAATTATATGTTGGTTTCAATACTTACAAATAATAATAAAAAAAGTATTTATCAGGGTACCAAGTGATGATACTGAAAATTAAAGGCAAGTCTTTTGCTAGTACTGTACAAATAAATAACCTAAAGTGTTACATGATCATAGTGGGTATGGTCATTCAAGAACCCCTGAAAAATCCATGAGCAACGGTAACTAACACTTCAATCAGGTGGCCCGTTACTCTGCCTATGCAGCATTAAAAATGAATGAATAAAAACAGTCAATGAATAAATTATGTATGAAATTTGATTCAAAGCTTTTACCTCCACTTTCGTCTGTTGCATTTTCAGTTTTATTCAGAGCTTTCAAACTGATCTCTAAAGCCTCTTTCTCTTTGGCTAAACCTTTGTAAGCTGTTACTACATCTGAAAAGATCATATTAACCATTAAAGGGTTTCACATAAATATGGAATTTGAATGTGTATGGATGTAAAAGAAGAGGAAGACCTAAGAGATGGTTGGATTGTGTGAATGAAGATATGAAATTTTTTGGCGTGACAGACAACTTTTGCCATGAATGAATCATAATTATATTATAAAGGCGAAAGTTTGTATGTATGGATGTATGTTTGTTACTCTTTCACGTAAAAACTACTGAATGGATTTGAATGAAACTTTACCACAATATAGCTTATACATCAGAATAACACATAGGCTACAATTTTTGAACCCCTTTGTAACGCAGACGAAGTTGTGCGGGTCACCTTGTGGAGAAATAAAACATATTGTACTGACCCCATGTGAATGGGATAAAGTAGAGAAAAGAAGAAAGGGTATCACATGATGTTCTTGCACAATATACATACTTAATATACTGTGTTCTGATGTGAAATGAAGATTTCTCAATAGCCAAACTTGTTAGGTGCTCAGAATGAAGTCTCTAAGATTTGGTTTATAAAACTATACCTGTATACTTAGTATTTGTGAGAAATGACAAGGTGACGTGGTGGACTATGCCTAACCCCTCTTCGTAGGAGACCTGAGCCCAACAGTGGGTAGTAATGGGTTTTACAGACAAGGTAACTGATTCAATTGACTTCTAATAATTATTACTCTTAAGATAAGTTACTTAAGGCAGGCAGAACTACAACTAAATGGTGTTGGTAATTTTTTTAAATTTACTTGTTTGATTAAAATGGTTTAATTTTCAACAATACAGAAAGGTAATTTCTTTATTTATGTAATTACTTGACGTGGAACAATTAAATTATTATAACAGTAAGCCAAATTCACGGTTATGTTCCAAAACTTAGTAATCAGTGAAAACCTTTTAATTTCATTTAAATATAAATGGACTTACCTCGTAAACGAGATTCGTATCGTTTTATCTGATCAGCTTGTTTGGTTATAGTCGATATTAACTCTTGTTTTGATAGTGATTCCATTATTATTTGATTTTATTACGAAATTGTAACTAACATATTTTTCTAAAATAAACTGTGGTATATATTGAATTCTAAGGTGATATGTGCTGAAACACTTATTTTAGTCGTAAGGATAATGATATACTTAGGTAATAACGATTATCTTCTTAAATTAGTTCACAAAATAGTATTTTTATTTATTTACTTTACTTGGTATGAATTGGCACTGCAACAATTTTATAGTGATGTGAGTAATGAACGTGCAAAATGTAAAATTGAATCGATTTAAATAATCGTTATGAATGTGAATCGGAATGACCGACAAATACTGTGTCATGATGTAGTACATGAACTTCTTGCACGCTATGGAAGCTAGGATATCAAAATAATACCAGTTGACGCACAACTTCGTCTGCGTCGCAGAGGTGAAATCGGACCAGTAGCTCCTGAGATTTGTGCGTTCAAACATAATATAAAATGTAACCATACTCTTTATTAGTACAGACTTTATTAGTACAGATTACGAAGTATAATCGATTTAATTAAAAAACCCAGTTTTATTCTCAGACGACGTGAATACATGAATACAAAAAATTGCAAGCACTAATAAAAATTTGACTTACAGATAAGGTTTTTGTGCTTTTTCTTCTCCACGCGACGTGAATTTCTCAGGAAACCGCAGGGTTATTAAACGTGTTGTCCAACACCATCATTTCACCTTGATTTAACAAAGAAAATAGGTAAGGTACTTGGGTAATATTATTAAGTATGGTACTCTTTTTTGCTTTTCATGATATTTATTGTATGTAGCCGCATTAATTTTTAGTGATCACTTCGATTCCTATATTGATGTAATCATACGTTTTCTATGATGGTAATGTTTACCCATGGAAATCGAAAATGTATCGATTTCATTTGTTATGCCCATCACTACGATTCACTGATTTTTGACATTTCACACTGTATCTGTCAAATTTTTTGTCAACAGATTTTTCCCAAACAGCCTAAAAACTTCATCATAAATTTAATAATAATTCATCCATACATGATTTATAAAGCATCTTCTGCAAATTAACTAACGTATATAGATAGGCTGACTACTAAATTATTTTTGACATCAATTCAGTTTTAACGCGTTCAGCTTTCAACAGGTCTGGTGAACTCCGTTTTGAATTCGCAAAAATCTAGAAGACTAGGAATAATCTAAAATTTATCATAATACATTGCAGTGAACACTAGTATCTACTGACTTTTCAACTGCTACCTTCTTTTATAGCCTGATGAAATCTATCGCATCGATTTATAATATAAAGAAAGATAGGTAATTTAATATTCGTTTTTGACCACTGTTACACCTCTATCGATCTTTGACCCATCTGATGGTAAGTGATTACCGTTATCTACGTCATGAGTAATAGCTCAAGATCAGATTTCTAAAATAATCTCTTCTATTATTTAAATCGAAATGTGTCTAAATATTTTGTCTGAAATATCGACCCACGAAGGGTGGCATCCATGTTGTTATACAATTACATAGCAACCGGTAATGTAGATACTGTTTCTTGCATTTGCAACATTTTTTACTCTTTTATGATACTAGTGGGCCTACGCACTTCGTCTGCGTCACTTTCCATCAAGAGGTAGCCTTTCTCAGGGTCTAAAGATCGTGCCAAATTTCATCAAAATTTGTTGAGAGGTTTAATTAAGCGGGAAAGCGTAACAGACAGACTTTCATTTATAAAATTAGTAGGGATGCCAATCCAAATTAAAATATACACAAACTTCAATGTCTTTTTACCAATCTAAGTGCGGAATTACCATGGAATGGAATTACACTGATGGGCGGAGTACTAATCCAATTACTTTAGTTCGTAATGCGATGTACCAAAATTCGCAAGTCATTCTAACAAAACACTGCTATTTAAAATTGTAGAAGCTAGCTGAACTAAGTGCTAGGTTACCTTCATAATTAAAGCTACTACCTCTGTTATTCTGAAGACACCTGTTTCTAAATCTACGGCTCTTTAAAAAGTTATGCTAATACCAACATGCCTTATTTTACGACTATTAAATTCCTTTATTCTTCTAAGTATGTCTAAGTTTTTATAATAGCTATAGCGGATTGGTAGAAGAGCATACCATCTGATGGTAAGTGGACACCGTCTCTTGGAACCCCAGTGGTTCCAAGTACGGGAGTTTGATGATGTAGAACAAAAATGTTGGAAACATTAGTTTTTAGTTTAAAAACTCTCAAAAACTTGTTTTTAATTAAAAACGATGATCAGGAAAAGGGATATAAATAAAACATTATTTTATACGTATTATTGCTAAGGTCAATATTTAATTCCTATATAATTATTATTCCCTACGTCAGATTACATTCGTTGACATCTCAAAAAACTTGTAAAAGCATAAACGCTCGTTTTCATACATGGCGATTTGTACTCTGTCTTATAAATCTACCTATCCTAGGCCAAAACCTTACCCATACCTGCCCAAAAAAATAACAAATGAAAATAATATTAAAAATAAAAATAATCTGTGAAATAACTACATTTAAAAAGAACGAGTTTTAGTTTCAATGTTGTGTTAATTTTTTATAACTAAAAACCAACTCTGAAACTCAAAATGGTGAGCCAAAATATGGAAAATAAATGATAAGAAATAATAACGGGCCAGGTGTGTACATACAGATTTTGTAACTCGGTGGAAAGCAAGCATACGTTTAACTATAATTCACATACACAGGACGACACAAAACAGACTAAACAATGTGATGACATATACAATAGACTGATAAACTTGTGCGAAACTTCAATTTCATCTATTAATCCATTATTTCACTTATTGGATTAAATCTAGACAAATTTCTCTTTAAATGAGATGTATAAAAGCAAAATTATAATATCAAAACCGCATAATCCTGAGCAAATGCTTTTTATACTTATTTAACTTTCTTTTTGTTTTTATACTTCTCATTCATTTACAATATTTGGTGTAGTCATCTCTCATATAGAAAGGTTTTATGGTATATTCTCTTTTCTAACATTTCATATGAGGCAGAGCAAAATGTAACATGAATTTTCTAGAAATAAACAAATCTAGAACTTACTTAAAAATATCAGCATTTTCAAACAGTAACATATTTTAGAGGTATATAAATCTACCATTGACTAGTTTCATACACACCATAATTTATTTATTTTTATTACAATTACTCAATTTAAGGTTTTTGTAAATCGGATGTAATTTGTAGAAAACATTTTTCTTACAAGAATATGGTAGAAAGTTTTGTAATGAGTCTTTTTAATAAGAGTCTTCTGGACTATGGCAAGAAGAAGCCAATGAACCAATGAGCCCGCCCTTATGAGTTCAATGGGTACACTCGTATTTTAGTGTATTTTATTTCTACCATATTCTCGCATGCCTTTTTAACACAGAAAGTAGTGCGTATTGGATATTAAGTAAAATATGTTAAACCAAACACCACACAAACATAAATTAATATCTAAACTACTTTTTTTCATAAATTAAAGAACACAGTTTTCACTAATACAATTAAACTTAGTCATTAAACGTAGGTACTTAAAAAAAATAAGTTGCGCAATTTTTTTTAATGACTAGTTCCGCATAGTTTAAGTACTTCTCTATGTTTTTTTTATAATTAAAAAATAAATAATTCGTAATGCAACATTTTTAACTTATACAAGAAAAATAAATAGAACATAAGTTAGGTACTTATCGAAATGCATCTTCAATAATCAGTTTCCTGAGAATATATTATTATCTCGCCTCTCTTTAGTTAATTATGATATGCATTTAACTATTAATAATTTAACTATGCATTACATAAAGTACTATTAATGAATAACAAATTAAATGAATATTTGGAACTAGTGTATCTGCATTTTTTTATTGTAACAAAATTTTGCCTTTGCTCATTCATTTAGATTAGATTCATTTGGTTTTCAGAATAGCATTTTGCCATTTAATTTGTAGCTCAAATATGTTATTGGAAAATCAGGGAATTTAGATCTTTTAAAGAGCTCCATTTATTAAATTGTTACAATAAAAAATGTAGAATAAACTTACTGGCATAAAAATATTATAAATAAATAAAAAGTATTATTTAAACTACACTACTAAGAATATTAAATATAAATGTTGAAATGAATAAAGTATTAACCAAATGGTTCCTAAAAATGTGGGTACATTTAATTTTTTTTAATTTTATTTAAACTTACTTAAATATTAATAATAAATAGTGATTATACAATGAAATTAATAATTAGAGAGACAATATCATAATGAGGTGAAAGTTAAATTAATTTACGACAAGTTAACAAATTTATTAGATTCACATAGGACAAAAATATAATTAAGAAGTGCAATGGTAATGAGAATTCCAAAAATACGAGTTTATGACATAAAAAAATGTTACTTGAATTATGGGCGAAAATCTTAAACAAGTATGAGATAACAACTATAGAATTTAATTTATTTTTCATTTGTAAAAACTCAAAATCCGTACTCTAAACTTATTTAATATAAAATTTTATTAGATTCTTATTTAGATCCTTTTAGAATCTGCATGTCCATGCATAATATAAGACCTGCTCAAAATGGACTTGCAGTTTCATCTTATTGCTTATTTTCCTATTGGAGTCCTTTGTGAATCTTAATTTATAATTAATGAGAAAAATACCTCCAAACATACATAGTTGCATATTCTAAATACTATTGATTTGACTTTCACATATAAATACATCAATAATTTAATTAATTTATGTGCCCAAATCTGATGCATAAAAGATGTAAGTCACAATTAAAATGTTGATCAATAATATATTTTAGATGTTGAGTCATGGTGTAATATAAATTGTCATTATCTATAGGTTTGCATTACTATAACACAGCCGCCCATTCGAGAATTCTTGGATAAACAAAAAATTTAAAATTTTAATGATTTAATGATGTTTTACTATTCTAGTAATACAGGAGCATCAAATCTATTTATTGCTATAGAACATTTGAGACGGACCAGCCCTCACCCTTTAGAATAAAGTAAAATTGGAACTCTAAAAACCAGTCAAATATGACACATACCCAGCATCAGGGCATCCAGTGTCCACCTTCTTTCCAAGGGCCAAAAACAGCCAGTTTCAATTTGATGCTCATGTAGATAAAGTTACTTATCAACTAGAATTTAAATATTTTTGTGCTTATATTGTTTCTTTAATTTCAGTAACTATTTTTAATTTTAACTTTTAATGTATGGGGCTTTGCTTATCATAGGGTAAAATACTTATGGAAGAATTTATGGTGTTCTTATAAGTCACTTAGTGCATAGTTTTTTTTCTATTAAATCAGTCAGTTTTATTGCTGATGTCTTTGGTTATCTCCTAAGTATAGCTAAGTCATATTTAAGCTTACGTAACTATTTTTTGATACCACCAAAAAATTGTGGTTATCAACAAATAAGTTGCAAAACAAATATAATTATTTTGGTTAGAACCCAAAAATACTTATATTTTTTTATGAATCTGAATTGCACTGGGAATATATTATACTTTTTACTTTAAGTAAAAAAAATCTTTTATATTGCACTGTCAATAATTATCATATGATAACAAATAAATATATTGAGATTTATCTGATTATTCCTTTTATAGATTAAGATTTCTTAGTCAAACTTATTCTATTTTGAGTATATCATTTGTTTTAGTGTTGATTATAAAAATTCTAGGTTTACTGAAATCACTTTCATTTACAGGAATTTCTGATGATCTTTAATTTCCTGTTAAACCTACTTGTAGAGTTGAGTATTTTACAACTTAATTTGTAATTAATTTACATGTCTGCTGAACTGATTCGTTCACTTTCTACACCAGATCATTTTATCCATTAATTTATGCAATATGAATGTGAAATTGTATAAAAAATCTCATAGATTTTTGTAAGCTATAAATAATTATGAAAGTTGAAAACTGAATCTTACTGCTATGTAACTCATAAGTCATTGTTGGGTAATTACAAGGTAAAATAAATATGGGATTAACATTACGATTAAACGCATATTTTGTACTTCTGATGAACTTGTCATGATTTGCATCATAGCATGAAATATTTTTCCTAGTCAGTACTATTATAGTTGATGTCAAACCATGACACTGTTGATCAACATTTTTGTATTAGCTACAATTTATTGACTAGACTCGTTAAGTCTTTAAGATTTACTCTTGTTGGTCTTGAAGCTGACCTGAAGGACCTGACCGTTGAGTGAGTATCCATTCAGAGATTGAATGGCCACAACTGCCTCATCGTAATTGGTCATGGTCACGAAACCATATCCTTTGCACTTGTTTGTAGAGGGATCTCTAATTATTTTCACACTTTGGACGGCACCAAATGGCCCAAACAGTTGCCACAGAACACTCTCCTCAGTGTCAGCCCCAATGTTGTACACGAAGATACACCAGCCTGACCCACCTAAAGCATTACCTTGAATGAGCGGATCAGAAAGAGGAGAAAATCTTTGGAGACCTTTGTTGATAGCTAGCAGAGCTTTACCTGCAGGAGTTATGATGCGGCGGGTGGAGGTAGGAGCCAGGTATGCGGTCAGGGGCGCCAGGACCTTGTTCTGATTGCTCGGGTTGTTTGCACACTTGACTGTCATCGGTGTGGTTCCTCCTGGTGGAATGGTGCCGTTTAACTCACGTATCGCCGCTTCGGCTTCACACCGCTGGTCGTAGCGAATGAAAGCGACGCCTCTCGATGGGCCCTGGATGGAGTGGTCCTCTGGAGCGACTTGCATCAGCTGGCCAACGTTCATGTTTTCGTGGAGGATGCGCGAGCTGATTATTGTCCCATACGGGCAGAAGAGCTTCTCCAACTCCTGCTGGGTCATGTGTTTCGGCAGCCCGGAAACGTAGAGGTTTGCGCCTTTGATCGCGTCGGAGCTTGGCCGTGCGTACGACACTTTGATGATCTTGTTCTGCAGTCTGAGGCCGTTGAGGGTGTTCACTGCTTTCTCCGCGTCCTCAGCTCGGTGGTAGTTGACGAAAGCATATCCGAGGCTCTGCCCATTGAGGATGTGGTCCGGAAACACGGTCACCTTGTCTCTTATGAGCTTGCAACTTTCTACTTCGCCGACACTTGAAAATAACGATCTAATCTCTTCCTGTGTCATGGTTTGCGGCAGATAATTAATTATTAAATTAGTTTTTGATTCATTCTTGCACGGCTGCAACTTACTTCCATTTTGCGTGGGCTGGTTTAGAGAGTCGAGCGGATTTGCCATCATCTTGACCCGATTTGTTTACAGAAAATTAGATAAAATATCACTGGTTATCTGACCCTTTACTTAAAAAGAGTCGTTTCGAAGTTAAACCATGTATTCTTCGTTACATATAAGAAGAATTCGGGCTGGTGTGAGCATATGCCATGCATGGGAAGAAAATCAATAAGATGCTGTTCACTTTCGTACTTATCCTGATTTCCACACAGCGGCGCCGGAATTGTTGAATCAAAATATAATCAGAAACACAAATGAACGCTAGTTTATTAGATCTTGGAGAATACGAAAGCAAAGTGAAAAGGAAATCAACCAAAAATCTATGCGACTTGCGACCTATTCTCGTAAATTCATTTCTTTCACTTCACTTTCTTTTTAAAATGTTGCCAGTAATGGAATGTTTCTAGGAATCCAGCAAATATTTCTGGAATCTTTTGAATATTAAGATTTTACTTTTCGTAAAACGATGTGTATAAATATTTTAAAACAAAATTATCACGCATTATACAATTTCAGTATTACATTTCCAAAATATGAAGAAAAAGCTTTGTTTAATGTCACATGTAGCGGCCGTCCAGACTTTCCACGGGTGTATAATTATTAAAACCATGCTCTTCAATTACTCCATCTATTAATTAAAAGAAACCGCATCAGAATCTGTATTGTATGTTTCGTAAATTTAAAAATACATAATAGCACACCCACACGGGGCAGACTGGAAAAAAAATCCTTTGTTATAACTAAGATATGTGGCAATGTGATCAAAATAAATATTAATTATTATTGTATAACCAGACTAGAGTAGACGCATTGGTACATTCGAGATAACTAATTAAATAAAATAATGAAATAAATACTTGAGCTTTAAAAATCATTTATTGCAATTATTATATCAATGTTTTTCCCTTGTTGATTTTAACAAATCAATAAGTTCTAATAATTACAAATCACCATAAATTTAAATGTGCGTTAGAAAAAATGCTTTTTGATAAAGTCGGCTTCAAAAAATTGAAACATTTTCCTGAAATTCCCGCTTTATTTGCATTCCTTGCAACATAAAAATAGTACAACCAACATTACACAAAAAATTAATTTTGCCAACTTAACCAATCAATAATCCAAGAGTTTACGAAGACAGTTTCAGAGAATGAATTTATCGATTAAATATATTGAAAAGTATTTTCAATGACTATTATTTTTTTAATCATTTAAACCTTTATACATCGAATTATTTTAACGTTTTATGTACTTGCATTTTTAAAACAGAAGTATTTGAAATTAATAAATCTAAAACAGAGACATCTATTGAGGGAAATTTAGAACTTATAGTTGTTCTTTGTATCAATAGATGATGTTATAGTTACACATGGCGGTAAGTTTAAAATAAAATAAAATTCAACTAATTGTATTAAGAACATTTTCAAGATAGGTACGACTTCAGAATACTATTAAATGGTTTGGTTTGCTTTTAGTAATGTTCAAATTATAATAATATTTACAGTATAGAGACTAAGATTTAACCTCGATAAGAGTCGACAAATTTTAATACTACCTCTAAGAGATATTCAAAGCAGAAATTCATTAATTAGTACACTCAGAAAAAAAGAGCAAAAAATCCCAAAGTTAGTTTTCTTCGATTTTAATCTCTTGTACATCTAACTATAAAATTTATGGATAGAGACAGTATACATTTTTCATAGCAACAATCAACAAAGCTATGTTTAATAAACTTATGGTGAACAATGACATGCGGATGTGGATAATACTTTGAACTCAAAACGTCACAATGGAAAAATGAGTCAGTCCTATCGCTAAGGTTGTTTCTACGTCAGCTAGAAGATAACAAATTTAGTACGTACTAATGTTAATGTAACTACTGTTGGTGAGCTTAAGTAGTAAGTAGGCTTGATGTTAGATTAGCGCTTGCTTTTCGCAAAGTATTATACCTATTATTGTAATTTGTGCTTGCAGTACCTTTAAGATTGTCTAGCTTTGAGAATTATATGAGAACAGACCGCTAACAGAAAATCGATCTTTTTAGATTGATTCCTTAACTGTCAATCTGAGGATTGCAGTTTCCATAGCAGCCGACATCGCCTATGTACTCTAATTTGTTCCTTTAAAGTGGTTAGTAGCTTTATTATCAGAACACGTGGGTTGTTTGAATCTAATAACTAGCTGCGGATATCTGTGGATTGATAACGGTTTCTTTTTCTATAAAAACTACTTCACTTATGACATCTAAACTTAACCTCAGCGTACCTACCATAACTGAGTACTAAAAATATATACACCGCAGTCAAATTAAAAAAATAAGACTCCATATTGAAATATCATCAATATTGGCCAACAAAAAAAAAACTACAACTTCCCCACTGCATAAAATGGGGTCAAACATTAACCGTAGCGACCCTCGTAAACTTCGACCATTGCCGAAAAAGTTCATTGCCCCCGTTGATTTTTGGCTGTGCATGCAGTGCTGCCAATATTAAAATAAATGCACCAGCTGTATGGGCTGATCCCTATCTGATCAATGTCCATAAATTTTATGGATTTGTAATTTAGGAGTTTATTGTAATAAATAACTTCAATAAATAGAAACTTATGGCCTACATACTACTTATGTACCTGTCGGAGCAAAATATTAGTGATATATTTATCTATTTTCAGACCAATTTGGACATGACGGTTATTCAATAACCTATAACTTTTTGACCAACTTCTAAAAGCACGAAGCGAAGGACTCTACTACAATTTATTTTATTATTATCAATGATGCCATCCTTCCAAAAATCATAGCATTTGACTATCTAAAACTATTGTTTTTTGAATTAGTTGTTACTTCCTCGAAAATCGCGTATTTACACAAATTCACCAGCCGTTTAATGGGTATTAGTTTACATAGATAAATTAATTGAATAAAACGTAATATTCTTTCATTTTGTACCACGCTGTGGACTTTAATCTCGGTTTAGTGCAAACTGAGTGCGTTTGTACTGAAACCGGCACACTAACACAAATACGTAACTGCAGTTCGAAACACATGTGAAAATATTTTGGAGCGAGATTTTTATGGATGCGTTCCTACTTAAATGTCACACTGTATTATTTGTACAAAATCACTATAATTGTATTTCTATGTGGTGTTACAATAAAGAATTTTTTATCTATCTATCTACTTATGCCTATGTTGGAGCGGTATGGAGCAGAAAGGGAACTAATCATAGTCTACTTATATTAGTTTCCTTCTAGTCTAGTCTAGAGATTTTTAAAGACGCGTTTCCACTACTAGGTGGATCGGAACGGATAGTAAACAATAATAATATTAGATCTGAATTATTTTAAAATCGGAATAAATGAGAAAAAAAACTTGAGTGGTGTCATGGGACAACCGAATAGAACGAAATTCCTTTCGATTAAAAGATATCTTATAAAAAATATTTCTTTTCGTAACGCGCGATAAGAGAGGGACGCCCAACACTACGTTTACCGCATCGCGGTCTCCACTCTAGAATCCGTCTACTCCATCGAGCATCAATTCTTTGCCATATGTGCCCAGCCCATTGCCACTTCAGCTTGCTGATTCGCAGAGCTATGTCGGTTACTTTAGTTCTCGGATAACTTCATTTCTGATCTTATCCTTCAGCGAGACCCCAAGCATAGCTCTCTCCATTACTCGCTGAGCAACCTTGAACTGACGGACTAGGCCCACCGTGAGTGTCACGGACTCAGCACCGTATGTTAGAACGGGTAGGACGCACTGGTTGTAAACCTTTGTTTTCAAGCATTGTGGAATGGATGACGTGAAGACTCGACGTAGTTTTCCAAATGCTGCCCAACCCAGTTGAATCCTCCTCTTAGTTTCTTTTTGGCTTATTATGTACCTACTACCCATTAATATTACGATAATAAAACCACAAGGTTATTTTAAACTGCTCCTACCATCAATTAAAATTAAATGAAATCGTTCATTCATCAATCATTAATTTTCTAAGTTACCAAACCTCAATCTTGAAGATTTCCAAACATCCGAGAGTCCATTTATTTTTAGTATTCGTGGATTAGTGATGGAACGAAAACGTTGTTTTTCATTAGTTGAAGCACTGTTATTTTATCTGTGAATTATAGCAATTTGTGATGATTAATTAATATGAAACGCTATCTACTTTATATTAAGAGTATGTTAAAGAGAAGGTAATACTACTTTTATTTACATAATTTTATAATTTGCTTTACAAATAGCTCAAAATTCAGTAATTATACCTACTTACTAGTTTTTTTGTTTGTAGGTACTTTAGGTAAAAAAACAGTGGAGCTTTCCTTTAAAACAATATATTATTGTATTTACTTTAAACGCGTTTCACATAAAATGTATTCTCAGTCAGTAGGTATTTCATAACATTTTATAGTACATTTTTTTTTTGGTGAAAAACTACAAAATATTTTTTCACTCTTGTTACTTTTAGTCCCATCACTAACATTTTTATGGCTATTTCATTTCCTAATTGTAGGTTGTTTATTAAACACAGTTACGTAACAGTAGGTACCTTCGAACTTCGAAACATAGTTAAATAACTTATTGCTAGGTAACCAGAGCGTCTTCCGTCACATTTAAGACTATTATTAATTTTATTTATCTTCGATTTTAAATCTCTGATGTTTCCTTATTATTGACCGACTTCCAAAAAAGAGGAGGTACTTAATTCGTCTGTATTTTTTATGTTTGTTCCTTTAAAAAGTTCCTTAAAGTTATGACTTTAGTTTGGTTTCAATGATTCTGGTGTCAGATGAAATGGTCGTCATGGGGTCCCATTTTTTTAAAGATCGAACTAGTACTTTTTGATGTATATTTAAAAATGTGAATTTTTAACGGACAAGTTTACAATGGAAGTCGGTTGTTTTATTTTTTGTAATAAAGATAGTGTTTTGCTGCTGTAGTCTTTGAGAGGTCTACGTAAGAAAAAAAATAAAATAGTACTCGCAGATGTGACCTATTCGATTTTTTTTCCACATTTTTTTTATTTGTACAGATGTAAGTTTTTATTGATTGTGTTTACTTGTTACATTGTAACAACAATTATAATTTACTACTTAAATGTAAGCATTGGGAGGTGATTATTTACCTGTTTTTGACAAGTATAGTACATAAATACTTTGTTTTCTTAATTCTTGGATTGATCTTTCAAAGTTGAAAAATAGAATACAGCCAGTCACAAAAGTATTCTTAAATTCTTCTCCAATAATTTCAACGAATATTTTCGACCATTTAAAGAAAAAACAGTAGTTCTTTTAACCACCACTGTTTTCTTTTTCAAAAACCTACATATATCATCTTTACTATTGTTTCTTTAATTGCATGCAATTGTCTTGGGCAAGGTCGTGACATTATAAAAATAAATAAAGTGTATTGTTATACTATGTAGGTACAACTTCAGTGCACATGTACTTATTGCACTTAGTACATAATGAATGAATTAAATAAAATTGCATACGTTCATGTGTTATTTTTTCATAGTAGTTGATAATTTTAATGTAAGGTGTAATAGTTACGAAAAATAGGTGATTACCATTTTCATCATGAGTAGAGAAACACTGGTAAATTGAAGGTTTTTGATGTCGTATATTAACACATTTTTGCTCCTGCTGCTTAAAACGTAAATGCTTCTCTTTTCCTTTGTGCAGACGAAGTTCCACGGGTCAAAAAGAAATCAATACAAACTACAATGCCTAATGGCGGAGTTAATGCCCAAGGCATTCTCTATAAAAGGTGGTGTAGAGAAAACTGTTCAATTTTGAGTATTTCTATACGTATAAAAATGTCCTACCACAACACATCTACCAGGTCCAAGCAAAGTCTATTTCGTACGATAGACAATTTGGTAACAATTGTGCAACCATAGACTTGCGCTGCGTAAAATAGCTTCCCAAATATCAAGTACTACCTGATCCTCGCAACTTCGTCTGCGTCAAAAAAGGGATCAAACAAGTATTAGAAATATTTATTGTCCTACCACAATACACCAAGTCCAAATAAAGTCTATTTCGGTCGACATTCGTACGACAGACAGTTTGGTAACCATTGTGCAACCATCGCCTTGCCGTGCGTAAAGTGCGCGCGCACTCAGCTGAGTTCTGTTGCACTCAGCACGGTTCAAAGACCTCGGGCCCTTCCAATCGGCATGGACAAAGGGGCTCATTTCGTATTCGCATACTGTATCAGTTAGGTGTTAGTCATGAGAGAAAGCTTGTGTTGGTCTTGAGTTTAGTTGACTCATTGACTCGATTTTTGGGTGGCAGTTGACATTGCAGAGGTCCATAGTGATGTTAGCTACTTATGATCAGGTGGTTCGTTAGCGCTGCCGAACGCCAAATAAAAACTTTATTTTAAGAAGAGTTGGTACTACTATCACCTACTCTGAAATAGTAGTGGTAGGTAGTCGGTACATGACGTGAAGCACATCAGAATGGCTTTAAAATAATTATTTTATTGGAACCTAATAATCAAATGAAAGTATTGAAATAATGCTGCATTTAAAATGCAAATTTAATACCTTAAATACTTAATTGTTTGATGCTATCATCATCGCTCTCCCTCACAATTTAGCAAGTGGCTAGAATGCCTGGCTATCAGAATCTAAATTAACTATGACATTTTTGAGTACGACTTTCAAACAAGGATTGTAAAAAGTACTATGCTTAAATCAAATTATAATGGAGAAATATAATTCTGTTGAGTGACTAAAGAGATAATTTATTTAGTAAAAAAAATACTACACCTTACTGTTGGCAACGGCGCGACGGGAAAAAGTGCCGAGCGCGTAACGTGTCGCGCCGTCCCTCTAAGTCCCGTGCTGGGTTCTGGCCTCAGCCGGGGTTCGGACGCTGAGTGTGAGCGGTTGGAGGTTTTAGTGCGATTCAACTCCCACATATCCGGTGATTTCCACCAACTGAAAGAAAAAAAAAACACCTTACTGTTGAGCTTAGGTCTCCTAGGTACGCACAAGAACACCTTAATCTCAATTCTTACATCCATCATCCTGAATCAGTCCTAAGACCATAGACGATTTGTTGGTACTTATTACCAGTTATAAAGCCTCCTTCAGTACATATTAAGTACACAAGCACTGGAAGCGTTAGTAGGCTGTTCAACGTAATTCATTAAACGACAAAGTACTTGTAGTATGACCATGAAGTTTTTGTACAATTATTTTTAGATTTGTATAATATGCAGATGAGTGGTGATTAAGCAGATTTATGTCAATATAAGTTTCAATTGTAATGTTGAAATATTCATGAAGAGGTTAAATAAGAAAATAAATGTAATTTCAGAGGTACGTACTATGTAACTATGTAAGATCGAGTGGAATCTTACAAGCTAAATTTGACATATCTACCGGTTTCCGATTGAGCTGACATTTTGGACGGTGATATATATCGCGTGACAGTGCAATAAAATGGATTGATCTGATGGATTCAGAAGGTGGTCATAGGAATTCTTGTCGTAAACAAGATAGACCCGTCGTGTTTGGGCACGTTTTATTTTGACGTGACAACGTCTTATAAATTGGTTTGCCGGGTGACACTTCAAGAAACTGCGTTACGCTCCGCTCACGTTATGCGCTCACAATGAGAGCGAGTGAGAGGCACGCATGCCTTTCACTTTTTATGTCTGTCTCTCTCGCTCTTAGGCGGGCTAACCATGCCCGAGTCGTTGTCACGTAAAACTTTCGCCCGTATACCGACTTTACAGGCAACCAATTTTTTTTATTAGCTAGCACTCTACGTGATATCCAGGATTACTTTTAATTTATTTGGGCATGTTCCATCTACAATATTATATCTATGTTATTGATAACTGTCCAAGGTAAAATGTAATATGTGATAAAACGCATGATATTAAATAAATATGATACGGAAGTTTTGTATTGATTAGTTCAATTAAATTAATATTGATTAATGGATATTTTTTGTTGCTTTTTAACAAGATGAGTCTTCAACCGTAGTTCAAAGTTACTGTTAGATTTATTTTCTATAACCGTTATTAAGGTTGTTGGCTTGTTTTTTATTTCTATAAATAGTAATAACTGTTACATACATTGCTAAGTCATTACTTATCTATTAAAAAAATCAATCTCGAAATCTTATAGTCATGTTGAAACTTTATTTTACTGATTTTGATAATCCTTTTCTTACATGGCAATAATAGCGATATTTGTAAAAAAGTTTTAATGCGAAAAAGATTATGTACAATTTTTCACTACAGCACTGGCTAAAAACTGTGAACGAAAACATCGTGAGGAAACCTGCATATTGGAAAAGGATTCTAAAAATACTTCGAAGATATGTGAAGTCCCCAATTCACATTGGGAAAAGCTTCGTTGACCGTTAGCTCGTCTGCCTAAATAAGATAAAGACGATGCAATTTCTACTCACGGAAAAACAATATCATGTTAAGATATGAAAATGTTATTGAAAACAGTCATAACCACGCTAAATGTTTTGTAAATATGTGGAGTATTTAGTAAATATTTGTTACTAAACTCATGGACCACCTACAAACGACAATTATTGTGGATTACAATCTCGTTACGAACTTGTACTATTTTCATGGAATACTACACTGAGTCGACTAATGCCTATATACTTAATTACTATAAACGAACATATTTTCTTAGTTATTTGTTCAGAGATTCTAGCTTATTTGTGAAGTTAGACATTATAATCTGTAATTACTAGAATTTTATTTAGAGTCTTGCCCTATTCATTGTTCAATTTCGACGGTATTTACTTCTTTAAAAGAAGCTTAATTTAATATCTTTTTTTTATTTTTTTTTATTGCCATGTAGGCAGACGAGCCACGGCCTACCTGATAGGAAGTGGTTACCGTCGCTCATGAACCTCTACAATGTCATTGAGGGGTCGCTACCTACGACCTAACTTTAAGGACCCGAAGAAGCTGTTTGTTTTATTTGGAACCGTGATTTTTTACTCTTAGTCACCTTTATAGTTTTATTCTCATTGTACTACGACATTAAGAGTAGGTACTACTTGCATGGTAAAAAAAAAGACTGGTACAAATCGTTCAACATTTGGACTCCGTTTAAGTTTTAGATAAAAGTGTGGAGAAGAATGGATACGATTACGCAAATAAATGTTTATTACAACGAATTAAATCCGTATAATGAAATAATATTTTTGTCCTTTACGTTTTATCTGTTCGTAATCGCTACAGGAAATATAATGAGTTGTGGTAATATAAGTAATTCCGGGATAAATGAGTACATCAAATTGTCAATGATATGAACCTTAATAATGTTCGTTTTGGCACTTGGTATGTGTGATCTTATTTTTTTTTAAATTGCGAAATAGATAAACGAGACTACGGCCCACCTGATGGTAAGCGGCCAGGGCAATGAGGGGTCGTTATCTATCACCAACCCGTACAGGGCTTTTCTTAAACCTCGTTTAAAGAGGGACATGTCATAGCGCTCCGGGAACACCGCGGACGGGAGATCATTACAAATCGGAATGGTACGAGACAATAATGATCTTCTGAACTAACTCGTTTTATCTTGTGTTGTAAAACCCTGTATTTTGTTTTTAATATTTTTTTTTTATTCATAATTTTTACAAATATTTTTTTAAACTAATTAGCACAGGCAGCGTGCACGTCATTTGGTGCCGACGGAAGACCAGCGTCGTAGTACCGTTTTTTCGGTGCTGTTGACATTGCTGAGTCGGTAGCCGTTTCTTAGCAATGTCATTTAGTTATAGTTTAGTGTGTGTGTTTTTTTTTTTTTATTGCTATGTAGGCAGACGAGCCAACGGGCCACCTGATCGTAAGTGGTTACCGTCGCTCATGAACCTCTGCAATGTCAGGGGACATTGAGGGGTCGCTATCTACGACCTAACTTTAAAGACCCTCCTCAAGCCTCGTTTGAAGAAGGACTTTCACCTACTGCATTAAACTAAATAATTGACACAACCAAACAAGTTTTCTATGCGTTTAACATTGTTATTTTTCTTTATTTTTAAACTTTATGTACATAAATGGTATAATGGTGGACTTTATGCTTAAAGCAGTCTCTACCAATCAACCAAAGATGCTGCGAAAACTATCTTAGATTCTCAATTTTAAGTACACTACTCACTACTGGGTCTCCCCAGAAGAGGGATCAGGTATCCACCTCGCTTTCCTAATGAGGATTGGGGCTTCAAATTTCTTCAAAGAATTTTTGGAATCGTTTTGCAATACGCAAGTTTCCCCACGATGTTTTGTCGTAAATATTTTTTTATCTCATTAAGATTTAGAATTCTTGTACGGTATATGGTAGTCGCATCAACAACTCGGCGATCACGATTTAAAATTTTAACTATCTTAATACATATATGTATATAAATCTCGTGTCACAATGTTTGTCCTCAATAGACTCCTAAACCACTTAACCGATTATAATAAAATTTGCACACCATGTGCAGTTCAATTCAACTTGAGAGATAGGATATATTAGATCAAGGTCTGATGATGGAGCTGGAAGGTGGCCACAGGAACTCCTTCAATAAGCAAGATAACCTCATCGTGTTTGGGCTCTAATGAAGCGTTCTGATGAGTACTTTTAGAAAATTCCCGGGAACAATTCCTATACGACGCAGACGAAGTTGCGCAGGGCAGCTAGTTTACTAGAAAATGCACTTAATACAAGTATAAAATAACAACACATTATCCTTATATCACACAAATATTTTGTTCATGAGTGTTAATCATCGTTTTGCAGCTGTTTCATTATCTCGTCTCATCATAACGCAACATTACAAAGTTCAATCCTTTGTTCGGCTTGAGTTTGCTGTGGTTTTTTATTGTGTCGTCATAATATGAGTGTTTAAAAGTTGAGTGTAAGTTAGTGTGTGGTACAAGATTTGATTTTAATGTATTCAGATAAAATGATGCATGGATCTAATGAGACTGAGTTTTGGAATTATTTTAAAGCTTGTGTTTTTTTTCTCTCTCATATTAAATTATTGTTTTTTTTTTCTATTAGTCCTCGACAGCAATTTTATATACAGAAGATGCATAGAACACACACTGATATCCTTAAAGAGAAGTTAGAGTGACAACAATGAATCTGCTGTTTCTGTGGATCTCAAGATATTTCATTTTTTTCCTAGTTATACTAATAAATGGATCATAAGTACAGCGGTTATTATTGCCATTAGAACTAAAGAGCTAGACAATGAAGTTGCCTTCTAGAACTCTTCTTTCGGTGCGACGGTAAAGAATGCCATAGTGCGTAACACGTTGTGTCGCACCGCATAACTCCGTGCTGGATTCTGAATTCACTATAAGCCGTAGAATGTCTCAGCGAGGTTCGATTCCTACATACCTAACTCAGAAATAAATGACTCTACTTTAGATTAGTTCTTATACTATACTGACTGTATGACTGACAACAATAAGAAAGCAAACTAAACTGAAAGACATCACATGTGGTATCAAAAACTTAAAATGGAAATGGACTGGTCATCTCATAAGAAGTAAAATTGAAAAATGGGCGAAAGACATAACGGAGTGGTGTCCGAGATACAACAAACGAAGAAAGGCAAGACAATACCTCAGATGGGAGGATGATTTAATGAAGACTGCTGGAAATACTTGGATGAGAAAGGCGAGGGACCGAAATATATGGAGAGCTCTTGGGGATGCCTATGCTGAGAGGCAAACAGTGTAAACAAAATCAATGTCAATGCAAAATTATTATAAATTTTGTATAATTTGAAATGTAAACTTTTGTACTTTTAGATTGTAAATAAAGGCTTTATTATATATATATATATACTATACTAAGTCTAGTAACTTAAAGGTAGGTCGAGGTAACGGTCCTTCAGACTCCCTTGACATTGCAAAGGTCCATGAGCGACGGTACCCATGCCTCATCAGGTCCTGGTGTCTTCTATATAAGTAATCGTTTCTCATAAATTAAAGCTTTATAAGACGGTAAAAACATTCCAATAGTAATGTATTATGATACGATACAAATCAATTGTACAGAGCTTCTCAATTGACTGACAATTGTCTTATTTAGCGCTTTTAACTTCGTTGAACTGTAGGTCGAGGTTGGGCAGTATTGAATCATGTCAAGAAAAAAATAATATGAAGATTACTGGTAAAAATCTTGTCCTTGGTTTGTAAATGTAGACTAATTTCGCATTCTCCGATTGCACTGAAATTTTGCACGTATATCGCACGACAATGCAATATTACAAGTATTATACCATGGAGTTGATCTAACAATGGAGTCCATTCTTCTACAGAAAAGATAGACTCATCGTGTTTTACTTGTCTTGTTTTTTTTTTTTTTTTTCAATTGGAGGATATCACCGGATCCCCGCCGGTGTTAAACCGCATTAAACTCCAACCGCTCACACTCAGCGTCCGAACCGAGGGACGGCGCGACGCGTTACGCGCTCGGTACTCTTTCCCGTCGCTCCGTCCCCGTGTCTTGGCTAGTACTTTTTCATATTTTTCAGGATCTTTAAAGCTTGTACCTACCTTTATTAATTTCTCTTTTTACGCAAAAGTCTCATTTTACTGTTTCTTTCGTAGTACAGAAGTTCTAAAAAGCTAAACATCTTTTGTTTTTGTAATCTTTACATCAATATTTTGCTCATTTTACATTATTATGTTCGCATTTCTCTTTAACTGGGTTATCAGAAATATTTAAATATTATTTCAATTCAAAGAGTAAATAGCGATGCTGAATGTGATAAATATTTGTTTTTGCATTACATTGAAATGTCTATATATTTATTTACACTTATTTTTTACATTATATTTTTAAAAAAATTAACAAAGGAAATAAATTTAAAAATACAATATAAAAAACAGAGACCCACTGAAGACGAGGTCTACGACCCAAGCCATCAGTGGTCAGGGCTCAAGAGAGAGGAACCTCCTCACAATACGCGCCGTGTCAAGAACGACCGCCTTCTGAATCAAGCCCTTTACCCAGCCGGGGAGCGAAAGCTTCTCTAGATGTCGGTCGAAGCTTTTCGCTATTAGACCGTGCACAGATACAACGATCGGAACAATGATGGTCGATTCAACACGCCACATGTCGGTCACCTCGTGGGCCAGGTCCAAATATTTTAGCAGTTTTTCTTTTTCTGCCTTCACAAGGTTCTCGTCATGTGGAATGGTGACATCGATCAGCACCGCCCGATGCGCATCCCGATCTATTATCACTATGTCAGGCTTATTGGCAGCAATAGTCCTGTCAGTGATAATAGATCGGTCCCAGTAGAGAGTTATATGACCATTATCGAGAACCGGCTGAGGCCAATACTGGTAATAAGGTACGGCGGCTTCAACAAGGTCGTATTTCAGAGCAAGTTGCTGATGAATGATCTTAGCTACTTGGTTATGCCTGTGCAAGTACTCGCCGTTAGCAAGACGGGAACAACCGGAAACGATATGTCTAATAGACTCTCCCGGACGGTGACATGCCCGACAAATGTCGACCGTCCCATCCTTTAGAATATATTTACGGTAGTTGTTCGTCATGATAACTTCGTCCATAATTGCTAAGACAAAACCTTCAGTCTCTCCGAAGAGGTTACTGTATCGTAGCCAGGCCACGGAGGCTAACTGATCTACATTGAAATTATTATTGTCTAGACTGTAAAGTCAAAATCTGAATTGTTGATTATCAAGTTTCTTAGAATTTTATGCAAACACCACGTCATTATATACACGCGCGACAATGATGGGGCGTTGAAAATAAAATAAAATAAATAAATAAATAGATGTCGAGACGGTAGTGCATTTCTATACTTAATATTATAAAGCTGAAGAGTTTGTTCAGGAACTTCCTGTTCCGATTTCAAAAATTATTTCACTGTTGGAAAGTCCATTTATCGAGGAAGGTTATAGGCTATATCTTATTTTATTTTCAAAAAAATTAGGAATCCGTATGAAAATATCACAATTAACGTAGATTTTCCTTTTAAAATGGTTCAGTGGATCCAAAGATTATCCCTGCAACGTCGCAAATGACCTATATAAGTAGACGATAGATAACGGTATTAACGGTAGTAATTTTTTTGTACATAAAATATATTACATACAGATTTTCGTTATTATATTCTGCTATTCTTGCTTTACATCCTACGCATCTTATTCTTGTAGCTTTAAAAAATATTTTTTCTTCATGGTTCCGTTTTGCGATTACGATCGTTGTGGAATTGGAACATGGCAGACTTACAGCCGCAGATGTTCAGCAAATTGTGTTGCTAACTAATCGAGCTAATTGAGGTGGAAATTACTTATTAATAGGCAATCATTCATGCTAAGTTTTAGATGACAACATGCCACGTATACTTTACCATATTGGCTCGCCAACAACCAACACACAAAACAAATGACGGTATGGAAACGCAGCATTACCTTGTGACGGGTCGCGTCACCCCGCATAATTCCATGTTAGTTTTTGGCGTCAGCCGTGGTTGTGACATTCAATGGTAAGGTTTTAGTGAAGCTCAACTCCCACATACCACAATTACAGGGTGGAAGTCGATTTTGTCCAATTAAAAAGTAAGTTGGATTATTGATTCAGGGACTTTGAGAATATTATTATTTATTTGATATGAGTTCGGCGCCGTTCGTTGTGGCGAGGTTTGAAGCGTTGCTTTGTCCAGCAGTAGACGTCGTGGTGCTTTGTTTTTTTCACCAACTTCAAAAATAGTAGTTTTTTTTATTTAAAAAAACTATTACACTTTACAATATAATATTGTTTTTCCGCTTATTTTCATTACATAACATGAAATAATAGCATAAATGACCTTCCTACCTGTTATAAAACAGACAAGGTCTCTATGTGTTGTTTTTGAGCATATGTGTAAATAAAAGAGTGTCTGGGCAGTGTGATTAATCAACTTATTGTTTTGCTAATATAATATTAATAGTTGTATGGATTCTAGGTAATGTTGTGGTTTTAGGTACAAGTATTTTCGCCAAGGATTCTTAGAAAAATAAGTTTTAATATAAAAGTGAGCAAAAAATTTAATTGAGATATTTATTTTGTAGACGGATCATCATCTACCTATTACATTAATTCAAAGTTAAATATTATTTTTTCGCGGTATTTCCTTAAAGCTCCACCATCAGATCCACCCGAGGAAATATTAATAAATTCACCACCTTTACTTGGAACCGTTGCGCTCTTCCACAGTTCGGTTCAGAAGATCATTTTTGCCCTGTACCATTCCGATTTGGAATGGACTCCCATCCGCGATGTTCCCGGAGCGCTATGACATGTCCCTCTTTAAACGAGGTTTAAGAAAAGTCCTGTAGGTATGGGTAGGTGACAGATAACGGCCCTTTGCCCTGGCATTGCAGAGGTTCATGAGTGACGGTGACCGCCTACCATCGGGTGGGCCGTAGGCTCGTTTATCTATCTTGCAAAAAAAAAATGATAATATTGTATTGTCATGAAAAAATCATTACAACAAAACAAAGAATCGGAAACTGGGAAGTGTGTAATATTAAGAAAAGATGAAAAATTAAAGCATTTTTAATACCATGTAGGCAGACGAGCTGACGTGTCACCTGATTATAAGTGTCTACCGTCGCTCATAGAGCTCTGCAACGTCAGGAAACACTGTCTTCCCGCTAATTTCGGACTTATCTTCAAGGGCTCTCTTAAAGTTTCAATAAGTCATATGTAGTGCTCGGGAAACACAGAGGAGGAGAGCTCAATCCATTTGGGATGTTTTGTAAATTGCATTTTTGGAACGAAGTTCCTTATTGCGCGTTATCGAAAGGAGACGGAAAAAAATCTTACGAAAAGTTGTCACGATACTTTTTTGTTGTCACGACACTTTTATTGTTTTAGATGATTATCGCTAGATGGCGCTGTGATCAAAATCTTTTAAAACACGTTCCTTATCTCGCGTTACGTTAGGAAAAAAAAAATAAGATATCTTTTAATCGAAAGGAACTTCGTTCTAGTCGGGTGTCCCATGACACCTCTCAAGTTTTTTTGTAATTTTTAAATGCGATTGTAAGTATATAAAACTCCGTCTATTTTCACTAAATTTAAAACAACTCGTTCGTCTTTCCTGTTATCAGTTTATGAATAAAATCGTAAATATTAATTAAACTATTACTATAATTACATCATTACGATAACATTTTAGAGGATAATAGTTCGGTAGGTTATCAATATTTTAGCAACACATTTGTTATTGTTATACGTTTGTTTGCATTTTACCATCAAAATCAAAAGGTAATAACAACAAAATGATACTGAGAAATATAAGCTTTCTAACGAACTGTATATGGTTGATTTTCCTTTAAAAACGATTTAGATTTTGTGTTATTTTCGTGGTTTTGTTATGATAATGCAAGTAGAACGTATAGGAAGGTCGCGTCTGTTGTTATATTTATATGGCATAATAGGTTAATGCTTTTCGTTTGTTTAGATCACGTCGTGATTGGAAAATGTGGAAATTTGAATGAGAGTTGACAGACTATGACAATCTGCGCCTTGCCCGCCGACCGAGAGAGCTGATGACCGTATCGCCGGTGGCTGGAAGGAAAAATGCTGGGTTCTTGCCTCAGCCAGGGTTAGGACGCTGAGTGTGAGCGGTTGAAGGTTTTAATGAGGTTCAACGCAGACATCCCACCCGCGGGTCGTGTGAGACTCCTGTGTAATGAATCTTCCCGTGATCATGGTTGCTACAGTGTTGAAATATCGAGACGGCTCATTGAATAAAAATCGTGGAGAATCATTAAGAACTCTTTAAATAAATTTCTTTAAACACTCGCGGTAATCTACATCACTTACACTATTACTAAACGGGTTCTTACCACGATTATTTTCAATTGAGCGGTCCCGATATTTCGGCACTGTTTCAAGCGCCATGATCACGGGAAGACTGAGGAACTGCGGGTAGGTCATTTAAGAGCAGACAAATCTGTCTACCCTCTTTCTCGTTCGTTTGCCGGTACCACTGGAACTCGATGTGGAAAGAACCCGTTTAGTAGTAGTGTAAGTGAACTCTTTAAATATTTGTATGAGTATTTGATGATTTATTTAATGAAAGAGAATAATGAATGAAAGAGTAATAATAAACGCTACATCTTATCATTTAAACCGAATTCTAAAATAATATTTATTTTGCTTTCAAAACGGACGATTCGTGAAAAATAACAAACAAAAACTAATGATAGCTTGAGTACGTTTATATGAATATCCATATAAATATCCAATTAACTGGATAGAAAAAGCAGCGGCAATTGCTATATTTTTTTTATAATATTTTTAACATCGTTAAGTTTTTCTACACTAAAATTTTAATATTGTTTTTCAATGATTTATTTCCTGTTGTCATCAGATCTTTTGGACTTATCGATTTTATCATAAAATTATTGAAATAAATTGTTTTTAACGAAATATTTTTTAGATGTGGCAGTATGCATAGAGTTACCGATTGTACAATTTAAAAAAATAATTAAAGAAAAGCTTTGAAGATCCTTGATAAGTGGCAGTAGAGTGGTAGATAATACAAGTAAAACGAGCCCAAACATGACGGGTCTATCTTGTTTAGTAATGGAGTTCCTGTGACTACCTTCGGAATTTATCATCAGAAAGTAACTTTTATTTTTATTTTATTGCCATGTAGGCAGACGAGCCAACGGCCCACCTGATCGTAAGTGGTTACCGTCGCTCATGAACCTCTGCAATGTCAGGGGACATTAAGGGGTCGCTACCTACGACCTAACTTTAAGGACCCTCCTCAAGCCTCGTTTGAAGAAGGACAAGTCATAGCGCTCAGGGAATACCGACTCAACTCAACTTTGAACTTGGAAGCATATTATGATAAAAGTTCTTTCGATTATTTTGGCTGGACATGGTGTTTGTAACTTCATTGTACGTACAATGTGCAGCCAAATTATTTCTTATTACAATTATTGACGTTGCCACAAACCGTCGTTTTAGTAAAACCGTTCTGCAGGTAATCGCCCGGTCATCGAACTGCTACTTCCCGGCTGAAACTTAGAAATGTGACGTTTACAGCTTACGATACGATTTGTCGTCGCAAGAATATGAGATTTCAGAAAGTTATTGGAATTGTTGGTAGATCCTTTTGACGTTTAACAAACTCTTTAAACTGGGTTTAAGAATAGTTTTTAATAGCTAACTGTTGGATAGGACAGAATTTTTGTTTACAAAAGTGACGAACGATTTTTCATTTTCCGCCAAAAAAGCATTGGTCAAATTTGCGATTCATTTTTATGTAATAGAAGATTGCTTCTGAAATATATTTCTATAAAAATAAGCCAAAATTGTTATCTAAAATTAAATGAGATCCTAAGTAAATTATCAAGTTTTATTTGAAAAAGTAATCATCCAAATTCCCTTGACAAATTTTTTTAAACATAACTTTCTGCTTATTTAAGCACATTTTTATATTATTTGTTTCTTAACCACTCAACTGGGAGCGTCACTATTCGCTAGATCGCGAAACTGGAGACTTCGTTCGGAATCAATACCGTGTTTGAGCCCCTTTTGAAAAACATTGTTTTCCAATAATTTTTAATTTTGATTTTTAATTATACCTTATATTTTTGTAAATCTTTATTACTAAACGACGCTGTATTGCATTTTCTGCGAAAATATATCATCTCCGTAAAATATGAGACGATTAAAAAATGTAAACAAAACAAATTTTAGAACTGTGCCCAATTTTGGCTCCTGCCACAGACTTGGCAAAAGTAAACAAATCAATTTGGTTGCCGATCCCAGTTGAGTGGTTAAAGCTATGAATACTTTGTCTATGGTCTGATTTATCGTAGATTATAAATATCATTACCTTTGAAACCAGGTCGGGAACCTAGTTACGTTAGTCGCTTTTCAATGTTGTTGCATGGTAGTTTTGCATTAACCCTAACTTCTAGGTCATGCTCGATTTCTAGATTTGGTAAATCGTGTTTAAACTGATTTTTAAAACGATTACCTATAACCATTTTTTTATGGAATCGAGTGGTGATAAGGCTGGCAATTGTTTTTTTTTAATATTTTAATTTGTTGTGAATACATGCTTTTAAGATCATGTAGCAGTAGAATGTTAGCTTATACAAGTAAAACGAGCCCAAACACGACGAGTCTATCTTGTTTAGCACAAGAGTTCCTATGACCTCCTTCCGAACCCATCAGATCAGCACCATTTTGTCATATTATTGTCATGCGATTTAGGTATATATGGATGCAATTCTTTGAGACTATTAGTCGACTAAGTTATAGAGTACATAAGTTTTTTTTTTAGTTGGAGGAAATCACCGGATCCGGGGTATGTGGGAGTTGAACCGCACTAAAACTTCCAACCGCTCACACTCAGCGTCCGAACCCCGACTGAGGCCAGAACTTAGCACGGGGTTATGAGGGACGGCGCGACGCGTTACGCCCAAGGCACACTTTCCCGTCGCGCCCCCTAAAGTACATAAGTGAAGAAACGTTATAAAATCATCGTCTTACAATCTACTACTAGGAAATTGTGTATGAATTTCTAACAAAGACTATTAATGCCGTAGCTTATTTTATAAACATGATCGTTATTAGAAATGACAATAAAATATGTTGGATTTTCTGTAATAATATTATCAATATGTTGTGTCATAAAATAATATCGTTTACGCGATAAAACTACTGGATTGTGGTAACATAGCATTTTTATTAACAAACTATACTAACAAAGCATTTATTGTATGTGTATTGCTACATCCTTTCTTAGGTATATGATCGATGATTCTACCAAAGGTAAGGCCCAAAAAATTTTACATTACATACGATTGTAAATACGATTTACTTCCAAATGTAGCCAAGCCAAAGAGAAAAGATTTATGACGTATTTTTCAATACTGTACTGTACTGTACCAACCCATTACTGCCCACTGTTGGGCTCAGGTCTCCTCAGAAGAGGGATTAGGCATAGTCCACCACGCTTGCTCAGTGGATTGGGGACTTCACATATCTTCAAAGGATTTTTAGAATCCTTTTCCTACATGCAGGTTTCCTCACGATGTTTTCCTTCACCGTTTTTTCACCATTTTTCAATACTAATGGTAAAGAATTAAAAAAATATGGATCTATTACAAAATGCTTTTAAAGCGTCTTTTGAAGAAGGAAAATCACTCAAATATTTTATTTCATGAAGCCATGGAAATGTTTCAGGCAAAAAGTTTCAGACTGTTTACAAGTGAGTAAGAAACTCCATGGTTTATCCGAGAGCTATGACATGTCCTTCTTCAACCAGAGCTTAAAGGATGTTTTAATGGAAATGATTATATAAGGTCCACGGACGATAGTGACCACTTTACATACATTATTTATTTATTGCTAGGCAACCCGCGCAACTTCGTCTGCGTCACAGAGGGATAAAATATAGCCTATAGCCTTCTTCGATAAATCTATCGGAAGAAAAAGGACTATCACAGATTATAACACAGATTTTTTTTTATAATTGGTCCAGTGGTTCCTGAGATCAGCGCGTTCAGACAAACAAACTCTTCAGCTTTATAATATTAAGTATAGATAAGTGTCCTTTTCCCTGAAGGGTTCAGGGCGGGTGGTCAGTAGATTGAGCGTGTAGCTCGTGAAGAGAACTTCTCCTAAAACATAGTAAAGATAAAAATCAAAGCAAACAGTATAACTTATACTAATGACACATTACAAGGAAAATTATGTAATTGCATAGAGATGAAGATTGCTGTGTAACGATACTAACAAAAAGTAAGCATAGCATTTGTAAAATTTTAAGGAAACAGATGTAGAAAGAGACATTCTTAAAAGAGATTTAAAAACAAAAAAAAAAATAACATTGTCTCGATACTGGCTTGTCTAGTGAGGTCCCCGCTAGTTAAGTTGTTATACTTTATTTATTTATTTTATAATTCATAAATATTTTTCATTTATTAACTAAAATAATACACAATAATAAAGTTAAAAAAAAAAATTGAAATGTCACATACCGGTAGCCATTTCGTTTCTTCGTAAAGTTTTATAGAAAAAAAAATCACATAACTTCCTGACATTTGAACTAAATCAATTAATAACATTCTACTGAAACTAATTAATAAAAAGTGCCAAAGTTCACGGCTGAACTAATTATTTCTATAAATAAATATCGCGTGTTATTATAACGTAGAAGAAATATCGTTATATCTCGAATTCTTTAAAGTTATGTGAGAAATAATATTATACTGTTTTATAAGAGGTATTTATACCTACAGTTCAATCATTAGATACTTGGGTTTTTTACTGTAAATAAGTCTGTGGACCATCTGATGGTAATAGGTGACTGTCGCTTATGAACTGCTGTAATGTTAGGAGATATTTACCCAATTTGCTTTCGCTAATTGTTGACAAAAATTTAAAACAAATTTTTAAATATAGTTCTTTTAATACTTACGATCAGGTGGCCCGTTGGCTCGTCTGCCTACATGGCAATAAAAAAAAAAGAAAACGACTTCAGAAATACGTACTTTTCTCAATTTGTAAACTGTCTGTCTCAGAACCGATTTTGATGTTTTTTTTGTTATAAACTACTATACTTTGTTAAATAAATAAATAAATAAATAAAATAAATAAAAAGGTTTCAAGTCCCATGAGAAGTAAATCAGACTTTGACGATATTAGATCAGATAAGACAACGTTTTTTTTGTCTTCGTGCTAAGAGAAAAGCAAGTCACAGTATTTCACCTAAACCAAAAGAACAAAACTTGTAAAAAATTACATAAGATAAAATATAGGACAATATACTTAGAAGTCAATCAAAACAAATGAAGATCTGATTAAAAAAGTAAGCGCCGAAAAACAATGCATTTTTAAGCATAAGGGCAGTTACAGAAGTCCGCAGTGCGCGGTTTGGCACGAGAGCCGGAGAGTGTAAGTAAATCGATGTTAGACTGAGACGGGTGACAGTCTGTCTCGCTCTACACCGGTGCACGTGTACTAAGAACGCACTAACAGTGCGTGCTGTACCAAACTTGCACTTGAATCGTTTTTTTTTATTTTATATTTTTGTAAGAATAAATTATAAAATATTGAATTAATACATTACAAAATTGTTTTGAAGACTTAATAGTGAACAAATTTGCTTTTATTGTAAAAAAAAATGTAGTAGGGTAAAAGTGAAATACGACTTTTTCATGAATATTTAACTCGACAAGATAAACTTATAAATATTAAGATTAAAAATTACGTTTAATTAAGTTATCTACTATTATTTGAATAATTAAAATAATATGTTTAATTTAACCTTCACCTCGATTTACATATAATTAAAATAATTTAATAATAATCATATCTTTGTGTTAATATCTCCAGACAATCTTTTTTAAGGTAGATGAAATCAAATGATATTTTCAGAATTGTTTACATGATATTGAGATAAAATTTGAGCAGAATAATCAATACAATGTTATTTTTCTATTATTAAAAAAAAAAAAAATTCAAACACGTAGTGGAGTGGAAAATATTGAATGAAATATTCTAGAACTTTTTTCTACATTTTTGTAGTTTATTTCAATTTACTTTTTATATTTAGTTCAATTTTACTCAATTGAATTATGATCGTAGAACTTTCCTAAAGTATGAGTATTTTTTTTTAATAGATAAAAGGTCGTAAGTAGACTGAAGTGTTTGTTTCACTTTTTAATTGCTATTATTTTTATCGATTGCTTGGCTATGATGCCAAAAACGACCAAGAAATTTTTTCCTGCTTTTTTTGTAGGTATACGAGCTATAAATTCACGTGATGGGAAGCGGTTACCGTTACCCACGATTCTTCGTCATAAAATGGCACAGCGAAGCCCACCTATTGGCGACTATCCTTTATTGACCTCTTTCAATCCCACACCAAGGATGGGAAAGCTCAGCCAAATAAATATCTATGGTAAGCATCGTGCGATATTATGGATGGTGTTACGTCACTAGTCGCTTGTCAATCGATTGGTGCGTCGGGTTCACAAACATTAAACAGCTGTAGCGCTTCGGGCGGCTTCGTCTTTGTTCGGGAGCATAGATGTACACATTGTGTTTGATCTATAGTCGAAGAACATGAAGCACTCCTTTGTACTGTGCTGTAACGGCGACATGCATGCATATTTAAGTTAGAGTATGCATCATTGACAAATACTTATTCAGATACTCGCGGTTTTCTATAATACTTTGCATTTTCAACGGGTTCTTACCACGATATTTAATTAATTGAGTTGTCTCGATATTTCAACGTTGTTGTAAACGTCATGATCACGAGAAGACTGGATACTGCGGGTCGATTTAAGAGCAAACAAATCTGTCTACCCTCTTTCTCGTTCGCTTTTGGGTAGTACCACTGGAACTCGAACTCACATCACGACACACCACACTCACTGTATCTACAAGACTCTCTGAGCATGAACACAACAGTTACTAAGGGTTCCAATGGTTCTCAATTAATTAAATATCATGGTAAGAACCCGTTGAAAATGCATGAAAGTATTATTGAAAAATACGTTACAAATTTGTTTTTGTTTGTTTCATTAATTTTCATTAACTATGCAAGTAACAAAAATTGGATTAGATATACCACACTTTAATTATTTTTGTTGGTATTTTAATCAAATTGGATAAGCTCGTAGTATGCAGTGCATATTTGCTTCTATAGACTGCACGCCTCTGTGCTGTAACAACCCTGTTACTGCCGACTGCTGGGCTCCAGTCATCTCAGAAGAGGGATCAGGCATAGTCCACTGCGCTTGCCTAATTGGGGGCTTCTCATGTCTTAGAAGGATTTTTAGAATCCTTTTCCAATATGCAGGCCCTCACAAAACAGCATGCTTTGGTGACTGTCGAATGTCACCTACTACTAGATAGATGCCAAATTTGGCTAGTTCCCAGGTTTTTTTTTATTAGTTTTGGCTTTACAGCCCACTCTTTCTCTTCGCCAATATTGTGGCGAACTCTTTTCAAGCAAGTTTATCATTTGAAATTTCCATTTGGTATATTAAGTGTCTTATTTCCTCTATACTATTACTGATTTACTTTCGAATTACATTTACTTATGTTGTCTACTTTATGTGTTACTTCTTTGTTTCTTTAATTTCCATCATTTTGTCCACTTTTATTCCTTTCTTTTACTCTTTTAACTATTTTTATTCCATATTTTAGTATTTCCTTTCTGTGTGCTTTACTTTCAATTATCGCTGGTATATTTTCTATAGTTACTTTATTTCAGTTTTTTGTTCCAGGTCAAATCTTTCCCTTGCGAATATTGGAAATTCGCAGAGCAGATGAGGCACCGTTTCTAATGTCCGGCTAAGCAACAGTTGAAGGGTTTGGCTGCCTATAGTTATTTAGTCACCACGATCATCCACAGTCTATGTCGTGCTTTCTTACGAGTATCTATGATGTGTGACGGTTAAGGATGCCGTATCGCGTCACTCCGTATTGGGTTCTGGCTTCAGGTTTCGGAAACTGGGGGTAAGTGGTAGGATCCACGGGTTTAAGTGCAGTTTGACACCACGCGCAGATAGAAGTCCAGCGACTTATTCCTATTAAAAAAAGTGTTATATTGTATTGCACTTGACTAAGAGGATTTTTGGAACGAAGTTCCTTATCGCGCGTTAACGAAAGGGCTAGACGAAAATTCTTATGAAAAACTTGTCACGACACTTTTTTCTTTTAGATGATTATCGCTAGATGGCGCTGTGATTAAAATCTTTTATTTAAATTAAGTAATTATTATAACTAAAAAAAAAAATATCACAATTCCCTCACTAATTAATCGAAAGGAAATTCGTTCCATCCGGGTGTCCCTTGACACCTCTCAAGTTATTTTTTCTTTCTTTTGAAGATATTTTTTTCCTTTTAAATAGTTTGTGCTATATTTTCGACTACTAATACAAATGGCTCTTATTAGAAAGCGGACGTTTTGATTTATTAATCTTATAAGAAATAAAAGAGTCCTAAAAAAAATTCTGTAACGTGAAAACTCTAATTTTCTACTGATAAAAAGCTTTATCGTATAAATATATCAATATAAAATGTTATCAATATATTACGATAATATTATGATAATATGAATTACAACAGCTTCTAGATTACGCACAGATTTCACATTATTATATTCGAGATTTTAGTATACGTCTTTTTATACATTTATTTTATACTGCGAATATTTTTATTTTTTTTCTTTTAAATTAATATTTTTTTATAATATAAAATTACTCAAATTAATTGTATTTCTCACAATAATTTAACATACCATTATCAAACAATAAAATAATAGGTTCAAAGTGCGTCAAATGAGTGCACAAGTACTTAACGAAGTACGCACTATAGATCAAGGTCGTAGTCTGAATCGAGTTCGTTGCCGCGTTTCGACTCTCAGTATAGAGCAGTGTAGAGTTTGACTCAGTGGCTCGCGAGTGCTTCATTGAACAACCCGCTCTACATTGAAACAGTGAAATATTGACAAGAGAAACGCGTGTGACTCTACCGTGACGGTGCGGTGACAGTAATGTGATAATAATTGGTGAGTGGAAAAACTAAAATGTAATGTAGAGTCGATGTAGAGTTCTTTTTGTTGAGCCGTTGTATGGTGTATACCGTTTTGCAGTGTTAAAATAAACAATGGTTCTAATGCAGTCGATGTAGAGTACTAGTTGTATTTTTTTATGTAGAGTTTCGGCATAAAACTCGTATCGCAATTTTAATGTATTTTATTTGAAATCGGTAAACACTATCACGACAAAGAGCGCTCTATTATTTTGTAACATAAATAATTACTAAAACCGTGTCAGACAGTTATTGTGTGGAAAAATCGTCATGTAGAGTTCGAAAAATGTTTGTTGAGATTCAATTGTTCTAAATGATGATTTTTTAACAACGAAAAAACTAGCATTTATGTATGAGTAATGTAGAGTTCTAACAAAGAAATTGGAGTGAACATAGAATTGCATGAGAAAAGTGGATAGATTCACATTTAATTTTGGTTGAATTTATAAATGTAGAGACATCGACTAGATAGAGTATACCCAAATGCAATTAGTAAAAACAAATAATATAGAGTCGACATAGAGTTCGGAATGAAAATGAAAGGGATTTTGCTTGCCTCAATTTCTGAGCCATTTTAATTATTTCTAACAATCTTCTCGTAGAGTTTTAATTGAAGTACGTCTCTTAATATAATGAAAATTAACAGTATCGTGACAAATGCGTGTTTGAACAACGAAAACAAACGTGACCTAATTAATTTACATAATTTCGGTTTCAATGTAGAGCCTAACGAGCCTTTGACTCTACATAGAGTTATTGATTTTTACAAGCTTTATATTAACTTGCACTGGATGTAACTATGTACGTTCGGGTGGAATCTCGCAAGGTAAATTTGATAAACTTCCGATTGAGATGATATTATGCACGCAGATGTATATCGCGTGACAATGCAATAATATGACAAAATGGCGCTGATCTGATGATGGATTCAGAAGGTGGTTATAGGACCGCCTCAACTAAATAAGATAGACCTGTCGTGTTTCGGTTCAAATTTGTTAAGCGTGGATTTTTCGCGATGTTTTTAATAACTCTATGTAGAGCAATGTAGAGCGATTTAATTGGAATAAATTTATGAAGTAGTTTTGTTATTGAAACATCCGTTACGTTTTATTTGCGTTGCAGATATTATTGTTAAATGCAGTTATTTTTTTAAATTTACGTTTTTAATGCAAATTAATTGATAACATGTGGTCTGTCTAAATCTTAATATGAAAAAGATTTATGTGCAATTTTTCACAACACCACTGGCTAAAAACGGTGAAGGAAAACATCGTGAGGAAACCTGCATATCGGAAAAGGGTTCTAAAAATCCCCTTTGAAGATATGTGAAGTCCCCAATCCGCACTAGGCAAGCGTGCTGGACTATGCCTAACCCCTCTTCTGAGGAGACCTGAGCCCAACAGTGGGTTGTTAACGTATGTGGTATGTTATATCAAGTAACAAACTGTTAAACTAATTTATGCTATACCTACATAATAATGTATTAAATTGTATAAAGTGTATCTTTTTTGGCAGTTTTTTAATAGTCTAATATAATATTTTTTTATTGTATGTTATAGTTACCACCTGATGATATTATTGTTCTTAGAGACTATATTTTTAAAAATAGCTCGAAAAGTACGTATTCGATTTTGAAAATTAAATAAGCGGCGACTACCTTTCATATCGTAAAACAGTTCCTTCTTATCAATTTTCAAACTAATCTTTAGTTTTTTTTTATTTGGGACACATAAAAAAAATGCTGAATGAATGAACAATATTATTTTTTTTCATTTAACTCTTTCCCTCAGATTTAATAGTTCATCTTCTTTTATTATCTATACCTGTGCTCAATTAACATGAATTATCATACTAAAATAAAATAAAAAAATCCTTCTTCAAATGGTCGAGGAAAGTCCTTAAAAGTAGGTCGTTTGAAATTGTAGAGGTCCATGAGCGACAAGTAGTCCCTTGATTTCTACATGGCAATAAAAAAGTCAACTAAACCCTCTTCGAGTCGGTCAAAAGTAATTTATTCTCAAAGTCTTGTAGACGACTTTTAAAAATATTTCGAACACATTATAATTATAAAACTTTACTAACCTATCTATCATGTTACACAATAGAAATTCTGTTAAAGTTTCAATAGGAATTGAGCTTTTGAAACTGCGGAGCTTAAAGTTTGAAAGCTGTAAACTATCGCCATTTATTAAACTTCGCAAAGTTAGTTAAATGCTCGTTTCTGGTGTTAAGTTACTATTCATTCAGGGTCATCCGCGGATACCGCACCGTCTCCTTTGAGGCGGCGTGCGTGCTGGCTGGGACGCCACCTTGGGACCTGGAGGCGGAGGCGCTCGCCGACGATTATCGTTGGCGTTGCGACCTCCGCGCTCTGGGCGTTGTGCGTCCCATCAGAGCCGCGGTACGGGACCGGAAGGCCCAATCTCGGCGGTCCGTGCTGGAGGCGTGGTCGAGACGCTTGGCCAACCCCAGCTGGGGTCTAAGGACCGTCGAGGCGATTCGCCCTGTCCTGGGGGACTGGGTGAGTCGTGGCGAGGGACGTCTCACCTTTCGTCTGGTGCAGGTGCTGACCGGGCATGGTTGCTTCGGGAAGTACCTGCACCGGATACAGGTCGAGCCGACGACGAGGTGCCATCATTGCACGAGCGACCTGGACACGGCAGAGCATACGCTCGCTGTCTGCCCCGCATGGGAGGAGCAGCGTCGTGTCCTGGTCGCACAAGTAGGGCAGAACTTGTCGTTGCCGGGCGTCGTGGCATCGATGCTCGACGACGACGAGTCCTGGAAAGCTATGCTCGATTTCTGCGAGTCCACCATCTCGCAGAAGGAGGCGGCGGGGCGGGAGAGGGAGAGCTCTTCCCTCCCCGGCCAACCCCGTCGCCGCCGACGTCGAGCGGGGGGCCGGCCTCGGGAGCTGTCCCGGGATCTGGCCCCCTAAGAGTACCGGGTCCACCAACATCGGACCCGAGGGGTGCTGCGCTAGGCATCAGCGCGCACCCTCCGTGCCATCTGTACGGGGGATGGCAAGCCGTGCTCCCCGACCCGGGCTGGCCCTGGGCCGGCCTGGGCCGAGGGAGATCCTACATCACACGGCCCCATCTTGGCGGGCCTTAATTGGCCCGTCCACCGAGTGAGCCGGTGGTCGTTTCACCGACGGCTGCCGGTTCGACGTCCGGGGGTGACGGGGCGATACGTAAGCGACAATCGCGAACGCGTCCTGTCACCCCTACCACATCGGATGTCGAACGTGAGAGGCGGGAGGTTTTGGTGCGGTTCGACACCCACATACCCCACTCGCGGGGCGAGTGGAAGTCCGGCGATTTCCTCCCGTCCAAAAAAAAAAAAAAAAAGTTACTATTCATAGTAATAGTAATTAAAAAGAGTAAATATTTGATCAGGTTTTTTTAAAAACAGTAAGATTTTACTTTCATGCATTTTCAACGGGTTCTTACCACGATATTTAATTAATTGAGTTGTCTCGATATTTCAACGTTGTTGCAAACGTCATGATCACGCGAAGACTGGATACTGCGGGTCGATTTAAGAGCAAACAAATCTAATCAAATAAATAATTAAACATAAAGATAAATCCAATAATTTACTTTAAACAATACTTTTTAAGTAGAAGCTTTTAAGATCTTAGATATCATGTAGCAGTAGAGTGCTAGCTAATACAAGTAAAATGAGTACAAACACGACGGGTCTATCTTGGTTAGTACAAGAGTTCCTATGGCCACTTTCCGATTCCATCATCAGATCAACGCCATTGCATTGGCACGCGATATACATCGGCGTGCAAAATGTCAGCTCAATCGGAAACCGGGAAGTTTGTCAAATTTATCTTGCAAGATTCCACCCGAACTTACATAGTTACACAAGCTTGTTAAAATGGCCACCGCCAAGTCATAATAGTATATTGTACTATACCTGTCATAGATGATATTATATTATGATTAAAAATGCATATCCTAAAAAATTAGGTCGCAAAAACTAGACGCTTCAAACTTGTTCTGTGCTACACTATAATATGCTTCCATCCGGGTTAAATATTAAAATATCTGTCCTACAAAACTGACTCATCCATAACACAGAATATATTGTGTACAGAAGTCAAAATCGAAATTGCATTGAGAATAGAATAGAATACACTTTGAATACACCAAAAAAACTAGGTAAGCTTAAAGTAGTTGTAAAATGTAAACGGCTTTATCGCTATAGTGTTTTCTTCCAGGAAAACTTAAGTTTAAGATACGACATTTCAGAATCTACACTAATATTATAAAGAGGAAAGTTTTGTAATTTTTGTATGTACGAATAAACTCATAAAATACTGAACCGATTTTAATAATTCTTTCACCGTTCGAAAGCTCACATTCACTTTAGCTACATCCACGAGTAACATCTAAAGGCTATATTTTATTTTCAAATAATTAGAAATCCGCATGAATCGAATCTTTGTGACGCAGACGAAATTCCGCGAGTCATCTAGTAAATGAATAAAATGGAGAAGTTTGAGTGTTGTTTGTAATGAAAGTCTCTTTTATAGGGGTGTGCGAATAATTCGAACTTACGAATTATTCGTTCCGGATCGAATATTAATATTCGATTCGAAACTCGAAATTCGAAAAATTTCGAATAGTTCGAAAAGTTTCGAATAATCCAAATTTCGAATAGTTCGAAAAGTTTCGAATAATCCAAACTTCGAATAGTATCTTCGTTCTTCTTTTTTTTCATTTTCATGCAACGGGTTACACTCACGTTATACCCAATTATAAAAATAGTAAAATTGACTAGGCTGTACATAAATTATATCAGGAACAGTAAATTGCTATTAAAACATGCTCCAACATTTGTCCTATTTCCGATGCATCGTCGTAGTCAAATTCGATACTATTCGAAATTTGAATTATTCGATTCGAAATTCGATTCGATTCTAACGATATTCGCACACCCCTACTGTTTTAGTCCAGGAATCATTAGTAAAAGTATTTTTTTCTTGATTTCTGTAAACACTTATTCTGTTTCAATATCCAGAGTCAATCGTGTGGAATTTTTTAGTATGCTATTGTGATAAAATGAATCATAACTTTTGATAAAGTTTTAACGGAATAGTGGTATTTTTGTTTAATAGAAATTAATGATGTATTTAAACATCGCTTTTTTTAGGTATTATAATTTAATCCTAACAGGGCTCTAATAAGAAATACTCATCGTTTTTGCAGCATTTTTCATTAGGCTTAGTTTTAATCATGCCTACATGATGTAATTTAATTAATACTCTGTCAATGATTAATGAGCGATGTAACAAAAAACCTTAATTTTATTTTCAAAAAAGTTGTTACTAAGTTACTAAAATAGTCAAACCTTTAATGTGCGCTCATTTAAGCGAGCCGCAACGCAACCCTCACAACACAACTATTGCTACTCTTGGTTACTGCCTAAATGTTCATAACAAAATGTAAAAAAGGCGTAGATTTTTGTGCACTAAAAATACAACTATACAATAAGCGTTTAATTTTAAACTGTTCAATAAAACTTTTTACCTGGTCTAGGAAATTGATTTTCACAAAACGAAATCTAAAAATACGGTAACCGTTCGCCCGACATAACCTTCGAGACAGTTCGAAACTTCTAGAATATACTTTGTTCTTTTATAACAAAACTAGTAACAACTTGGGCAGAAGATCACAGTATACATTCTATGCAGAAGTATAAACTGTAATTCTCTTCTTTGGTGTTTCATGAGCGTTACTTGCTTTTCTTCAAAGACAGCTTTGTGTAAATGATCCAATTTATTTGATCTACAATGTTGTTTGAGTTTAACTTTTTTATCGCACCAAGTCAAGTATTTATTTGGCTTGGATTTGAGATTGAGGCTTGCTTGTTAGCAAGTCTTGTTTAAGCAGAGTCATTAAGATTCATATGTGGGTAGTGGCTATGGGGGGCCTCGGTTATCTATTATCCACTCATGGACCCACTACCACACATCACACAGGACTTTTCTCAATATGGAATCGGCATTAAACGAGTGTAATTGCGAAGTAGAACGAGTGCCGCTTCCATATTGACTCGCCCAAAGAAAAAAAAGTTTACAAATGACAACTGGCAGGCCAACTGTCAAACGGTATTTCTTATAGTTTTAATGACGCCCAATGATTACAAACCCCCGTTTACATGTCGGCTGTCACCGTAATTTGTTTTGAACGTGTGTTGGACGTTGGTGAGCCAATATGGAAACGTGGAATTAAGTATTATGTAATAGTAAGCATTATGTCGTAGGAGCCGCGTATTTCTAACGCTAAGTATTATTTGTATATAGATTGTCTTCTGTTTTATTCTGTGACAAGTTCTTGAATTAGGCGTGTTACCACGTTTCGGTACTTCAAAACTAAGTTTGTAGTTTGTTAGAAAGGCTTTTAGGGCAAACATTTGTATAGTTGTATCGTTATTGTTTAGGATTGACAAAGACGTGTTAAATGGAACTTAAAGATTAATATAAAGTATAGATGGAAAGCTTGTATTTGTGCTTGTAAAGAAGAAAGAAAGTAAAATATGATTTAATTTTTATAAACATGATGTTTCTGAAACGTTTGATAGGTACTCGTTTGCAATCTCTAAGTTCGTGTCGTTGAGAGGTAGAGTATGTATGAGTAAAGTTATAAATAAGTTATTTTGAAACTAATATATATATTATGAATACAATATTGTTTACTGTTGAAATAATGTTAATTGAAACGAAACAAAATGCTGCTTCAATTATTAGAAGAATAGCTCAAACAAACTTGATCAGTTGAATATGAATTTGAAAGTATGTTTATTTGGAAAATATTTGATATTTATTGCTGTAGATTTAAATATAAAATATATAGGGTTTGGTAAAATGAAACGTAATAAAAGTTAATGTTTTTTGCTCCGTAGATAACCGAGTAAGCACCAATAATAGTGACACCAGTTTTTCTTGAAAGCAAAATTTCTTATTATTCTTTCTTTAAAATTGAACTTCCACATTCCTACTAATATTATAAATGCGAAAGTAACTCTGTCTGTCTGTTAGGTACGCTTTCCCACTTAAACCTCACAACCGATTTTGATGAAATTTGGCAAAGAGAATCTTCCATCCATCTATGGGGTCTTCGTGTCCCTCGCAGGGGGACACGGACGGGCCTTGGGGGCACCCCGCTGCCCGGGCTTAATCTCTCCGCCATTCCAGGCGGAGGTGTAGGTGTGGTGTGGTGTTGCTGAATAGTCCCTTCTAGGGGTTGACCCATGGAGTGGATTAGCGCTTCAGTGCGCACTTCAAGTTTGACAGCTTGTGTCACCGCCAGCTCCAGCCGAATCTTCTCCCATTCTGGGCAAGTTTTCAAAAGGAAGGCCACCGCAACGAAGAAGCAAAGATACAGATCTGACCGTCGATTGCACGTCATTATCAACCACAACCTTTATATTTTTCCCTATTGTAAGGGATGGGATATCCCTTTATTTATTTACAATTTTTTATTGTAAAGACAATATTTAGACCCTGAGAAAGAACCTTTTAATTGAAAGTGACGCAGACGAAGTCGCGCGGTCCCCCTAGTGTTTTATAAATCAAAGTTTTAATCCACAATTATCAAATACCTATCTCATTAACAAAACGCAGAATGGTTTCTAAAACCAGTACCAAGACACGCATATCACGGACTTACTAAAATTATCGAGCCTGTCCTTCAGTACCTTTATTACAGACTTTAGTATTGATCGAGAATAACTGAATACTGAATAGAAATGAAGATTTACGAAGAGCACGTTGGTAACAACCCATTACTGCCCACTGTTGGGCTCAGGTGTGCACCACGCTTGCTAAATACGGATCGGAGACTTCACATCTTCGAAGGATTTTTCCTTTTCCGATATGCAGGTTTTCTTGCGATGTTTTCTTTCACCGTTTTTAGTTTGCTATCCTTTTCTTTTTATAGACATGACCCTCTTCAAACGAAGTTTAAGAAAATACCTATTTGAATAGGTGATTGATAACGGCCCCTCAATGGCATAGCAGAGGTCCGTCGTTTTTATTGCCAGACAAATTTTGCTGAAATAAAAAAACACAGCCTGTGGTAAGTACCGTCGCTCATGGACTCCTGAAATGTCAGGAGATAGTTTAGGGCCACCACCACCGATCCTGTTATCAAGAATTTGGGATATATGTGAGTGGAATCACACTAAAACATCCTTACCACTTAGCGGCCAAACTCCGTCAGAGACAAGTGTTAAATATAACATTTTAATGGACAATACTCCACAATTTACTGTACATGTCTGATAATATTTTTCTGGATAAACTGATTTCGATGATTCTTTTTTTTTAACTAACATAATTTAGTATAAATTGCTTTAATTTCAGACCTGTAATTACCATACTTGTGAGTTAGTACGCGAGGTCATGACTATAAGATTAAATTTAATGTTCTTAATTAAAAGTGTTTAAGTTTTGTATGATAAATTTTATTATGATTAAGTAGCACGTTCATGTTAGTTTTTATAAAACGTTGTTAATTATAATAATAAATACATAATAAAGTACATTTTGAATACATATTATACAATATTTTAAATAACACGATCTCCGCAAAAAAATATTTTATCATTTTTTTCAATTAACTTCTCTTCAAAGCTATTGAATTTAACTGAAAATAAATAATTGAATGTCAAATAAATACTGCTGAAAATATGATAAATCTTACATTAGACCTTTATAAGTTAATATATATGGAAAAGTATTTTCATAGAGCTCACCTACGCAGATTCTTTTGCAAATATTGAAGAGTATTTTCGTTACGTGGGTGGTAACTTAATTTAGATGCATAAATACTTATTTCAAGAAGCTGAAATACATGTATATTGTAGCAAAATCACATGGGAGCCTCAGCCGGGGTTCCGGACGCTGAGTGTGAGCGGTTGGAAGTCTTAGTGAGGTTCAATCCGGTGATTTCCATCAACTGAAAAGTATAATCACCTACAAAAAGTCGAAATGGCTTTTTCAATTTACATTGTAGTTAATGCCCAGACATTACGAGTGACAATAATCACTTATAATCAAGTGGCCCGTATGCTCGTTTACCTATGAAAACAAAAAAAAACCGCTTAATACAGCATTACGCTTTTTTTAGTCGGTTCAATCTAATCAATTAACACGGTTTTCAGAGAGTCTGATCTTAATGAAATAAAAGAAGTAGAATTAGAAAATAAACCCTTAAATAAATGATCTCGTTTCGTTACTGAGAAGGCTTCGGAGGTCGAGTCAATGAACTTTGAATAACTGCAGATTCCTTTGTTAAAGTTTTTGCAACATCTAATATTAAGAGGTAATGTGATGTTTGTGACTCGTGTATCTTTGGAGACAGTGAACCGATTTCGACTATTACTAATAGGAAGCTACGTTATTTGTAAGTGTCATAGTTCTAAAATTAGGTTTAAACTGTTTGCCTTTATAGAACATTTTTTTTTATTGCGTGATACAGGACTTTTCTTAAACCTCGTTTAAAGAGGGACATGTCATAGCGCTCCGGGAACAACGCGAACATGCAAATTTGTATGTTTTAGCTATGTATGTATATTAAATTATGAAGTGTTTTATTAATAATCATTGGAAATTATAGATAGTCCAGAAATTGTTGCTTCGATTCTGTTACTAAAATGCATAATTTAGCTTTAAAATATTTTTTTTTATTTTATTTGGGAAACAACAGTACAAGTTATTACATCAAAACAGGGCCACAAAAAAATATACTTAGACCAAATAACCACCTCTAAACAAGTCAGAAAAAAGAAAGTAAAGAATTAAAAAAAAAATATATAAAAATACCTAAATTAATACAATAAGTTTTTAGCTTACAATTTATAAATATAATCCCAGTCTTCACTAAAGTCAGCTTTATTTGTCTGTTTCTATCTTTAAATTTTATATAGCTTTGCTAACAACATACTCATTAGGGTTCCTCAATAAAATCTAAAAACTTAGATTTAATCAAGTGCTTACTTAGAATACTTTAGTCCTTTAAGATTTAAAATCAGACATTATAATTGCTATGTCTGAGTCTACTTTTATAATAAACTTGTTTATCTATAAATATCTAACATGAAGTGTGCCGGAGGCCTTCGTTTATGTTTATTATTTTGCGGTATCTTATTCATATTGATAGACATAAACATTTGTGTTAAAAAAAAAACATACAAGGATTAAACAATAAAAATAAAAGACAATCACGACTAATTTCCTTTTAACCAGAAACCAGTCAAGACTCTGTTCCATTTTTAAAATGTTTTTTTTTAAAGAACTTTCGTTTCTAAATCCAATCCTTTATTTTATTTTCATAAAAATTAAGAATCTGTACTAAAGGTCCAATCTAGGTGTAATAATGAAGAAAGTCCTAGGTAGGCCGTAGGTGGCGACCTCTCTGTGTTTCCCTAATAGTGCAGAATTCCATGAGCAACAGTACCCGCTTACGATTAGGTGGCACGTTAGCCCTGTAACTGGTAGAAGCAATTTTGTTTCTCGGAAAAATAAAAACTCATTTTTTGGGTTTATTGTGGGTACTTTAATAACTTTTAATTAATCATATTTAGTGGAAGAAAAAAACTCTTTCACACCAACAATATTTTCCGTTTTACGCAGCGTCACTAAGTTTAAAAGTATTGATGCTACAAAGTGGAAAAATAATTAAAATATTGGTGGCACACATATTGCCACCACCAATAAAAGGGTTAGCTCGTATGCCTACAAAAAAATGACACTACAATTTGATAAAATCCTATTGTGGCACAGGAAAAGTTTCTCGAATCAGCTTCTACCTACTTAATACGCCAGGTCATCAACCCATCCTGCATTATTCGGTATAATTGAATGAGCAAACCGAACTGACCTGATCGAGGACACACACATTAACTTGCCTTGACACAAAGAACAGTGCAAATATATTCGGAAATACATGTGCCTTTGAAATGAGCACTCACCGATGTTCGACGCCATCTTGATTGAGTTTAACTTTGAGAGTATTTGATTAATCTGTTTTTGTAAATAAAAGTTTTTGTTTAACTTGCACTGTTTATGTATTTGTGTATTTATGTAAGTGCGGGTGGAGCTAGCTGATTTTGCAAGCAGATGAAATACGCTTAAAATGCAGTTGATTTGATGATGAAGTCGAAAGTAGATAGATAGATAGAATATTCTTTATTGTACACCAATCAACAACAAAATAAAGATGTAACATTTTAGAATGGTACCTACAATCGGCGGTCTTATCGCTGATAGCGATTTCTTCCAGACAACCGTATGGCGGATCAAAAGTAAAAAACAAGGTATTATATATTTGAGGTGTACCTACGAAAAATAAAAAAGAAAGAAAAGTAAAGTTGAAAATGATTTACATCAAATGAAAAGAAAAAGTATTATTATAAATGATTAAAGGTAGCCATAGGAACTCCTGTACTAAACAAGAAAGACACATCGTTCGTTTTGATTGTCTTAACTTACACACTACTTCTACTGAATCATTAGATGACTTTCCTGACTTCGGATGGCGAAACATAAATATATTATTTTACTACATGTGGTATTACAAAAATTTAGATAATTCTAATGAAGTCGTCCTTGAAACCTCATGTTATTATCGTAATTCCCAATCACTGCATACGTCATTTCTCTTATCTCTCATGTGGACACCTTATTTGCGAATTACGCGTTGTTTCGGCTTTGCATTTAAGTTTTTAATAATCCTCGAATTATTTGATAATATACACCTGATATTTGTGACGTAATGCCTAATAAGTAATAGGTAGAAAATTAATTTGATTTTTGATTAATTTTCTTCTTTGATCAATTTTATCTAGATACAAAAAGGCATTGATATGGCTCCAATGAAACTATAGCAAAATAATATTAAGAAGCGTAGTATTTGAGGACCGATATTCAAATTAGGTGTTACATTTTTTGTTACAAATGTTGTGTTTCTTATCAGTAAGTAATGCAATAGACTTCATTTTGCAATAAAGTTGTGATGGTTGTATTGTTTAATTCTAAGTTTGTCATAAGAGTTATTTTGTGAGACTATTTTCTAACGATTCGCTCGATGTTATATAGGATGGATATCGTTTGTATTTTGAACTACTGTTTATTTAGAGAATGACAGCTCAAATGTCATTCAATTTGTGTTCATAATTTAGTTAAAGGTTTGACATTTACGAAATGGGACGCCATACGCTTGAACGAAATTGGGAAATATTGAAAAGTTACTTCCAAAGTGGTGAGTCTTCAGTCCAAACTGTAAGAAATGTGTGTGTGTGTCAGATGAAGCCCATTTTCACCTCGAAGGCTACGTCAATAAGCAAAATTGTCGCATCGGGGGGTCGGAAAATCCACACGTCACCATTGAGAAGCCAATGCACAAAGAGTTACATTTGGTTTCAACAGGATGGCGCAACATGCCAAACAGCCAAAATGACAGTCGAACTTTTGAAAAATGCAAACTTTATATGGTCCACTTCTTATCTTTAAAGTTTAATCAAAAAATTTTCTCCATTTTATATTTAATCTCACAATGCAATTTTGTTATTTTATTAGAACTATTTACAATATTTAAATGAATGTAGGTCGTATTTATTCTAGAAGATTTCATTACTTTCACGATAAAGATAAAAAGTACATTGACGTTTCAGGTATCTGTCATTCTTTTAGGATTTATTACATTATTTTTGTTATCAACTGAACAATCACTGTAGAGCCACAGAAAACCTATACTCAGAAGTGAAAGTTCATACAAATTTTACTTAAAGCAAAAGAATACAATAAATAAATAAATAAAAAGTGACATAAGCTAAAAATGATGAAAGAAAAGCATTGTGAGGAAACCTGCATATTGGAAAAGTATTCTTTAAAAAGCCTTCGAAAGTATGTAATTGGAAAAGAGTGGTGTTTTTCTATTGCCTTGTAGGCAGACGAGCTAACGGGCCACCTGATCGTAAGCGGTTACCGTTGCTCATGGACCTCTGCAATGTCAGCAGGCGGGGCCGCTACCTATGACCTACCTTTAAGGGCTTCCTTTAAGCCTCGTTTGAAGAAGGACAAGTCATAGCGCTCGGGAAACACCGAAGAGGGGAGCTCATTCCATAGCCGGATGGTGTGTGGCAGAAAAAAATCCTCTGACCTGACCTACAATAAAAGGCAAATTATTTATTACAAATTTTATGTGGAAACCAATCCCACCAAACCTACATTTTAAGAAAGAAAAATCAAATACTGCTACCGGTCTGCAATAATTAGGCTCTGTTCTGAGAAGAATCGACAAAAGAAACTCAGCGGGCAGCTTCGCTTTTTTCAAATTATTTTTATTAAAATTTTATATTATATTTCAATACAAATATTACCGCAGCGCCCAGCAGTGAACACTGTTATCTTATGTTTTCTTAAGTGTTAAATTGCTATTTCCTAAACTTCTGTAGAGGGGGTAACGGGGCGATACGTGAGCGACAGTCGCGAACGCGTCCTGTCACCCCTACCAGCCTCGTGCCGGGTGCTGTCCCGGCCGGGGATCGGACGTCGAGCGTGAGCGACGGGAGGTTTTAGTGCGGTTCAACCCCCACATACCCCACTCGCGGGGCGAGTGGAAATCCGGCGATTACCTCCCGTCCAAAAAAAAAAAAAAAACTTCTGTACAACATATATTCTGTGTTATGACGCGTGTTCTATAATTTGTCTGACGGTCGTCATGGTAACCTGTCAACGAACTCCGCAAAACACTAATACTTATTTGTTTTTTATTACTTGTTTTACTTTACTTAACACGGTATCGTGAGGTTAAAAGTACCCAAGATGGTATTTACCTAGTTTTGGCTAGTAATTATCAATTATGATTTTAATTAGACTTTCTCTTCACCAACAAACTGTCCGCACACAGACGATAATATTGTCAATATTTTACCATGTGGGAGCATATCATGGGAACTATTATAAGGAACAACTGTAGTATTATCGAATATTAATTTTATTTCACATTTGCCTTATCCTGTTTGGGTTGAGGATTACACATGAATCTAGTACATATTATGGAAAGGTACACATGATTCGTACGATTTAAACGATATTCAGTAGGTGGCATTTTACACTCTAGGTAATTGTTTTCTTAAGATTTTTTTTATTTTCAAGATGGCGGCCGTGGGACAAGAATGACAACCCCACAAACTTGGATTTAGCATTACATCCTTAGCCCTACACATAAAAAAATAAAATTGCTTCCTCCAAAAACTGCAAAGCTAATGTTACATTTCAATAGATTACAATTTTTCTAATAAAACGCAGCATATAAATAGACCCAAAATATCGATAAACATCATAAATTAAGAACCACTGTTACTAAGTAGACCATTGATAAGATACGACACGATATCGGATACGGCGCGTCAGATTTATCGTACGACTTCATTAGTGCTGTATCTCTGTTATAAATCGGACGTGTCAAAGTGTAATGTTAGCCGGTGTTAGTGCAACGTGGGTGCAGGTGTGTATTTTTGACACTTTTTATGTACAAGGTGAAAGTTTCAACTTGATATGGTAATAAATCGATTCTAATTCCGAGTTACAAAAAGTATAACGTGTTGACAAAAAATACTATTCGAGGCGTAAAGGCTTTTTTTTCAATGAAAGTCTTTACCAAATCAAATTATGAAAATCTTACATGGGCTTAAGATTCTAGGTCGAAGATTAAGATAATATCGAAAAAGTAGTTATTAGTTTAAAGGATATTTTTAAGCCTGTTTATTCATTTATTCACTTATTTTGTACATTCTATTTAAAAAAAATACATTTACAAGAAAATAAAATAAAAATACAATATAAAAAACAGAGGGCCACTGCAGGCGGAGTCTACGACCCAAGCCATCAGTGGTCAGAGCTCAAGAGAGAGGAACCTTCTCACAATACGTGTCGTGTCAAGAACGACCGCCTTCTGAATCAAGCCCTTTACCCAGCCGGGGAGCGAAAGCTTAAGCCTATTATTATTAGAAACAAATCATTAAAACAGTACATACACGAGTACCAATTAAATTACTTGACTTACTCAAAATAGCAGAGTAGGTAGTGACCCTTCAGTGTCCCCTGACATTGCAGAGGTCCATGAGTGACGGTAACCACTTACGATCAGGTGCCCCGTTGGCTCATCCAAAAAATACATTACAAGAAACCAAAATAAAACTTAAACGATAAATGAATATTATGATAATACTTAACAAATTCACATTGTCTTATAAAAATGAAGTATGTATTAATTTGTAGATTGATAATTATAATACCTATTTGTAATCTAAATAGGCTTTTTGTTTCGTGTTGTAAATCTATTAGCTGTCAGCTGATATCAGTTGTTAAGAGGATGTTTTAGCTTTCTTTAATTACGAAAGATCTTTAAAGTAAATTTAAATTTTCGAACTTCATTTACAAAACATTTTGACTCTTTTTCTTGGGAAAAAACCTAACCTACCATCTGATTAAATTGTTTTGATTTAATTGTATACTTATAATATTTTTAATTCATTCATTAAATTAGGCTGTCTGTTCTACTGGTCTTTGTCTGTTTTTTTGAATGACCGGTTTTTTTTTTTAATTTGAAATCTAGTTTTTCTCGTTATGTTGTAAATGTGACTAGATATTTATTATTCATATTTTATTACGTAATTAAATCGTAATATTTAAGGTAGTGAATTTTTCAAAACAATTTGTCAATTTTTTATTCATTAAACTTTATTGGACTTTACACCTTGCGTACTAATTAGGCTAAGTAAATTATCAATATACAGATAAAAAATACGCATGTTTTTGTGTTATCATAACGGTATTTTCACCCAGACGTAATCAATTTGAAATTTAAAGAATTACATTTAAATTGACGTAATATAATGAATAATAAATGACCGGCAAATTCAAATATAATATCCGTTGCGTACTTGAATGTCAGATTATACAGTTAAATTTTATTCTAGCGGTCAATGTTCCGCAAGATCATTCATTTAGAATGAAACATTGAATGGAAATGCTATGGATTCTAGCTTAACAGAAGTTGTATTGGCGAGAAATAGACAAATAAAATAATTCAGCATTAAACAGATCAGCGCCATTTTGTCATTATTGCATTGTCGAGATATAGGTACATCTGCATGCAAAATGTCAGTTCAATCGGAAACCGGGAAGTTTGTCAAATTTAGCTTGCATGATTCCATCCGAACTTACATAGTTACATACAGCGCCTTGGAGAGATAGGTATCAATGGACAAAGATAACCATTTCACATCAGGCTTTGCTAATTATCTACCATTGCAAAAAAAATGATATATCTATACAGTATTCAGCCATCCAGTCAATAACAATATCATTGACTACATAAAGAAAGGCAAGTTCAGTTAGTTCAGTCCCTCTCCAAATTAATTTGAGCTGAAGTTCCGTTAACTTTGTTAGCACTACCGTGTTGATCACGTTGACCTTTCATGCAATAAATAGTCATAATAGTATTAATAGATATAGATTCTTTTAGTCATAAATACGAAATTTTAGGGATTATAAATTAGTTACTTTACTTTAGTAGGCGATAGCATCAATAACAAAATTATTATTTTAAACAATTTTAAGAACAAAGGTACTGTCGATGATAGCGCCATCTATGCATAGTTTAATCAATAATGATATAAACCTCTTTTATGAAAATAATTTTTGATTGAGTTCGAATTGATGTTGGCGCGCTTTGTTTAAATTTGGAATATTGGCAAAATTGAATACAAACTTTTTATATTTTTGTGCAACTGTTTATTCCTCTGTTATTTTTTTAATTCATTGGCAGTTTTAGATTTTATAACGTCTTTGTATTAGGCATTGTTATTTATGGAAATTAATACAAATAAAGTGTGCGTTTGTAGAGTAGCCGGTTTTTCGCATATGTAATGAACATAATGCATATGAATGTGTACCGCGTATTAAAACGAAAACAAAACATTTAACAGTTTTGTTTGTATATATTTTTTTGTCTTTAAAATTGCTGCACCTGCTTTTATTGGATTTTAACTAATAGCTGATACATCAGGAAACAATATAGGTATTTTTTTCAAACCCTTTTTACTGTCATCTAGGCAACGGGCCACCTGATCGTAAGTGGTTACCGTCGCTCATGAACCTCTGCAATGTCAAGGGGACAGTGAACGCCCGTTACCTAAGATCTACCTTTAAGGAAGCTTAAGCTTCGTTTCTCCTTACTTGTAAATATTTTTAATTATGAATACTTTATTTTACCATATTGAATGTTTTAATTAAATCTAGAAGTAATAAATCACATAATATGTTAATGTATAACAAGGAATTAGTTTTGTATGTATGCGTATATGTATGTATGTATGTATGTTTATAAAAGTTAGTCATACAACCCGGAAGATAGATCAATGACTTGTTTGAAATACTGTTTGTGATAAATTGTGTCGTAATAGTACATTAAAAAACTAGTTTTACACGTATGTACATGTAGCTTAGTATGTAAATTAAATAATACTCATTTCATCAACCATTTTGATACTTTGGAACTACTACAAGCTTTGAAAAGAATTCTAAACGGTAGGCACGTAAGTGATGACCCTGCATTATCCCTAGACATACGATAACCGCTTACCATCAGTGAGCCGTAAGCTCGTTTAACTATGGTACAATAAATAAATTATAAAAAGAACAATGTGTTCGTAGTTTATATTTTAGTGCTCGTTTGTCTATTTGCTGAAAAAGTATTAAACCATAGTTACTATAATACGAAAAAAACTAAATTACGACTGTAGGCGACTGAATCGGTTTTATTTATTTTATATTTTTAAAATGTAAAGAACAGACGTCGATGGCGCCCTCTGTAAATAGTTTTAATATTTTTTTATTAAAACCTCTTTTTATCATACTCTTTTTAAAATTAAGAAGGAATGTTCGTTGTGAATCGAATTGTGTGTAGAAAAAATTAGTTGTGATTGCGTCATACTTTTCTTCCTCTTAAGTTTTATTTTCATTAAATGATTGTTTTTATGTTCTTCAATGCACTGGCAGCCTTTGATTTCCTACAACGTCATGAAAAAAAAGCATGAACCTATTTTTTCAAAATTCTATTCTTTCGTGCCACATATTGCAAAGCCTGTCAGTAAAAAATATTGACAATACTAGAAATATTGATAACAAGAATACAAGAAGTTGTTACAATGCAGTATTTATGAATTTAAACTCAAAAATAGATTATAAGATAAAATCAATTTAAGTACAAATAAACTGAAAAGTACCTTGATTATAGTAGATAATAATATAATATAATTTTCATTATGTTTATCAATTCATAATACATTGTAATCGTGATGATAAAACGATACATGAATATTAAAATCACATCCTGAAGCAATGATAACTTATTTATTATTTTATTATAATAATTATTTATTTTTATTTTATTTATTTATTTACGGAAAACTTACAGCCTAATTAACAATAAAATAGTAGTACAAAGAATGCAAAGAAACTTACTATAAGTAATTACAGGGTTATAAGCTCACCAATAAAGGTTAAAGAATAATGTAAACTTAAAATCTAATTGCGCTAAACTTACATGCCTATATAATAAAAATTATTAAAAAAAAATATTTTATAAAACAAGCAGGGTTTTTTAAAATTAGCCAAATCGGTTCAGTTGTTCTAGAGATTTAGCGAGACTAACGAACAACTACTTTTTATAAGAATATAACGTCCAAAGTTTCTACTTTGTAACAAAAAAAACCTATTCAAACACTCGCGGTTTTCTATATTATCGTGATCACTCAATCAATTAAATATCGTGGTAAGAACCCATTCAAAATGCATCAATATATCAAAAAAAGAACCATCGAAATCGGTTCACATAGAAAATAAATACACGCAAAACCGCACATGATATCTTGTCCGTTAAGAATTATCAATTTAAAAACAGAAACACTACGAATTCTTATAAATCTAATACTGATAAGTGAACTCGCATCAGACAAGAACCTCATTTACATGCAGAACACTAAATAGCTCTCTATAAGGAATGTACATATAATTATTCATATCATGTCTCATTCCTTGTTCTTAGATAGAGGTCGATTGTGAAGGAAATCTCACATCCATATAGGCATGCATTTTGATAATGTTTTATTTATTCTCAATGTTTGAAGATGTAGGCAGACCACATGATCGTAAGTGGTTTGAATATTTAAAGAAATTATTTGCAAGTTTACATTCCATTTGAGTACGTCAGCTAATTACAACTAAATAGTAAAATGAAGAGAGTATGATATGTCTATTAAATACCTGCATTTAACCGATTTTTGTTATTTTATTCGAGTTTGTTAAGGGTATGCATTTATTTATTTATTAAGAAAGACAATAACATAATAATAAACTTATTCAGACACTCGCGGTTTTCTATAATACTTTCATGCATTTTCAACGGGTTCTTACCACGATATTTAATTAATTGAGTTGTCTCGATATTTCAACGTTATGATCACGAGAAGACTGGATACTGCGGGTCGATTTAAGAACAAACAAATCTGTCTACCCTCTTTCTCGTTCGCTTTTGGTGTGTCGTGATGTGAGTTCGAGTTCTAGTGGTACTACCCAAAAGCGAACGAGAAATCAAATCAAAAATCTAAAATGATTTATTCCGAACATCAAACAAATTACAGAAAAACAAAAAAAAAACTAAAATTAAAAATAGAAAGAGGGTAGACAGATTTGTTTGCTCTTAAATCGACCCGCAGTATCCAGTCTTCTCGTGATCATAACGTTGAAATATCGAGACAACTCAATTAATTAAATATCGTGGTAAGAACCCGTTGAAAATGCATGAAAGACAAGACATAATAATACTAATATTAAAATTTGGTAAAACTGCCTCTTTTTGTAACGTTGGCAAAGTTGGTTCAGCTAATCAGAAATACTGCATCAAATATTATCTCCAAGTCACACATTATATCATAATTTCCCATGAACTAAAAAAAGCAATAAATTGGTCAATGATAAATAAAATATCGGTCAAATACTTGAATAAACTAAATCGTAAGCGGCCTAAATTACTTGTTTTTATGAACATGATACATAAATTATGATAAAGCGTTATCGTTCTAATTATTCTAATGTGCTCTTTAAATTGATAGGTACACGGTTTTAAATGGTGTAGCATTTTGATAAATTCTATTTGGTAGTTAAAATATTCATGAATCTCCAATCCACTTTGGGCAAGCATGGTAGAATATTCCTCTTCTAAGGAGACCTATCAGCAGTGGGCAGTTACAGTACAGTACAGATGATCATGTCATAGTATTTTGACCTCATTAGCCAACATACATTTATTTCGACTGCTCTTAGAGTGCGTATGTAATACACCATGTAAAACTATTCTTACCTTGTTTAAGAAGGTCAAGATCAGGCTATAGAATTAACTTGCATCTCAGTATTTCTCGAGCGCTATGATTTGTCTATATCCAAACGAGGCTTGAAGAGAGTCCTCAACAGTAAATGGTAGGAAATAACCCCGATGGGTGTGCGATCGTTCATGAGTGATTGTTACCTATTACTATCAGGTGGGGTTAGATCTCGACTAACTACATGGCCATAATTGAAAAAGACCATGTGTGACGATCGTCACTAAAAGCGGGAGAAGAAGAAACTCACGTTTCCTACTCATTTTATTATTTTCTAATTAGAGGCTCAAAACAAGTTAGCATCCCTCAGGTTCCTGGGCATTACTACTCATAGTCACTACGGTGGCCATCGCTATGAATCCTCGCTACGTAGGAGTTACAGTAGTGGTAGTGAGAGGTAGAACAGTACCCGATTACAACCAAGCGTTAGGTGGTCTATTGGCTTTTCTACCATTTCTTTCTTCTCAACCCACATTAATAGATTGTCATTTGTTTCCAGGGCATCAGGTCACATGATGTTAAAGCGATGACGCCAGGCCTGAACATGGAGTCCAAAGGCACCCAGATACACTTGCCGTTGATGGGGCGCGGGAGCCGTGGAGAGCTTAATGATAAGGTCACATTCTCGCAGGCGAAAGCTTATGCGGAGCAGCTCAATAATGGACAAGTACTTGGGTAAGTTGATACCTTTATCTTATTAGGACTCGCCAGGCACCTGGCAATAGTATTTGTTGAAGAATTCACTTAAGTGTTAAATCATTTTATTGTCATATAGGCAGACGATATGGAACCACCACGGTAATCCACGGTGCGTTTCAGGAACACTTTTTTGCCACGCACCATCCGGCTATGGAATGAGCTCCCCTCCTCGGTATTCCCTGAGCGCTATGACTTGTCCTTCTTCAAACGAGGCTTGAGGAGGGTCCTTAAAGTTAGGTCGTAGGTAGCGACCCCTCAGTGTCCCCTGACATTGCAGAGTTTCATGAGCGACGGTAACCACTTAAGACCAGGTTCGTTAGTCTAGTCGTTCGTTACCGTCGCTCATAGACCTCTGCCATGTCATGGGACACTGCGAGAACCTACCTTTAATGATCTTCTTCAAGCTTCGTTTGATGAATAATTGTTTGGATTTTAACTAAGGAACAAGTTCTCTCATGAGCTGTTCTCGCATAATGCTTTGAAGGTGTATAATTATTTTTACGAGAATATTACACTATTATTTAAGCGATAGGCCTCGGTTACTTTGGCTTTGTTGTAACGAGTAAGCTTGAGTCATTTACTGGTACTAAATACTAGGCTGTTAGTGTTCAGTTATGCCCTTTCACTTATTTATTTATTTAATTTGTGAAAAAATTAAATTGGTATAAATAATAGTGGCGAATACTCCATGCAACTCAATTCTCATCGGTCGTTCCTAGTAAATACTTCAGGTATAAAAGTCGTGGTGGCCGAGTGGTCAAAGCGCTTCCTTCCGAACGGGAGGTCGCGGGTTCAAATACGGCCAGCTTGTATCTCTAAATCTGAAATGTGAAAAAAAAAGATTTATGTGCAAATTTTCACAACACCACTGGCTAAAAACAGTGAAGGAAAACATTGTGAGGAAACCTGCATGTCGGAAACGGATTCTAAAAATCCTTTGAAGATATGTGAAGTCCCCAATCCGCACTGGGCAAGCGTGTTGGACTATGCCTAATCCCTCTTCTGAGGAGAGAGCCTAACAGTGGGCAGTAATGGGTTGGTACAGGTACTTCAGGTATGCTTAATTGCTTTAATACGAAATTCGCACAATACTGTGATCTTATTAATACTACGAGACGGAAATAACCATTAATCACTAGTATCCTTTCGTACTAAACTCGTAACAACCTATTTATTTCATTTGGCTCACCAAAACAGTATCGCAAAGGAAACTCAAGCATTCCACTTAGGTATTCTTGGAATTTCGGTCGTGTACATAAAAGGTCGTTGTCATGCATGAAAGAACAATCCCCGAAACAAGTCGACTTAATTGAATAGTGCTTGTTACATAAGACCGTCCTTGGGCACGCGATCGATGACATACAAACATGCTACACGTAGAAATTACTTATAAATTTATTATATTGTGCGGTGTGCCATTTTTAGATTGATTTTTGGACAGAAATTAATGTGTCATATTTAGGTAGATCTTTAGTAAACAAGTTTAAATGTACGTGCAAAAACTACAGTGTAAGCAAGAGTTTGAATTAAATACGTTGAGATTATCAAAATTTACGGATATCCATAAAATCATGAAAGTTTAATTTGTTCTCCTTTTGTATCTTTAAGACGAAGTTTAAGAAGATTTCGGTATGTGATAAAAAATAGGTATTCCTTATCGAGAAGAGAAATACAAGAATATAAGGAATAAATAAATAAGAGATATATTTTATCAAGTAATAAATTGTGAACGTAAATTTTAAATAAAATTCATTCAATAGAGGTACAGTCAAGACCGATGTCTTATTAACATAATAATAACAAAAAAACAGTTGATGCAAATTACATTTCCCTGTTTGAGCAACTGTAAAAATATAGTACTTTATACTGTTGTTAACTGGTATAAGCAGGTGAAAATATTGCATAAATATATTGTATTAAGTAAAATTGTAAGAGTGTTGAAAGAAACTTTCAAACTTCAATTTTTTTAATTTACTATTATAATGTTAACCCTTTCACGCTCATGGGAAATATTTTTCCCTTCTACAAAAATCGTTTTTGATTATTATTGAGTCTGTAGGCGTTGATCCGGGCTTCTCAATATCGACCTGGATTAATTACAAAAACCATATACACCGACCGATACACTTCAATAATAAAGTATTCCGACTTACCTCTGCTAGCCGGACCGGTGCTCGATGGATGAGATTCTTTCTTCTAGGCGGCCGCCGTTAATCACAATTTTAGTCCGATTTAATTATTAATTTTTCCGCCGACAAACGATCCGCGTTGCGTCGGGAGCCGAAAGATAATAGTAAAGATGTGACATCTGTCAGTACTAGGTCTTTGAAATTAAACCTCATTGATCAAAATTGAATATTGCCCGAACAGCCTCAGATACTCCAATTTCCTTCTTTTGATGTGTGTATGATTTCTTCTGTTCTTATCCTATGACCTTAAAATATTACACAATCTTCCGTATACGCATCCCAAAATTCATCCTTCCTACAATATGCAGAGTGTAATGGAAATTATCTCAAATATGTACTGCCTCCACGTAATAAGCAGACACCTTATATGATAATGTGCCATATAACCTTCCACATTCAACCCGTGCTAAGGTTTCCCTTGCGCCTACATTCATTGAATAATTCCAGAAGTTTCTCCTACAAATATACATTTCTTGGTATCTCTTTGTTTTCATCATCTGTTATTAAAACATCTTAATATACTGATCAAGTTTTGTTATTTGTCTTAATATTTAATGATCTTGATTTTGAATTAAGCATTATAGTCGATTTAAACTCGATCTAAAGTATATTTGGTAAAAATCAACACCTAAAATTAAACAGTTTAAAGAAACGCGGTTATAAAAATACACGATACTGAAACGTTAAAGCCAAAAATACCTACAATGTTTGAATTCGGAAAAAGAGTCTTTATAACTAGGCTTATAAACGCTAAATTCCTCTGTGTTTGCAAGTTTAATATAATGTTTAAATTTCGTGAACAGCGCCCAATTACTTCAGTAGTACCTGGTTTTTCATGAAATATTTTGCCTTCAACACAAACGCAATTTATTTATGTAGGGATTTTAATAAAATTGTAATTTATTCATTGTTTTCATTTGCTAAACCACGTACCTAGATGAAGTAAGAAATCCTTCAAGTTTTTACTGACACTTCAGAGTTCAAGATGAGTTCATTTGTAGAAGTACTTTTTTCTTTCAAATACGATTCAAGTGTTTGGTAGTTATTGGAAAAGTTTTTATATTTATCAACTACATTATTACTACTTTATATCAGTGCACATGATTTTGTAATATTAATTTAAAAACATGGACAGTTTTTTTTTCAAAATTCCTTTATCATTTTTAACTTGAATGCTCGACCCGTTGAATTCATTCTTAATGAAACAGGTTTAGAGCCAAAACACATTCCAGCTTTAGCATCAGAGCCCAAAAAGAAACAAAGTGCAATCGGCGTGGGCAGACCACTTACCATAATTAGTTAATTTTTACTTATCTTGATCGCAATAACTTTCACATGTGACGTCACGAGTTGCTGACGTAGGAAGACAACCAGGTATACGTGGGCGAAGATGAATCGCTAATGCGTTTAGCGAAAATAAGCTTAATCTGTATTAGAATAGGATTGGTGTTTCCGTGATTCAGGAGCCACTTCATTAAGCTAATGCCGAGTTATTTCAAGGATAGGGAACAATTGGATTGTGATTTTAACTGAAATTAGCTTTTGGTGGAGATTGTTATTCACGACTGTTAATTTGTTCTGTATTGCTGTGTACTAGACTTTACCAAATACGGAGTAATCAAACATAGTCTCCTATGCTGGTACAATATGGGCTGAGAACTTCACATGTTTTACCTAATTTTATCTTGAAGTTTTATCCCTCTTCAACATACTATTTAAGCTATATACTGTTATAAATCGAGTGGTCGAAGCGCGTCCTTCCGAACGGGAGGTCGCGGGTTCAAATCCGGCCGGCTTGTACCTCTATATCTAAATGTGAAAAAGATTTATGTGCAATTTTTCACAACACCACTGGCTAAAAACGGTGAAGGAAAACATCGTGAGGAAACCTGCGTGTCGGAAAAGGGTTCTAAAAATCCTTTGAAGATATGTGAAGTCCCCAATCCGCACTGGCAAGTGTGGTGGACTATGCCTAATCCCTCTTCTGAGGAGACCTGAGACCAACAGTGGGTAGTAATGGGTTGGTACAGAATCAGATACACTGTTATACACAAATCTTTAGAGGATTTAGAGGTGAAACTGAGTTGTATTGGACAGACGGCAAGTGGCCTAAGTCGCTATCGTATTGTTAATCTTCTTCACTCATAAAAAGTCTTAGCTTTAATTAATAGATTACATTAATTGATTTACTACCTTTTTCTATTTCAGTGGCTCACAAATGAATCTCTGCAATGGCGGTGCTGGTACAGCGGGGATCACAACCCTTGTCCCTAAGGTCCCCAACGGCTATGGAGACCAAAAGAAACCAATGGCCCTCACACATTTACCCAAAAGACCACCAGTGGACATCGAGTTTTCAGACCTATCTTACTCAGTTAGTGAAGGCAGAAAGAGGGGATACAAATCGTTGCTCAAGTGCATTAATGGTACATTTAGATCTGGAGAACTAATAGCCATAATGGGACCTTCGGGAGCAGGGAAGAGTACGTTAATGAATATCCTGGCTGGATATAAGTAAGTATATTTACTTTAAAAAGATATTTAAAATAGACATATACAAGCTTTATATTTGTGATGAAAACACATACAGAAATAAACATATTTTAAATTTACAAATTAACAACACTGGTTTTCATCAGAAACTAGTCGGGACTCAGCTTAATGCGCGATGTTCACTGTGGATTTACCACAGCAAACACCGAGCGCTGGTTTTCAGCCCCAACTAGTGATTTTGAAATGGTATTGAGCACACGAAATAACATTTCAGATTTGAAAGTGAATGGACTTAATCTGAATAGAAATAAATGGCAAGATAAACGTATTGCAAAAACATATTTGAATGAGATAAGGTTTACCCCAAAAATTTTAACAATATCAAACTTATTGAATTTAGTTTTATTGTTAAGTATGGACACAACATAGTATGTTAATATAGTTTACAAAGATAGCTTAGACAAACAAATAGAAAGGTCGTAACCTCAACAACTATAAACGTGTCTAAAAAATCAATAACAGATTGTATTTTTGTCGCGACACAGAATAGTTCTAGTCTGCAACCATGACCCGTAGACAAAAATAAATACAAAGTTAACTAGACGTTCATCGAATCTAAAATTTGATTTATATTCTTGGGTGCATGAATGACTTTAAAATAATACCTAAAAATTAAAGAACGTTTCTGATGAGATAGTTTTATTGCTAGGAAAGATGAAGACTATTCTATAATTCAAGCTGTTACCTAAAACAAAAAGCAAGTCAAAATCAACATAACGTCGCCTCAGTGCTTGTTTGGCCAATCTGCACTCGAGCAAATTTTACAGGAGACAGCAAACAAGCACGGAATTTTCGTTAAGTGCCGTGTTGAGAAAAAAATTTAAATGAGATTTTTATTGTTTTAGAATTGAATATTTTTAAAAAATATTTTACCAGTCGGATGGAAATTTTATTCTTTATAATACTGCATTAAAAAGTAATTTTCGTAAAAAATGTCAGATTGGCCAAACAAGCACTGAGGCGACGATAAATAAAGAGGTAGAAGTAAGCAAAGATCTCCAAAATCTCCAAAGATCATATAAAACAGCTGTTTTATATGATATTGCAATTGTACTATGCTATAATTGTAAAATGACCGTTCATTAAAAGGAAACACCGATAAATATATTTAACTAAAAAATATATATGAACTATATTATTATTGTAAATAACCGTTCATTAACAAAAAAACCACTGATAAACATCATTAAACTAAAAAATAATTCATTTCAAATAGAACTGAAACCATTGTAAATTTACACGTAATACCTAATTAATATAATCTAAAAAGTATCTACATTTATCAATACTACTCAACCTAAACTAAAAATAAATGTCTCAACAACAAATCTTTTCATAACACAAAAACACACGTTAAATAATGTAATCATACGTAACGTGAAAACACCTGCAAACACCGGTAGTGAATTTCAAACATACAATAAAATTAAGATTAATTGATTTGGCTATACGCCAGATGCGCTTAAATATCTCAAATGCACTAACATTGAAAACGTTTTCAGAACATCAAATGTCAGTGGATCAATTCTCATAAATGGTAAAGAGAGGAATTTGAGAAGATTTAGAAAGTTGTCTTGCTACATCATGCAGGATGATTGTCTGCTCCCACATTTGACAGTCAGAGAGGCGATGTATGTATCAGCTAACCTGAAGCTAGGGAAAGACATGACAGCTACTTCAAAGAAGATAGTCATTGATGAGATACTGAAGATGCTTAGTCTTGTCGAAGCTGGTGATACACGAACGATAAACCTGTCAGGAGGACAAAAGAAACGACTATCAATAGCTTTGGAGCTGGTGAATAATCCACCAGTAATGTTTTTTGATGAACCTACCTCAGGGTTGGATAGTTCTTCCTGTTTTCAATGCATATCACTGTTAAAATCTTTAGCCAGGGGAGGAAGAACGATAATTTGTACTATACATCAGCCTTCAGCGAGGTTGTTTGAGATGTTCGATTTCTTGTACACGTTGACTGATGGACAGTGTATATATCAAGGCAAAGTTACGGGTCTGGTGCCGTTTTTGTCGTCAATGGGTCTTCACTGTCCTAGCTACCACAATCCGGCCGATTACTGTAAGTATCTTAAATATTTTGTTTGTAAGAAAATAGCTCTTCTTCTTTGTAGTGTAATATAACTGAGTAAATATACACAGTACCTATATCTGTCGATTGTCTTCCTAAATCTTTCAGTAATCTATCTTGCAATAAAAAATAAAAAAAAAAGTAATTAATAAGAATTGAGCAGAAAGTCTTTGCTTGTTTCCTTCTCGTCGTCATCTTGTTCATATACCAAATGAAATGAAATGAAATGAAATACTTTATTTTCAACATTGATGACGTACTCATTCTTGTTGACGTCAAAAACCTACTGAAATAGAACTTGTAATTGATAAAAGATAAAGTTTGATAAATTTATTTTAAAAAAACTCTTTAAATACAAGCTTTTAAAATCCTACATTCTACCATATATCTGTAAAGTTAGCTTAGCTAGTGCTAAGACAATTAAAACGAGCCTAAACAAGACGGATCTATCTTATTTAGGACAGGAGTTTATCCTATAGTCACCTTCATCCATCATCAGATCAGCTCCATTTTGTCATATTATTATTACATTGTCACGCGATATACATCTACGTGCAAAATGTCAGCTTCAGAAACCGGAAAGTTTGTCAAATTTAGCTTGCAAAATTCTACCCGAACTTCCAAAATTACATTCAGTGCAAGTTAATATAAAGCTTGTAATAAAACATTTATGTAATTATATTCCAGTAATGGAAGTTGCTTGTGGTGAGCACGGCGACTGGGTCCACAAACTAGTGAGAGCTGTGAACAAAGGCAACTGCGGGCGAGGACAGTCATCATCAACATCATCGTCTTCATCAACAGTGCCTCAGAACGTGAACTACAACAACCAACCAACAAATAAGAACAACACGAAAGATGCACTAGCTATTGTTGTTGGTGAGTTTGGAAAAGTGTTATTGTTGTTTACAGGTTAGATGCCGTGCCGTATAAGTCGTGGTGGCCGAGTGGTTGAAGCGCTTGCCTTCCGTACACGAGGTACCGGGTTCAAATCTGACCGGCTTGTATCTCTAAATCTTAACGTAAAAAAGATTTATGTGCAATTTTTCACAACACCACTGGAAAAAACAAATCGCATAAAATCCTTCGAAGATATGTGAAGTCCCCAATCCGCATTAGGCAAGCGTGGTGGACTATACCTAACCCCTCTTCGGAGGAGACCTGAGCTCAGCAGTGGACAGTAATGGGTTGTACAGATGCGTGAGTTAGAATAGTTGTCTCTGGTCTTACTTGTTTACTGGATATAAAATGTTCCGGTGAAAATATTACGTTGTACCTACATATAAATAGGAACAAACAAACAGACAGGGAAACTCAAATTGTAATAAAGAGTCGTGCAGCTCCATATAGCCTCTTGCTGGGTTTTGGCCTCATCTAAGGTTCGGACGCCGAGTGTGAGCATTTGGAAGTTTTAGTGCGGTTCAACTCCCACGTTACCCGCAGGTTTTCGCCAACTTTAAAAGAAACCGTGTAGATATACATACTTACTAAATACAGAGCCAAAAGACTACTCATAATATAACCAATGGAATACAATTGAAAGAACAAAATCGCACCTTACTAAGGACCATTTATATCACAGAAAACTTTCATATACGCAATTATATTTCAGATAAACCAACGTGCACCGTAATAGACATGTCAGAACCAGTTTTAAACACGGAAAAGCAAAACCTTCAGAACTCCACCAACCTTGCTCCAGTCACGTGTACCACATCACTCTTAGACTCCAGCGAAAGCTTCACCAAGAAACCCGTCAAGACCGGCTTCCCCACGTCAGGGTTCAAGCAATTTTGGATCTTATTGAAAAGGACTTTCCGGAGTATTTTGAGAGACCAGACGCTGACGCATTTAAGGCTATGTTCGCATACAATCGTTGGGCTGTTGATCGGGTTCTTGTATTATGATATTGGTAAAGATGCCGCCAAAGTGATGAGTAATGCTGGATGTATTTTCTTCACCGTTATGTTCACGATGTTCACTGCTATGATGCCTACTATACTAACATGTGAGTTGTCATATTTATGTACTTATTATAAGCAAGCCTCTTTTATTTCATTTTAGGCTCCATTTGAGAATTTCGGTACTAAAATTTCCCATGGGTGTATTTGATGATAATAATTTCGTATAATCGTAAGATTTGTATTAAAATAACTAAAAACAAAAAAAAATATTACCTTAGTTTCATAAGACTACTTACTTCATATGTACATCTTACCTAAATAGCTGAAAAGTTCCTAATAGGCAGTTGACTAGATGAGAAGATCTAAATCTGAGATTCAGTTGCTTAAATTAAGAGAAGATTATATCCACCATTGAAATGATGATTGTGTTTTTTTTTTTATTGCCATGTAGGCAGACGAGCCAACGGCCCACCTGATAGTAAGTGGTTACCATCGCTCATGAACCTCTGCAATGTCAGGGGACACTGAGGAGTCGCTACCTACGACCTAACTTTAAGGACCCTCCTCAAGCCTCGTTTGAAGAAGGACAAGTCATAGCGCTCAGGAAATACCGAGGAGGGGAGCTCATTCCATAGCCGGATGGTGCGTGGCAAAAAAGTGTTCCTGAAACGAACCGTGGATGACCGCGGTGGTTCCATATAGTAGGGATGAACTCCACCTCGACGCCGAGTTGTACGATGATAAAAGGGAGATGTTGTAATCATCTCAAATAATTCCTCGGAGCACTCCCCGTGGAACAGCGTATTTAATATATTTTAATAATTTACTTTTATTATTATTTCAGTCCCAACTGAAATGAGCGTGTTCGTGAGAGAGCATTTGAATTATTGGTACTCATTGAAGGCATTCTACTTCGCGAAGACTATAGCGGATCTACCGTTTCAGGTAAGTCGATAACTTCACATAATTTATACTAAAATTAAAAAAGCGGTTGATTTAGAAGCTTGAAAATATATATAGGCAAGTCTCTTTAGAAGATATTACTTAAGGGTTCGGGGAAGTTGATTGCTGGTAATCGGGTTAAAGGCCTTTACCCAATAGGGGGTTCTCGCACTAGCTTTAGGTATATTATTCACATTTTATCTTTTTTTGAAAGAAAGAAAGAAAAAAACATTTATTCAACACGCACATAGAGGACATTCATATTAATATAACATTTAAACATTATAATACCTATTTAAACAAAAAAGTTAAAAATAAAGTAAAATCGAACAAGATAGAGGCTTGTCCTCAGTGGCGTGCGAATAGGTTTCAGCTCAGCAAAAGCTTATGGTCTCAAAGAAGACCAAAAGCACTGATTTTCAGCTGAAACCTACAAAACCCGATGCCATCTACCTACAGTTTATCTTATATTATAAATAAATTAGATACAAACTAATAAAAGTTAAAAAAGTTCCTAAAAATAAAGTAAAATTACAACAAAATAAAAAAAAAACTTTTGTAACTTTTTAAATCTTTTTAACCTTTGTAAATTAGTTTTTAAGCTTAAGTAAGCGAGAAATAAACAGGCTTTTTATTTATTTATTTAATCGGGTTAAAGGGTTGTTTAATGCTAAGTGGTTACTATAGCTTATTGATTTCTGAAATTATTTGGTTATTCCGGGGTTTCCTTCCATTTAAGACACTGCTCATTTTAAAGAAGGTAAAGTTATTACATTTATTTCCGAAGAGGAGTGTAATTTCTTTAGAATATAGTTTTCAAAACAAGAAACCAGAAAACCGTGGTAAATCATGTGTACCACCACTGCTCGACATAGACTTCTTCCAAGACTTCCAAGACAATCTGTTGCAGTGAGAATTTACAATTAAGACGATAAATCATACTTGTTGAAGTTACTACCAGACCCAAAAAAATGTTATAGTCACTTGAACGTATATGGAGCTTATTCCAAAACATTCCCTTCTCTCCTTACAGATAGTATTCAGCGGCGTCTACGTGATGATAGTCTACTTCATGACCGGCCAGCCCATGCAGACAGACCGGGTCCTCATGTTCATAACCATCAACATACTAACAGCACTGGTAGCCCAATCCATAGGACTCCTCATAGGGGCCGGGATGAAGATAGAGACTGGGGTATACTTAGGACCCGTCACGACAATCCCAGTAGTATTATTCTCAGGGTTCTTTATAAACTTCAACGCTATACCTCCATATCTTAGCTGGTTGACATATATAAGCTACGTTAGATATGGGTTCGAGGGTGCCATGTTGTCTGTCTACGGGTTCGGGAGAGAAAAACTTCGCTGCTCAGAGGATTACTGCCATTTCCGGACCCCTAATCTCTTTTTGAAGGAGATGACGATGGATCAATCGAACTTCTGGATCGACGTTGGAGCCCTGAGCGCTTTGTTCGTCTTCATAAGAGTAATCTCATATCTAGTTTTAAGGTTTAAACTGAAGATGATGCAGTAAGGTTAAAATTCCTGGATTTTGAAGGTCCTTTACGCTCAAACGCTAGCTTTCTGATAGTGTTTTGTTAGATATGTCAGATATTAGTTAGCTAGATCACGTGTGGTTTAGAAGCGTCATTACGGGTGATACATTCATGTAGTTAGTGTGTGAGAATGGAATATATTATTTTTCCAGGACCGTTTCTGAATAATACTACCTCAGAATATGAAACATTGTCAACATCGTCAACCGTTTTAAAAGCAGTAGTGATTTTTTTATTTGCGTGTAATTGAATTTCAGATTCAAATTTGACTTGGTAGCTGTTGAGTCTTTAAATTGTGCAAATTGTTTTGACTCTACTTATTGCTAAATCAGTGTATTCTAAGTATATTTTATTAAAGCAAATAGTTTACTTATTTATAAATTTTAGACACCAGCAAACATTATATAAAGGTTGTCAAATATCTCTCTTCCGCTTTTTTGCTCTTTATTCAATGCTTTATAAAAAGTGTTACAGTGATCGGATTTAGTTCAAATATGCGCCGTTTTGTTCGATAATCTGTTTCCATCTCGACGGCAACTTCATAATACCTCCCTCGTAGAAGCCCCCCTCCTTATTTGCGAAGAACTCGGACAGCCACTTTTCACACTTTTGGATATTTTTTTGGATATTTGACAACCAATATTTTAGCAAGATATGAAAATATATTTTTTCTTCCTGATATTTTTCCTGTAACAAACACATTTTAAAGACTATTTATGTTATTATTTTTAAACTTATTTTAACTAGTGTAAGTAAGACAGTGATTGGCACTATGAGGACTGGAAAATTCATTAAAACTTAAATAGTTTAACGGATAGATTGTGATAGATGACTACATTATTTTTTAGATTAGAGTGCCAATCACAAGGGAAAGGTTTAAGAGGGAGTAAGAAAAAGGGGATGAAGCTATTATTACTGCACAATGTAAAACAGTACAATATTATAATTTAACATCACAATTCATAATCACAACTCATATATTTCAATTTTCTCTCTTTATCGCTCAATCCAAGTTTATATAAGATAAGGTCAGATATATACCAGACATTTCGCATTTCGTACAGTTTGTATTTTTCGATTTGGGTGATTGCGGCCGTATAGACTTAAGGTTCAAATTCGTTTGTAAGTATGAAATGTGCGAGTGGTGTGAGAAGCACTAGTGATAGTTTATGCAATAATAAAATCGCCATTGAAGCTGATTTGTCGATTAAATTAGTATAGACGCAGACATTTCTTTTCAGAAAACCGAAAAACTGGTTTGCTCACTGTGTAACGAGAATATGACTGAAATTCATCTTATTTATTTAAGATGATACAATATTTAAAGCCATTCCTTTATTGACTTAATTAACACTGAAAAAATAATCCTTAGCGATGCCGTGCAATTAATCAGCGCTGTAAAATAATGAATCAGTGCTGCAAGTAAATAAATCAGCGCTGTAATATAATAAATAATCACTGCAGAAATAATAAATCGATGCTGCAAAGAAGTAAATCAGCGCTGTAAAGTCATAAATCGATGCTGCAAGTAAATAAATCAGCGCTGTAATAAAATAAATAATTACTGCAGAAATAATAAATCAATGCTGCAAGTAAATAAATCAGCGCTGCAAAATAAAATCAGCGATTCCTCTACTATAAGATCTATGAAATCCTTTGTTTACAAAATTTTTACAATTAAAGAATGTTCGTTCTTAATAAATGACAGATTTAAACCACTTGCCTTAAAACCAGTATGCCTGCAGTAGCTCGTATATCTCAGATAGATATTATTATGAGCCTGAGGCTGCGGACACAAGGTCAATAAATACATGACGTAGTAGTTTTCTTTATATCATTTTTTCGTTCGCCTTTGATTTTGTATCCGCAGTCTTATTATAAACGCGATAAGCTCGATATTTGATAGATACGTAGACTAGTTTTTGGAATAATTAGCTTTATAGTTCGCAGGTTAAAACTGGTTTTATGATCGTCAGTTGTTATCGTCTAGTTGAACTTTAAGTCAATAGTTTAAAGTCTTTAATTGTTTGTAACTAAACAGAACTATGATGCTTAAAAGTACTTTTACTTCTTTATTATCTCCCAGAGGAAAGGATCCCTATCTTCACTGCGCAGTATTTGGATCGCTGCTGTAGATTCAAATGACAGTTATAATAATATATAACAGTGCGATCAGAGGTAGCCTATATATAAATAAATCAACCAGAAAGGCAGCTGTACACTTAGCCACTAATTACTTTGGATTTATTTTTAACCATCATATTAATGTAGTTCCAGAAACACTGAAGATCATAAAACCAGTCTCTAGTTTATGGTACTATTAAGTATTTTTCAGAAATTAAAGAATCGGGCCCATGACTTATTTGTAAGTTCCTTTCACTGTATTTCATTGTATTTATAAAATTGTACACGACGTAGTTATTTTAGATATTTCTAGTTTTAAATTTCGATTTATTAGTACTATAATGTTATTATTGATAATTTTAATTGTGCTACGTATGATTTAATTTCGGTTTAATCTCTATGGCTATTCTGATTACCAGTATTTATTGATAAATAAACGACTGTGATTTTTATAAATTATGAGTTTTTATTCACACTCCCTTTGAATAAGAAGATATGACTATTGGTGCAGCATATAATATAATATTTATGTATTAAGCGTCATTTATACGATGACATTTTCTCGCCTCGAAGATACGATTATCGAAAGAATACAAAATATTTCTTGTGTCTAAACATTCACTCTTCTCGCTCGTCACCTTGGGCGAGAATTGCCTCGCTATGGAACATTATTGCCTCTGTGTAAACAGAATTTCAAAGCAATAATCGTATTTCGAGTTTTTATGACTCTGAGGGGACGCACAACACCCAGAGCACGGAGGTCGCAGCGCCAACGATAGTCGTCGGCGAGCGCCTCCGCCTCCAGATCCCAAGGTGGCGTCCCCGCCAGCACGCACGCCGCCTCAAAGGAGACGGTGCGGTATCCGCGGATGACCCTGATAGCTACGACGCGCTGCGGCCGGTACAGGATCCGGACAACAGTTGCTGTCCGGTTTCCCGGTCCGGCCCAAACGGGCGCGCCGTACAGGGCCATCGAACGCACCACCCCCGCGTAGAGGCGGCGCACGACACGGTTTGGTCCCCCGAGATTCGGAAGCAGCCGGCTCAGAGCGCCGGCCGTCCTCATCAGTCGGGGGACGAGCTCCGTAAAGTGCTTAGTGACAAAACGTTTTTGTTGCAAAAATACTTTTCAGAATATGACCGTTGAGTACCAAAATTAATGCATTCGACTAGCGTGATGGAAACCCTCTTCAGAGGATACCTGAGTCCAAAATTGGGCAGTAATTGGTTGTTATCGAATACAGGAAGGACAAGTTTTAAGAGAAGAAACACAAGTCCAGTAGTCAATAATATTAATTTTTATAACAGTACACATCATTTATGTATATTAAATCTCGGCGCGACGGGAAAGAGTGCCTTGGGCGTAACGCGTCGCGCCGTCACTCATAACCCCGTGCTGGGTTCTGCTCTCAGCCGGGGTTCGGACGCTGAGTGAGCGGTTGGAGGTTTTAGTGCGGTTCAACTCCCACATACAACACGGGTATGTGAGAGTACCGGTGATTTCCTCCAACTAAAAAAAAAATGTATTTTAAAAATATCCCTTTCATCAAGTAGTTTTAGATTTCATGAAACGCAATCACAACGATAATATTGCGACTAAGACCGATTTAGATTTGTTGGAATCAAAGCAAAGCTATAAACAGAATTCCTTTTGAAATCGGAATAATCTCTCAATTTATTCAGGAAATCATTTGAAATGACATACTCAGTTTCAGCACGTGGAAATTTCAGGAGTACTGTAACAGCAAATATTCGTTTACTAATTGCATTCGAGACCCGTGTCGATACTCGTTGCAGACATAGTGTTGGGAAACGGTTTTATCGATACATCGAAATTAAAAAAAACATTTTTAGAGATTAGAAATTATTTTCGTAACAACAGGAGTTTTCAAACATCAATTATTTAGATGCAGTACTTGGAAGTAGCTATATTTTTTCTTGAGAGAAAATAATGTAAAATAAACGTAAAAACTTTATAAATTTAGTATGGAGAGGACTGGCTGATAATGGAAAAAAAAAACTTGATTTTTGAACAAAGAAATCTTATAAAAGTTCCCAAATATGGACGCAATTGTATTTAACAGTTAGATATAATTTACCTAAGCTGATAAATGTATGTAAAAGATACACTGAAGATGGCAACTGAATCCAAAAGTATAGCTGCTCTGTCAGTAATATTGTCATCAACCGCTTTTTGACCGACTTCCTAAAAAAGAAGGTCAAGTTAACTGCAATTTTTTGAAGTTTGTCCTCGCTATACTTTAGTTTTGGAAAAGTGATAGCCGTCGATAGTTTTAATTAGTGTAAAAAGTATTGGAACGAAGATAAAGATATCGCGCGTTATCGAAAGGGGGCTAGACGGAAATTCTTATAAAAAAGTTGTCACGACACTTTTTTTGTTCTAGATGATTATCGCTAGATGGCCCTGTGATTAAAATCTTTTAAAACAATTCCTTATTTTGTTTTATATGATTAATGCTAGATGGCGCTGTGATCAAAATATTTTATTCAAGTTATAATAATTAGTTAGTTTAAAACGTCTGTCTCTCTCTCTCTTATCTCTCTATCTCTAACTAATTATTATAACTTAAAAAAAATAAATTTTATTACAGTTCCCTCACTAATTAATCGAAAGGAACTTCGTTCTATCCGGGTGTCCCTCGACACCTCTCAAGTTTTTTTTTTATTTTATCGATATTTTGTCTCATTACTATCAAAGCCGAGTTATTCGGGGTGAAATTAATTGAATCACCACTCATCAGGCGGGGTGTGAATGTGACTACATTACATAAAATTTTACCTGCAAGCTATCGATAATTATGCATATTCGTTTTAATTTTATTGGATGCAAGTTTTTACCGGGTATGGATCCTTTTTTTACAAGCTTTATATTTAACTGGATTACTTTACTTTTAACTGGATGTGACTATGTATACTAATGTACCTATATAAGTTCGGGTGGAACCTTGCAAGCTAAATTTGAGAAACTTCTCGGTTTCCTATTGAGCTCACATTTTTCATAGATGTATATCGTGTGACAATGCAATAATATGACAAAATGGCGCTGGTCTGATGATTGATTTGGAAGGTGGTTTATAAACTCTTGTGCTAAACATGATAGACCCATATTGTTTGGGCTCGTTTTACTTGTATTAGCTAGCACTTTTTTTTTTAGTTGGAGGAAATCACCGTATGTGAGAGTTGAACCGCACTAAAACCTTCAACCACTCACATTCAGCGTCCGAACCCCGGTGAGGCCAGAACCCAGCACGGGGTTTGGAGGGACGGCGCGACGCGTTACGCGCTCTTCACTCTTTCCCGTCGCGGCGTCCCCGATTAGCTAGCACTACCAAGGTATTGGGGGCTGTTACTCATAATGCACTATACAGGACTTTCCTTAAACCTCGTTTAAAGAGAAACATACACACTCCTAATTTTTCTCATTATCGACACAGACTTTGTTGAACTCGTAATGAATACATATCTTTCTTGTAACCCGAATTACAGTAAAAAATAAGGAAAAATAATCAAACGGATGCTGGTTTTCCCCGATAAATAGAATATTTACCACCAAGAGGGTGGATTCACCCCTTTGGTCCATAATCTCATGTGGGAACCCATTACTTATCGTTATGAGTATTTTATCCTTAAAAATATTTTCGAAGATCTCATTCGAAGGGTTGCTGTACATATAGGATGTTCGGTTTAAAACTTATTATTCTTATTTCTAAGGGTAATTTAAATTTTGCTATTTATTTGTGAACTTTATGTGATTATGGCGGATTCAATGCCCAAGGCAATCTCTACCAGTCAACCAAAACTGATGTAGAGAAAACTATGGTAGGTGCTCAATTTTAACTATTATATAGTCACTATTTACTTGATACATTAGGTGTAAAGGTTTTGTTAAAATATGCCTTTGATGCGATCACATCGTTAAATCTAAACTAATAATATTATAAAGCTGCAGAGTTTGTTTGTTTGTTTGAACACTCTAATCTCAGGAACTACTGGTCCGCATTGAAAAATTATTTCACTGTTGGAAAGTACATTTATTGAGGCTTATAGGCTATGTTGTATCTCTGTGTGTCGCAGACGAAGTTGCGCAAATCACATAGTTAAGCTATACAAATAATACATTTGAAATGACCAGTGACAGTGAGCGCTTTTTTTGTTTTGTTGGCAGACGAACTAATATGCCACCTGATCGTAAATGGTCACCAAAGCTCGTGGACTTCGTAAACGAGGCCTAAATGATCCCTCCTGCAACTTTCCTGTGGTGCGGAAAGGAAAAACGTGAACTTTCTGCACCACTTACATTATTACTAAACGGGTTCTTACCACGATAATTTTTAATTGCGAGGTCCCGATATTTCAGCACTGTTTCAACCACTGGAACTCGAACTCACATTTTGACATACCACACTGACAGTATCGGCTGCCGTCTCAAAACTGGATTTTTACCGTACCAGCAAACGAACGAGAAAGAGGGTAGACAGATTTGTCTGCTCTTAAATGACCTACCCGCAGTTCTTCAGTCTTCCCGTGATCATGGCGCTTGACCTCTCAATTAAAAATAATCGTAGTAAGAACCCGTTTAGTAATAATGTAAGTGATGTAGATAACCGCGAGTGTTTAAAGAAACTTTCTGCTCGTCTGCTCTGTAGTACACGAAGTACTGCAGTGCGAAGAGCATAACTTTGTTAAAGGAATTGGGGTCCAATAGACCGCGTGTTAACCTAACGCCTTGTCATGTTATGGTCATGGTTCGGGCCGATTACACCTCTTGTCGCAACGAACGGCAAACATGCAAATATATCTATATAAAACGTCAAAAATATGCATCACACTGTATAGTACTAAGGTAGGGAGCAAACGGATTGGCGCGGTACATTCGATTTTCAATTTGGCCCCAATCAGGGCGCGCAGTCGGCGTCGTCGCCTGCAAATTACGTTTCACGCTGCAGTGTTGCCAGACTTGTACCTGGATACTTTGGAAATGATTCAGTATTGCCAGGAAACTGAGATGATACGGCCAATAAGCTTAATAATTGTAAAAATTTTCTGATTTAGCTGTTTTAACTTTAATTACGTTTAAGAATAGAATAATGCGTAAATTTGGGATTAAAATAAGACAAAGTTAATAAACGCAGTACACTACTTAATATAAACTAATATAAAGACCTAAATTTTTAATACGAATAACTGATTTACAAACAAAGTTTTTTTATAACTGTATTTCATCTTAAATTAAAACAGTTTCATTTGAATTAACAATTCCATTCAACTTGAACGAATTCCTTTAAAATATACGTAAAAGTAGAAAAATAATTAAATCAAAGACGTCGGGAAAGAACTCAAAAATGTACATTATAATATCAACCTTATCTCGCAGTCTAATGGTTGAAATTCCTCTGAAATATTTCCATGTCCAAATTCCTTCCTACAAACATCAATAATTAGGCTATCTGCTCTCAAACGGAAAATGTACCGAATATTTTCACAGCGAAAATAAATTAAATCTTTATGAACTGATCTGAAGGGTAAATACGAAATAAATCAGATGAAAACTTTTTTCACTTTGAAAACATTTTGCATTGACAGCTGAGGTGACACCGAACGGGTTTGCGAGGGAAAATGGCGGCCATCTTGTAAAAAATGCCTTCAGTTGAATTCTTTATTGGGCGTTACATTATTGTTTTATTATGCTAAACTAAACTACTTGTTTGCAAAAAAAAATTTTTTTTCAAGTCAGACATAGGATATCTGAAAATCTTTCAAATCTAACTTTATAATATAAATCACTTAATCAGTCGTACCCGTAGATCGAATGTTCTAGATCTATTATTTCTCTTTAAAAAGCACAAACTTCTCCAAACAAAAGATCCTATTCTTATAACCTAGATAGACACAAAGCCTGCATTAGCGATGTCCAAAAAACTTTTTGTTTTTCCACGACTGACCGATTTTCTATTGATAGTGGAGATATGAAGGAAAACTGCTCGCTCCGTGGCCACAGTGCAAATATATCAGTAGAACAATAGTTTCAAAAATGATTAATTAATTTTATGCAAATGTTTGTGCCAATTCAAAGATGTAATTCTTTGGGCTTTGTCGGTTACTTTAGTCCTTCTGCGGATCTCCTCATTGATCTCTATCTTGGAAGTGGCAATGGGCAGGACACATTGTGCGAACGGATGGCTGGCCGTTGGGGTCGAAAAGTTCTGGAGTGGCGGCCATGAACCGGTAGGCGTAATGTTGGTAGACCCCTCACAAAACGGACCGACGATCTGGTCAAGATCGCGGGAGGTCACTGGATGCAGGTGACGCAGGACCGGTCGATGTGGCGAGGTTTGCGGGAGGCCTATGTCCAGCAGTGGACGTCTATCATAAAATATTTATGATTTAACCTAAATTAAAGTAAATACCTATTTGAAAACTGAATTCAATGTACTGCTGTTGCAATTGCAATTGACGATTGAAAAACCGAAATTGATTACAGGCCATGACCAGCCGATTATCATTATTGTACTATTAAAAAAAAACATTTTTACTGTAATGGCGTTACGCTAGTTTTTTGAATAAGAAAATTATAAGAAAATCACATGTGGAAAAACTTGATATAAGTACTATTCATGATAATAAATTTCTTTTAACACTCGCGGTTATCCGATACTGTCAGTGTGGTATGTCGAAATGTGAGTTCGAGTTCCAGTGGTACCGGCAAACGAACGAGAAAGAGGGTAGACAGATTTGTCTACTCTTAAATGACCTACCCGCAGTTCCTCAGTCTTCCCGTGATCATGGCGCTTGCAACAGTGCTGAAATATCGGGACCGCTCAATTAAAAATAATCGTGGTAAGAACCCATTTAGTAATAGTGTAGTGATATTAATGATACATTTTTCCAGTTCAGAACTCACCCAGTAAAAATACCTATAATCGCAAGAAACGCTGTCCTGTGTCTATCGAGTCCTTCTACAGCATACAGATGAACCAATGATGGAAATACGGAAAAAGAAAAGAGAGAATCACGGAACCAAATCGAAAATAAATATGATAACGACATTCGAATTCCTATCAATTTGTGGTTACGAATACCTAATTTGATATTCAAATAACAGGGAAATTCATAAGATAATTTTTATTCACGTCATCGAAATGAGGTTCCACTAATTATAACCTAATTATATTTGAATCATATTTTATTCATGAAAAAATAATTAGGCATGCAATGAGGCTACTGGTCAAATGAGCTTCCCTCTTCGGTATTCCCAGAGCGCTATGACTTGTCCTTCTTCAAACGAGGCTTGAGGAAGGTCCTTAAAGTTAGGTCGTAGGTAGCGGCCCCTCAATGTCCCCTTACATTGCAGAGGTTCATGAGCGACGGTAACCACTTACGATCAGGTGGCCCGTTGGCTCGACTGCCTACATGGCAATAAAAAAAAATTGTAGTATTAATTTTGCTTACTAATATTTTAAACTATAGAGTTTGTTTGTTTGTACACAAATCTTTGGAACCGTGGGTCTGATTTGAATAATTATTTCAGTGTTACAATTATTTAAATGGAGGAAGGCTTTTTTGAAAACAGCATTCAGTTTATGGAACTGATAGACTGCGTGACATATCTGGGGGTTCTGATATTTGCGCCACTTTAAGATAATGTGATAATGATGTTGGACTTCCTTTAGTTAAGATGAGTTTAATTTGTTTTTTTTATAACGTCATTTCAATGATAAAGAAAATGAATTCTTTGTCTCTTTAAACGAGGTTTAAGAAAAGTCCTGTATCGGTAGGCGATAGATAACAGCCCCTCATTGCCCTGGCATTGCAGAGGTTCATGACCGCTTACCATCAGGTGGGCCGTAGGCTCGTTTATCTATCTAGCAATAAAAAAGAGAAGTTAAACCACTTCTGGTTCATAAAAATATTATATTAATAGGTAGGTATTTGTTTTTTCGACTGTACTGTTTGTTATAAATATACACTGTAGAAAGATCTAGGTTACAAGCACTTTTTTGCTCGAATCCCATTGTGATACTAAATAGCTGTAGTTTTTTGATTGTTTTGTTGAAGTTCCAGTTGAATAACGCTGTTCGTGAATAGTTCTTGAAAAACAATCCGATACTAAGTTTTGATCTATAACGACGTAAGTTAGAAAGTATCTTTATTACATGAAACATCTAAATCACTATTTGGCTATCTTTTTATATGTCTCTTTGACAGGTTTTTTAGTTAGAAGAAATCGCTGAATTTCCACCAGCTCTACGGCCCATCCGTAGTCGTATGTGGGAGTCGAACTGCACTAAAATATCCAAGTCCTCTCAATCGACCACACTCAGTATTCAAACAAGCACAGGACTATGCGGGATGGTACGACGCGTTACACTTTTCAGTATTCTTTACTGTCGCGATATCCCCCGTTTTGACAGATACCGTTGACATTTGATACTCGGTTCTACATACGTTTAAATCAAATCGTCATCGTCCTGTCGTAGGTATTGGCCCCACAGTGTAGCATTGCAGTAGTCCATGAGCGACGATAACCACTTACGATTAGTCTGTAACCATACCTACAACACAATAAAAGAAAACAAGTGAATTTCCATGTCTATCAGCGGTACCTACGTGTGTGTGAGTTTCCAGAGCCATTTGTATGAATTTTTGGAACGAAGTTCCTTATCGCGCGTTATCGAAAGGGGGCTAGACGGAAATTCTTATGAAAAAGTTGGCACGACACTTTTTTTTGTTTTAGATCGCTAGATGGCACTGTTCTTAAAATATTTTTTAAAACAATTCCTTATTTTGTTTTATATGATTAATGCTAGATGGCGCTGTGATCAAAATATTTTATTTAAGTTATTAAATAAAAAAATAAAATTTTATTACAATTCCCTCACTAATTAATCGAAAGGAACTTCGTTCCATCCGGGTGTCCCTTGACACCTCTTAAGTTTTTGCTTTTCAAAATATTCTGAGTGTGGTTATATGGTGGAAATAATAAAAATCACCCACTTTATCCATCAGCAAAAAATCAAGCATCCCATAAAATATATCTCACAAGAAGCCCCAAAGAATCTATCCTGTTAAACGAAACTAAGATTACGTTTCATGGGAAATTGAACCCTATTCCTACTAACATGGTTGGCAATAAGGTTGATATTCCTTTACGAGGTTGTCACGGCACCCTTGATTGATTGAATCCAAGGTTTTTACATAGAAATCGTCACCGAGGCTTATCTGTTTCTCGAGTTTATTGAACTCGGCTCTCGTTGGAAAAATCTCAGAAAAAGGATTTTCTTAATTTGAATATTTTCATTTGCATAGATAAGAGTATCTCGAGATACTTCAAAAAGTTTCTCAGTTTTTATAATAAAACTCTTTTGTAAAACAAAACAAAATTTAAGAAAGTCGTTTTTATACTCAGTTTTTTTTTGAGAGGAGCATTCACAAGTTGGTAATTGGAATTCATTAATTCAGCTCAGTTTTATTATTGCTATGACATAATGTTTTTATTTGCACTTTATTTTTGAAAGAAGTTAAGTTTTGTTAAGACCTCTTTAAATGACGTTAAAAGTCTTGTATGGTGATGGATAACGCCTCCCAATACCCTGATATTGTATCATCTCATGAGCGACTGTTAGCACTTATCATCAGATACTCACTGTTAGGCCTTATCTGTCTTTCAAAATCAAAAGATACACGAGTTTCACTTTTGATAATAACTTCTTTACGAAACCGCAAACAACATTAAATAAATAGACCTGTAAATCTTCTCTTCTAATATAAAAAATTCTCGTGTCACGGTGTTCGAACTTGAACTCCTCCGAAACGGCTTGACCGATTTTGTTGAAATTTTTTGTGCTTATCTGGTATCCATGAGAATCGGCCAACATCTATTTTTCATCCCCCTAAATGTTAAGGGTAGTCCACCTCTAAATTTTTTTTTTATTTTTCGACGCAGACGAAGTTGCGCGGGGCAGCTAGTAAAGGTATAAAAGCGCACGAGGACTATTACCTAAATCCATGCTTATGGCGTGGGTAGTCCAGTAAAGATGATTAGAATGAAACGGATGGTCTTCAAAACTTAAACTATTTACTTCTTCGAAATAACTTTACAGTTGAATAATCTTTTACAAACAATATTCTAAATGACGTTAGTCAGTTTAAAATAATTTAAGATTGAGGCCACAGATAGCGATTCGTCGACAGCGTGGTGCGCCGGTGACCGCTCTCAAATAAGTGAGTTTTTAAGATGGCCGCCCCGCTACCACAGACTCGACGCTCCGCTAGAGTGACCATAACAACTGTCACTCTTGTCAATGTCATTTTTCATACGCGCCGACATGTAAATAAATAGACCTATAAATAAAGGTAAATAAACAAATAAAATAGGTAACCTAGTATAAAAATAAGCCTGGCACTAACTCAAAGACTAGAACTAGCACACAACACACAGTTGAATGTAACGTCCAATTTAATCACAATTATAACAATAAGTTTCGCGCCTCAACCCAGATTGCAAGTAACAGTGAATTTCAAACAACCACCTAGATAATACATATCTCTTCGGCTAGGAAACTTGCTTTTGTTGAAGTTTGTGTTTGGAGGTTATTACGTAAAAATCTTAAGCGATTAGAGGTACGCAACTATTGTACAGTGCGATTGTTAAGCGATCAGCAATTGGCTTCTTGCGGACTGTAGTATTGTCAAATTTATTTTTAATCTAGCGTCTTAAATATGAAAATAAATAAAAATGTTTTATTCTGATTTTGTAATAAAAACCCACACAAACCAACACATTTTCACTTAATTTCGGAATGTGCAAAGTTATAATAATCAACCAGCTATGATTGTATGTTCCTGAAACAATACATTTACAGTACTAATAAAATTTAATAATAAATAGGCGTTAAATGGAAATTTAGGAACTTTTTTTTTGTAACTGTAACATTCATAGTTTAAGGGGCCAATATTTTTTTTTTTTTTTTTTTTTTTTTTATTTGCATATTCCTGATAATATATTAAGACATATTTCCTCGTGTTATTGCATTCATCTTTTTTATGTCCTTTATTTATTTAACTTTGTATCATCTCCAAAAAAATATGTTTACAATATTAGAGTTTAATTAAAAGTTGAACTCATAGCCATAAAAATTCAAGTATTCACTTAACAATCATTTTTTTATGTCGCCTAATATACAATCTCGAAATATCGACTACATTTACCGAATACACCCCCTTTGTTCGCGGTCTCTCTACTACTTCAAGACGAGTTGATATCTAAGTGTCGACTGAATTATATATACCAATTACACTCCAAGCAGCTTGCCTTTCAAGATACCACGTATTTGATCCACTTCTCTTTGTATTACGAATACATTTGTTTGTATTTCAATGTTGCTTATTTGTGAAAACATTCGGCTTTTATTTGGTGGAGATATTTGTGTTATTTTTCAGGTATTCGATGATTTGTAGTGTTTAGTTTAGGGGCTGAGAATATTGCTAGGGTCTGGTAAGTTAGGGTCTGGTCCTTTTTCCAAATGTCTTTCAGTTTTGGAAAGTTCTTTTAGCGAGGAAGGTTCTATTGTTTCTCTTTGTGATGTAGACAAGGTGCGCGGGTCAGCTAGTCACTGAATAAAAGCACAGGTAGTAATTCTTTTAAATCGTAGCAAGTTCGATATCTAGAGAATTTAAAAAAACTACGAATACAGTATTTTCAGTAAATAAAGAAATGTTTCCTTTCACCAAACACAGAATTACAAAAAGTAAAATTATTATTTGGTGTACTTTCTACCGGTATACTTCAAGGGAAAATTTTATTTTATAAAAAATCCACCCTATAAACGCTAGGCAGTATTAAAATAATGATAATAGTCTAATCTCCCATATGACAAACAAAGTAAACAAAACCAATGATCCTCAACCAAAATAGACCTCCAGGAAGCTTCCGGCCAAATTGGGTCCTTGTTCAAAAAAGTATCTCTTACATGTTCCATAATCAAGGGGACTCCCATTTACATTTTCCAAGAAAATTCTGTACAACGTTATATCCAATTAGCGTCGGAAAACAAGGATATAAGATGGGGAAAATATTTTTATATTGTGACCCTTCGATGCGTGGATGATATTGAGTAGACACCTAATTATGTCCTGGGCGGTGGGCACGATGTCATGCTACAATGTCCTAATTTATAGATGAAGCGTGAGGGCTGGAAGGGAATTTTCTGTTTGTGTAACATGTCTGTATTGATGTGAATTATTTCTTGATAGGTCTTAGTTTACTGTTTTAATGTTCCCGCACTGAATATATAGAACACATCCCACATAGGTACATGAGTGGAACTACTAGGTAATTTTGAATTCATTGATAAAATCGTCATTTGGATTTCTTGAATCTTAGTCACTAGTTTACCGTCTTTGTTTAGCTATATCTTATCCCACTTAAAACCCAGTGACAAGTTCACCAGTTCCATTTAAATATTCTTAAAAATATATTGAAGAAAACAAGACTTCAGTCCATCTAGTGGAGACGTTTGGGGGCGATATATAAACTTTAGCATGCAACGCGTCACATCAACCTGCACAATCCCATGCTGGGTGTGCTAATTTCCTTTTAACCAAAAAAAGTGGTGACGTTTCTTCACAAATCCTAAGATAAAGGAAAGCTTTGGCAATTCATTTTAAAACTGGATCCCACAAGCCCAAGCTTAATATAACTGTTCACAAACACATTGATCGGATAAAAAATCCCGAATCATCCAATTTCGAAGCGATATTTAAATATATCTCTCAGGGGTTATATCCGTCGGGAATATTCCCGAAAACTTACGGGTTATGACCGCTTCGGAACGGTATAAACTAGTTCGAACCGGAATCCTGTGGTGGCCATGTTTTGTTTGGCCCGTCCTAGTTTCACAGTTTGGACTGCAACGAAAGATCTGTTTTGATATAATTTATTAATATTGCTTGGGGCGTTTGGGTCGTTTAAGATTCTTGATTAATTAACTAAAATTGTATGTATATTGTTGGTTGGTAACGTTGTATATTATACAAGTATATGCCACTGATTGGTTTCTTCGCTGCTTGAGACATTGTGATTGTTGTTACTGTGGATTCTGGTTACATAGGAGTTTCACTAATGTGAGCTGAAGGTGGAAAAAGTTGTCCAATTGTGTTTATATAGTTTTGAAAGTATATTATGTTTATCCCTAGTATTAGACCATGAGACATTTATTTAAGCCAAAGCACTGGACACATTTTTTGGCACTGTAATGTTTTGTTCTATTTTGTTAGAGGACCGTTCAGGAAATAAATTAGACAAAAAAGTGCTACTAATGCATCCAATTTTAGAAGATTATAACATACTAGCTGACCCACGCAACTTCGTCTGCGTTACAAAGGGGTTCAAACAGTACTCGCAATGCCGTCGAGTTATTATTTTCGCGGCTCGCTGTGCCCCACATATTCCTTGCGTTTTATACTCGTAATAACATCTAAACCAAAAGTCCGATTGGAATAAAACAAAAAGTAATTTACTTCTACATTAATACTCTTGATAACAAAATACTTTATTTGGATAAGGGTTAATATAACGATACTCATTTAACGTTAAACTCAATCTTGGGACGAAAAAATATTTTTCATAAACATAAAAGCGGTTATTGTGATTCTTTCCAACAAAGTTTACCATTGAATTGAAATGAAGTATTAACTCTATGAGATAGTCTAATAGTGACCTTTTCACACATAATACCTACATTTTCCTGACCTAAAAATAAATTTCCTTATTAATAATTCTATCTAAAATTATAAGTGGTTAGTGAGTATGTTCGTAGCACGTCCACGTTTACATCGTTTAATTAATTTCAGTGAATTTCGGTACAAAAATAGGAGTTTGAAAACGGATAGGTTAATTTTGGGCGTAGGCGGTCAAATTCTCGTGAAAGCTTAAATTGATATAACCAGGAATAGATGGTTTAATAATTAGTAGTTATACCGGTATTTTCAATGTTGTAACGAGTTGAATATTCCAATTTAGCTTGCATAAAATAATATATGACGGCGTAAATAGTGTGTTGAGGTGTAATGACGTTGTAATTAGTCGATCTTCGTTTTGTTTTGTCAGGGATGACGTCACAATGTCCACTTGAACACTCGATGATCAACACTTTTGAATAAAAACTTCAAAATAACGAGTTTTAACAGTTTATTACTTTTAAATCAAGAGGTCCATTCGCCTCGACAATTCAAACACGAATGATTAATAACAGCAGCCTACGCCTGTATTTATAGCAAGTCTCCACTTCCAACTACCCGCACGGTGAATAGGTTGGTTCCCCTTGTTATCACCCCGTCATATATTATTATAAAAGTTCTGCCTGTTGAACTGTAACAACTCGTAATTGCCTATTGCTGGGTTTACTCTCCTCAGTAGAGGGACGACTTCACTACTTTTGCCTAGCGTGACTTGGGGAATTTTCCAATTTCCAGGTTTCCTCTTGATTTGGGTGAAGGCAAGCGCTCCAACCACTCTCGTCCACCATGAGTTCTGCCTTCTGGAAACAGCAAAAAAAATGAGAAATGATTGTAAAAACATGTGTTCGTTTTCGAGTTTTGCTAACAACAAGTAAAAACAATGTGTATAAAATACCCATGTCAAAATAAAGAATTACAAAAATATAATAGTTTTAAATTATTAAACACTTGTAGAAAAACGAAAGAGTTCCAACCAGTCGTCGACAGTCTTAATTTAAGATATTAAATTAACAACATATTCACTTAGATATGTGTAAACATTTAACAACTAATAATTTTTTTAGCAATTGTTTGTAACTCCGTCAGGCCAGAAAGTATAGACAGAGATTGAAAACTTTTGGCTGAAAGATAGATAGGACATAAAACAATTTGAAGACGAAATTTATCGTAGGAACACGTAATAGATCACCACAAAAGTTTATTACTAAAGATAAGTTTATCTCAAACTGTCAACCCAAATGTATCGAGGTACTTATCTTCAGAGAAAGTTATTAAATTTTCTGCTGAAACTTTAAACATTAAGTAACGGTAAAGTTGTAGTTCGAAAGTAATATATTGTGTAATTATAATATTTTTGTATGTGTTTTTTTTAGTTGGAAATCACGGGGGAGTTGAACCGCACTAAAACCTTCAACCGCCCACACTCAGCGGCCGAACCACGGCTGAGGCCAGAACCCAGCACGGGGTTATGAGAGATGGCGCGACGCGTTACGCCATCGGCACTCTTTCCCGTCGCGCTGTTGTATCTGTACAGTGTATTATAAAGAGGTAGTATCGTGATGTTTGTGACTTTGTAGAGGGTAATCTTTGGATCTTCTAAACCGAATTCCAAAATTATTTCTTGTCATGTACAATGCAATAATATGGCACATGGCACAGATTTGATACTGGAGTCAGATAGCCATATGAACTCCTGTACTAAACAAGATAGACAAGTCTTTTTCGGACTCGTTTCATTTATCTTATCTAGCACTGTACCTACTCCATTGAAAGCTTGTAGTTAAGTGTAGGTATTCTTTAAAATAAATTTATTGATGGATACAATAGTATACAGCTGATAAGACTCTCTCTCTCTCTCTAAGTCGTGGTGGCCGAGTGGTCGAAGCGCTTCCTTCCGAACGAGAGGTCGCGGGTTCAAATCGGCTTGTGCCTATAAATGTAAATGTGAAAAAGATTTATGTGCTATTTTTCACAACACCACTGGCTAAAAACGGTGAAGGAAAACATCGTGAGGAAGCCTGCCTGTCGGAAAAGGGTTCTAAAAATCCTTTGACGATTTTTTTTTTTTTTTTTGTGTAGTCCCCAATTCGCACTGGGCAAGCGTGGTGGACTATGCCTAATCCCTCTTCTGAGGAGACCTGAGTCCAACAGAGGGCAGTAATGGGTTGGTACAAGATAAGACTCTTAGAATATTAAAATAATATCTTATTATCTCACCAAAGATTTTCAATTATACTAGATTGCCATCGTCTGTTCAGTTAGTTAGTAAATTAAAGTTTCAACTTTAACTAAGAAAAGTAATTATATGAAGTGGTCAACAAAAGACAAGAACCTAGAATAGTTAGTATTTGATTTTGCATCTTGGCTTTAAGATATGATTTTAATCTCTTAGCTTACAGCTTACAAAATTTTAATAAGTTTTGTATTTGAATAGATAGTTAGTTATAATAAATAGCATCTAATGGATTTAAAATGATATAGCCCAAATAAATGCGTTTTTGAAGTGGCAATGGGCAGGACACATTGTGCTAAGAACGGGATGGCCGATATAGCAGAAAAGTTTTGGAGTGGCGGCTATGAACGACCGACGACCGGGTCAGGAGCGCAGGAAGTCCCTGGATGCAGACAGCGCAGGAGCAGAACGGAAAGACAGTTTTAGATAGCAAAAAATAAGAGGAAGAAGATTTGTAGACAATTTATCTGGATACGAGGTTTTAGTGCGCATCATTTCCCTTATACCCCAACATTAGGGCAAATGGCATCTTCTTTCTTGCCACGCACCATCCAGCTATGGAATGAGCTCTTCTGTGTATCTCGAGCACTACCCCACTTGTCCTTTTTTAAACAAGGCTTGAAGAAAGTTTGTCAAGGTAGGCCGAAGGTAGCGGCCCCGCAGTGTCCCCTGACAGTGCAGAGGTCCATGAGCAACGGTAACCGCTCACCGGTGGCCCGTTAACTTGTCTGCTTACAAGACAATAATAAAAAGTAACCCAGTGATCACTCCATGACCCAGCGGGGCATTCCGTGTTCGGCGTCCGCGGACGGAGCGACGGGAAAGAGTGCCGAGCGCGTAACGCGTCGCGCCGTCCCTCCAAACCCCGTGCTGGGTTCTGGCCTCAGCCGGGGTTCGGACGCTGAGTGTGAGCGGTTGGAGGTTTTAGTGCGGTTCAACTTCCACATACGGATCGGGATCCGGTGATTTTCTCCAACTGAAAAAAAAAAGTGATCCACCCAAACTCAAAACAAAATTATATTTGGGCGTCAAAATAATAACCAAACTAAATCGGATAAACCTCCCATTATAGATTAATAACCAGTCTTCAGCTCAATATAACATTAATTAGCCAGTCAAGCATCAGAATAACTTGGCTAACAACACAATAGGCCGTAATTGGCGCTCAATCAGACTAACTCCCTCTGAACGAAGGTTTTACTCGTAATAATTAGGCCACTTCAGGAGGATTACAAATGAAAAATATTCCGGTTACAGTATAGAATAATTGGACAGAAATAAAAGTAAATGTAAATTGATTTGTCGACGTTAACGTATAGTGGATTATAGGTTATGGCGGTGACTTACTCTTCACACGAAAGCATGCGTTTTGAATCTCCTAATCTCAATTTCTAAAAAATCGACGATAATATTTTGTAAGAATTGCGGCTCCACAGTGTCCCTTGACATGGCAGAGGTCCCAGAGCAATAGTAAACACGATCAGATAGACCGTTATCTCGTCTGCCTACTTGACATTAAAAAAGGTATTATGACATACAGCTATTACAACAAATTAAACCACCATTATATTATTATTTTGTACCCATACTTGACATCAACCCAGAAATGAGACTCCGCAGGAGGACCAAAGAATCATTAAAGTTACCAACATAGCCCAAAGAAGTATGTCTTTGAAGTGGCAATGGACAGGGCACATTGTGCGAAGAACTGATGGCCTATGGGGCCGAAAAGTTCTAGAGTGGCGACTAGTAGGCGATGCGTAAGCAGGCCTCTCACAGATGGACCTGGTCAGGATCGCGGGAAGTCACTGGATGCAGGCAGTGCAGGATCAGTCCTTGTGGCGAGGTTTGGGCAAGGACTATGTCCAGCAGTGGACGTCTGTAGGCTGATGATGATATTATTATTATTTTTTTTTTTTTTTTTTTTTAGTTGGAGGAAATCACCGGATCCCCGCCGTATGTGGGAGTTGAACCGCACTAAAACCTCCAACCGCTCACACTCAGCGTCCGAACCCAGGGTGAGGCCAGAACCCAGTAGGGGGTTATGAGGGACGGCGCGACGCGTTACGCCCACGGCACTCTTTCCCGTCGCTGTTTTATAAGTAAGGAAACGTAACTGTTATTTTTTATTTAGATAAAATTTTAAACTTTGAATTTAAAATCGATTGTGCTGATTCAATCTTCATCCCACATGAAACATAAGCTTGTTTTAACAATCAATAAACCATTTCTAAATCAATTTTCACTCACAATAATTCGTTAAAACGTCTTAGAACTGAACAAACAAACAAACCAATCCACTAGCTCATCTCATTACGATTCACACGTTGGATTCGTGTTCAAAAGGCTCATTTCGCTTCAGAATGATGCTGAATACCCAAATTTAGTATATGTATGGATAGGGTTGTCATATCGAAGATTTTAATAGGACGGACTAGCCTTTTCAGTTTCGCGGAGAATTTTGATTTGGCTCTATTCATTTGTTCATCTTAGTCGTAGATAGCGGATCAGTGACCCTTGACACTGTGCAGCTTGTGTCCACCAGCGACGGTTACCACGGCTGGGCACCAGTAGCGTACTTAAATATTTTAGTCAGGGTATTCAGAAGTGAAGATTTTGACGTAATTGTTCATAGATTACATGCTACTATCCATTTGATTACATTTTTAGCATCAATAGTAACTAAATACGTGCAAATAATAAGAATGCAGGTTATATAGCAATGAAAGAAACCGTATTTGATCGATTTTTGTTGTTATTTTAATTTTTTTTTTCTGTCGTGTACAATAAAGTATTAAATAAATAAATAAATAATTTGAAAAGCTAGGGTATGCAACGCATATTTGCTTCTATAGACTGCACGCCACTGCTGGGCACCTTTTTTAACTTGCCACACAACCAAAAAGCTTACCATCAGGTGGGCGGTAGGCTCGTTTATCTATTTCGCAGTAAAAAAAAAGTTTTTACCATCATTTTAATAATCCCATAGACGTCCACTCTTGTACGTCAAACTTAGCCAACCTGACCAAGCCTGCACTGTTTTTATTGCTAAACTAAGGAAATAAAGCTTACAGCCCTCATAATGGTAACCGGTTACCGTCGCTCATGAACCTCTATAATGCCAGAGTGTTTACCGATACTTATCTAAATAGGACTTTTCTCAAACCTCTTTAAAGAGGAACAATTTCGAACTCAAAATCCTTACTATATCCAGATTATCCGGACGCTTGGCAACCCTACGTGTAGGCCAATAAACTCAAAGACGAGATTACATCTGACACCACAACTTGAAGACAATTATCACTCTAACATATTCCCGTGGTTTAAAGAGTAGAATATTATACCGTCTTAAGAATAATGGTAGTAGAAGTATGCTAATTTTTAAGGTTAGTAATGTAGGGTGGAAGTTTAAAATGCGTTTTTCAAGAAAAGTATTATGTAGAAAATAATGGTTTTAGCAAATTTTATTGAAAGGAAATATTCCTTAATTTTTGAAAAAAAAATACAACTGTAATAAATTTATATTTTTTTGTGTAAACTCATTTGGGTATCGAACATGCTAATAAAAAGTAATAAAATAAACGCAGTTATTACCGGTGTTTATATGATATAATTTGATTAAGTTAATTATAAAAAGGTCATCAAAATCAGTCTGCTGAGATCATATCCTTACTTTTTATCTCATCTCATCTTCCCGTGATCATGGCGTTTGAAACAGTGCTGAAATATCGGGACCTCTCAATTAAAAATAATCGTGGTAAGAACCCGTTTAGTAATAATGTAAGTGAGGTAACAATCAGCTTAGAACACAAAGTGCAATAAAACGCTACAATACGTTGTATCAATTAAGTCCATCCCGTAAAACCCTGCTGATGATATGATGATAATTTAATAATATAATAATCCCCGCAATACCGCCCACGATACGAGCAAGATTTTAAAGTTATTAAAACATTTTCTATATTGGAATATGGACCGTAACCGAAGGTGCGTAAAACACGAAATTGATGAGTCCTTCTCGGTTTCCAATTTTTTCTTTTTCATAAATAAAATATAACTTCATAGGCCGTGTCGAGATCCGTTTGTAGCTCACGATAGAATTAATAAATAAAATTGGAGAAGTGGGCTTTCTTTTTTCTTTAGAAATGGTTAGAAAGAAATACGGACAGTTTTTTGAAATGTTTTTTGATACACCGCAAAATAAAACATAATCATGATCAGATCTTTATCAAATTTATGTGAGATAATGTCCAAAGTGTCTGCTTTCTAACAAAAAAACAATCATTGAAATCAGTTCTTATAGAAAATAAATACATGCCAAAACGCACAACAAACCGTGAAACTTTATCCGTTAAAAATACACATTTTTAAATACAGATCCAAAAGTACTTGTTCGATCTTTTAAAAAAATAAATGAGACCTAAATTCCACCATCATCTTTCATCTGACATCAGAATCATTCAAATCGGTCCACCAAAACTGGATTTATCGAGTAACAATCATAAAAAAAGAAAAAAAATACAGGCGAATTCAGTACCTCCTCCTTTTTGGGATTCGGTCAAAAATAATTGCAAATAAATATTGTTTTTAAAATTACCAAATAGGAGGTTCTCAATTCCTCTGTTTGCTTTGGTTTGGGATCGATTCCGATTCTTCTTACTTAAGATGAAAGGTGATGGTATTTTTTCAAATCGTATCGTCTTCTGTAGTAAAACAGATTGTTGGGATATTAATGAAACCACAACATAGTATTACTTCATTTATTGTATTTATAGAATACAAAAAAATGATATAAAAAGAAAAATAAAATTAAATGCGACTAATCTCTATATGGCTAGAAAAGAAGTGTGAAAATAGTGAAGAATGAAATTTGACATAGAATAACGAATTGGAAAATAAAACGAGACAGAGTTTACTAAAGTACTAAAAAGTTTATATGTTCAATATGGATTGAACACAGATAATATTTGAAAATTAATTTTTTCACGATTTTGTATGCGTTTTTGCTTGTATTTATTTTATATGTATATGAACCGATATAGATGATTATTTTTTCGTTAGAAAACAGACACTTTGGAAACTATGTCTTAGTTTACAATATTGATAAAGATACAATTGGTAGTTTCTATGCTATTCTTGAAAAGTGCAAGTCAATCGTTTTCATTTTTGTAATAAAATATTTATCGGGTCGTGTAATATGAACGTACCTTTTCCGAAACCTCATCAACTTAGTCGTTTTTATGTAAAAAATGATCCTTCATTATAAAAGTCTCGACCAGACTTCCGATAAATTGGTTCCTAGATTAGAAAATACACAATTTTCTAGTTTACATTTTAGCTTGGAAATTGTTTTTATTCATGATAATTATGAGGAAAATTTTAGTTGAAGTTTTTGTTGGATAGATAATGAAGTTGACCTTTATGTATGCATAGTAATTTTATATTGCGGTTTTATTAGAAAACTGTATTGGAAGCCTCTTTATTGAACTGAATTGAAGCTATTATTATTTTTTTCCGCAGGAGCCGTTGTCTATGGGTCTTTTTTAAACAGTACCTTTTAAATTTGCAGCGACTAGTAGTTTTAGAAGTATCCTCGGACTTTAAAAAATCGCCAGTTTTGTTTGTTTGTAGATTGTGTGCGTTAGTTTCCAAATGGATTAACCGATTGAAACCCATGCTTCATGACAACCTATTTAAGATGGCTAAAAAATTACAAAATATTATAATATTTTGTTAGAACTTTTTCAATGTCAAGCTACGATATGAAAGGGCTGTGAAGCTGACTTTGGTCTGACGACCTAACAGTGAGAAGACTCAATGAAAATGAATCCAATATGGCCGCCCAAAACGGCGGATTAAATTTAACAAGAAAAATAAAACATAAATAAAGGTAAAGAAAATTATTCAGATAATCAGAAAAAAAACATGATCAAGAGTACAGGATAAATTATCTAAAAAGAAAGCTTTTTTCTCGTAAGTAAATTAAAAAGTTCGATATTATTGTTGCGTAACGCTGCGGATACGTAAAGCTCTTTGCTTAGGGCCTTCTCTGAGCTTTCGTAAAAAGTTTTAAATGAATTAACGAGTGACATAGACTAACAAATAATGGATGTGTTAATAAAGTGTATTTAAAAAAATACTGTTTTTTTTATTTTTTTAAATGAATTATAATGTATTAGAAATTATATGAGGTAAGACTACGTAACGAAATACGTACCATAATAAGAAGAGAGAAGAGTTACAAATATTAATAGCTTGTTTTTAGAACTTTTAGAGCACTTTTATAACGGGTTTTGTGTTTAATAAATACTTTGTTTCTATATTTAAATTCACAAACGTTTGCATTTATCGTATTAGTAGTTACAGAACAGAGAAAAGTAGCGAGAACTTTTATCGGAGACCAAAACTCACTTATGGTCGTTCAGCCAGAGGAGTAAGTAAGTAGATTTTTACTGAAAAAGTAACAAAAATTACACTCACAGATTTTCGCATTTATAATATTAGTAGTTAGGACACCATCCATAAATGGAATCACACGTTATGGTACAAAAGGGAATTAACACAGTACGACATTGTGCGACGAGGAAGGGGCCAATTTTGGTGACATCTTTTGAAATCTTACAGATACAGGGTGTCCCAAAACTATGCGACATGAACGGGAAGTACTTTAAATATTAGAGATAGGTTGTTTCTCTGAAAGGAAACATTATTTTATTTTTGATGTTTAATTATACTGCATTCACAGAATTTTCATCGATTGTTTGGTTTGTCTGAATATCGAACTAACAAAATTAGCAAATATCAACACCCTATGATGCCAAGCGAAAGAAAAGTTACGAATAATCTTTACTAACAAACATAGTGTGTAAAACAAAAGGAACAATGTGAAACGCGTGATTCAAGATTTTAAGTACCTTATATTTCCGTTCATGTCGCATAGTTCTGGGACACCCTGTATATATCTCTAGTAAAATACTCAAATGCACATCAAGAATTTGGTGTTTTAAGAAAAACTAATATAAATTTAAAAAAGACATGCCCGCTGAGTTTCTTGCGCCTGTTCTTCTCAGGACGGAGGCGTAATTTTAGCGAACTGGTAGGTAGAACTTTTTTATTTTATTTTTAACATTGAAAATGTATGTGTGTCCACATCAACTTTGAAATAAATGATATGGCTTTGACTTTGAAACTAACGACATTAATACTTTCATGCATTTTCAACGGGTTCTTACCGCGATATTTAATTAATTGAGTTGTCTCGATATTACAACGTTGTTGCAAACGTCATGATCACGAGAAGACTGGATACTGCGGATGGATGGATGCATGAAAGTATTATAGAAAACCGGTAGTGTCTGAATAAGTTTATAATGACATTAAGTTTTAGAGAACGGTTTACAGATGACCAGTTATGTTGGAAATTATCATATATTTTATTTTTGTAACTTTAAAAACGTATTTGAAAGAACATTTTTAAAGTAAGACTGGAAAGAGCCTGCCTCTGTTATGAGTTACGATCTACTTTATACAAAGCCTGCGTGATTTACTGAGCCGAGTGGATTTTGTTTTCGAAATAATGTTTTACGATGTCTAATATTTATCTAAATAAATATTTAAAAAAAGACAATTTAATTATTGGAATGAAATCTTTTAAAACACGTTCCTTATTGTTTTTTAAATGTTTATCGCTAGATGGCGCTGTGATTAAAATCTTTAAAACACGTTCCTTATCGCGCGTTACGTTAGGAAAAAAACATATAAGATATCTTTTAATCAAAAGGAACTTCGTTCTATTCGGGTGTCCAATGACACCTAAAATTTTTCGTTTTATATTACTCAAAAATTATTTACAAATTATATTCAATAAAACGACGTTCAAAGTACGGTTAAATTTTAACGTTATAAGGACAAAAAAGAATCAAATAAATCGGTCCACCCAAAAGAAAACAAAAACTAGATTTTCAGTTTGAAATAACTCTACTGTATTTGAAGTCATCGAAAAACCATTTACCTGCGCTGCATTTTTTTTTCGGGTTATTATTTTTTGTGTTGCAGAATAGGTTATACCTTGCCAACCTCGATAATTGACTATTTTATACTGAAATAATTTTTGAAATCAGTCGAAAGATTCGGCCGCCGCCCGCCGCATAATATCGCAACAGCAATGTCCTCTTTACACCCTGCGTCTCAAAGTTGTGTGGATCAGCTAGTCTATACTAATATGTATTATAAAGAGGAAAGATTTATTTGTTTGTTTGTAATGAATAGGCTCCGAAACTACTGGACCGATTTCAAAAATTCTTTCACCTTCGGAAAGCTACATTATCCCCGAGTAACATAAGCTATATTATATTTAAAAAAAATTAGGGATCCTTACTAAAACTCCAATAATGTAACATAAGGTGTACAAAAATGACCTGAAAACTTACTTACGTCGCGTGTGCTGCGAAAACTATTGACCATAGTACAAAATGAAATATATACTACGGGTTTTTAGGCCTTAGTAAGACAAACGCGATAATAACGCGACGGTATTGCGAGTACTGTTTGAACCTCTTTGTAACGCAGACGAAGTTGCGCGGGTCAGCTAGTGTAGTATACACAGTGAAGATCATATTATTTCAAAATTTTTACTAAAAAATGTAAGTCCCTTAGCAAACGTAAAACTACTCTTTCCTTAACACTTGTCAGCGATAACAGATAAGCAAACGTATACACATCGTTCCTGCTTCCTGCAGAATTCATGCTCGAATAAGGGTAAGTGCTCACTGGAAGCTCGACGAATAAATATTTCCGGCTCACTACAGTGTACAGGCCGCGTTATAATACGCGTTTCTGGGACGTAGAACAGATAAGATGTAGATGTGCCATTTCGAATTTAGTTTATCTTGAATATAATAGAATTTAGGTTATCTTTTATCTTTTATCTTTTATCTTTTATCTTTTATCTTTTATCTTTTATCTTTTATCTTTTATCTTTTATCTTTTATCTTTTATCTTTTATCTTTTATCTTTTATCTTTTATCTTTTATCTTTTATCTTTTATCTTTTATCTTTTATCTTTTATCTTTTATCTTTTATCTTTTATCTTTTATCTTTTATCTTTTATCTTTTATCTTTTATCTTTTATCTTTTATCTTTTATCTTTTATCTTTTATCTTTTATCTTTTATCTTTTATCTTTTATCTTTTATCTTTTATCTTTTATCTTTTATCTTTTATCTTTTATCTTTTATCTTTTATTTATATCGTCGTAGGTATAACAATTTCAAAAAGATCCTCTGCATGTAACTGTTCTATGCCACGATCCGTACATTAGGCCGACTGTAGACAGTAGTGAAGCAGCCTCCCCGGCCGGTGCTTACGCGAGCCGACCATTCGTATGGACGTCGTTAAACGTTAGGGCACCAAGAATATTTTCATTTTATTTTTTCGTTGATATAATTTTTGTGCATATTTTATTTTTTTATTTGATGAATTGGCGTATTGAGGGTATTCTGACCTTTTTGGTTTCTGAATGGTATAATATAGGTGTTTTAGTGTCTAGTTTAGCACATAAAATTTTACGTAATGCAATGGTCTTAGGGATTAATGGTCTCTGGTGCGGTTCAACTCCCACATACCCCACTCGCGAGGCGAGTGGAAGTCCGGCGATTTCCTCCCGTCCAAAAAAAAAAAAAGTATTATTTGGAGTTCCTAAGTTGTTTGAGTCGCGACGATAAAGAATGGGGTAGTGCGTAACGCGTCGTGCCGCCCCGTATAACCTTGAGATTGAGACGTCAGCCGGAGTTCAGACGCTAATTTCGAAGTGAGTTTTAATGCGGTTCAACTCACACATATCGCACCGCGAAATTTGACGATATTACAACTAAAACAAAATTTGTGAGTTCCCTTGGTTTTAGTGCTGTATTACTTTTTTCATATAAATGAGCGCAAGGTATGTCTGATGGTATGTGGTTATCTTCGCTCAATGAGGCTTTGCACTGTCAGGCCATTGAGACGACAGAAACCTAAACCTTGGTTAAAGACTCAAAAATGTGTGTTAAAAGTAATTTCAAAATACGTTCGAACGAATAACAAAAAGCAAAAAAAACTTAGAATTTATGTTACAACAAAAAACGCTTAAAATAAATTAATATTTCGTCTATAAACAGCTTTGGCTCGGCTTTTGTTTCAAACGTAAATAATTCACTTGCATGTATCAATTCAATTCACAAAACGTCGTATGTGCATCACACATCATAGCATTATCACCTCTATTACTGTACGCTATACGGTTGGTAGTTCTTTGCAGTATATTGGTGTATGTTACGAAGGCTAGTTTAGTGCGACTTTCCGCAAACAAATTGCAGTGAATGGAATTGTATTTCATATATAAATTACACGTTGCTTGTGGAATTCTTGTTAGTTTCCCGTGTACGAGTTCTGATGGCTTCTCTATTAGGTTTAACGCGGGAAAATGTTGTTACGATATAAATTATTTTGTATTATAAGCTAAACAGAGCTTTTTTGAAAGCTTATCTTTCAACAGAAGTTGAAGATTAAAGATCATTTTTATTTGTAACCACCGCGGCCATCCTTTGCTTGGACATGGGCTCCCCTCTTCGGTGTTCCCTTAGTGCTATGAGTTGTCCTTCTTCAAACGAGGTTAGGTCGTAGGTGGTGACCCTGTAGTGTCTCTTGACATTGCAGGTTTTCTTAGCGACGGTAACTACTTACCATTAAGTGGATCCTAAGTTCTTCCTACGGTTAAAAAGACGTTTACAGAAATGATTATATACTATAGGAAGTTCAAGAAATATATTTGAGTTTTCTTTGTATGGATACGTCTTGGCAAAAAAATAGTTAGCTTCTTCACATCAAATCTCTCCATTATTGTCAATTTTCTAAAAAAAAATTAGAGATAGTTTATCAAAGCGATATACTGGAGTAAATCTATTCTATCTGGTAAGGCTTCTTCATAAGTTAGTGTATGCAGTGCTTAACTTTACTGCACGCCACTGTAAAAACTTCTATTCAAAAAGTGTTCATACTTTAAATAACGAACATTTGTTGTTCTTTAAACACCAAATTCAATTACATTAACAACACTTAAAATGATTATGTAAGTTAACATTTACTTATTCCGACCTATCGTCAATTTTATCCAAAGGATGTAACACTTCACAACAGACCACTGTGACTCTTACTTATCCATAAAATACTTCATATCTAAAAATATACAAATACTCGATTTTCGTTTACACCAAAAAGGCCCAATCCTTTTAGATTCCACAATTCTCACATACCTAATACGTACTCATAAATATTATAAGACGTAACGCCCATCCAGATTCACTCCTGATTACGTGGCTCTTAAATCGTAGCAGTAGAATTGAATTTAGCTTGGCAGCTGAAGATGCCTTCATCCCGGTTGGGTAAGGTTTTTATTATCGTGTTTTTACATAAAGCTCGTATAAAAATAATTTATCGTTCTTCACAAAGTATCCGTGATGTTAGTTGCCTAGTTTTGCGTGAGTTTTGTTTTGTTTTAGATATAGAATTTTTGTTGACAGTAAATGTGGCTTGGTAACCTTTTAGGAGATTAGATTTTGAGTAATTTGTTTAAAGGTGCAATCTTGTGAGTTAAATTTGGACAACTTAATTGTTTATTGTTTAAATTTGCAAGCAGTAGTTTTCTGTAAGTAAAGATGCATATACTCTTTTTTTGTTATTGCTTATATAATCAATGTATACTCAATGTATGTGTAATAACTTAGTGTATTCTTTGTAGAAAACTCCTGTACCAACCCATTACTGCCCACTGTTGGGTTCATACTAATTCACGTGACAATGAAATAAAAAGGTACTATGAAGCTCATCTGATGATGAAGTTGTAAGCACTAGAAATGAAACATCGTTAAAATTAATAGTTCATTTCGTTCAGAAGTTATTTCTGTGATTGTTTTATAATTTTTTCTTAAGTGTTTTTAGTAGTGTTATATTTAATCCCAAACCAATAGAGAATGAAATATTATTACGATCGTTACCATTTCCTTTCAACTAACTGAACTACACTTAAAAAAAAAAACATCAATCCTTCTTTCAAATACTCTTTGTAACAGAAATATGTCTCAACCACAACAGGCCACAATAAAAACTGAAAATATCTTATCCATAAATCAAGTATTTGGTATCGATCTCCCCCAGGGCTGGTTGGTCCACAGTAATCGCATTTTCTTGGCCGGACTCCAAGATTCGCTTCTTTGATAGAACGGTTCAAAGAAATGCTTCTCGAGAGAAAATTGTGAAAATTTTTCATTTTTTCTTTTGTTTTTTTTTTGCTTGGTTAGTTTTGGTTTTATGATTTTAGTTGTGTTGCTGATATTTAATATGACTATGGAGATGGGCTAATCTGATGAGTAGTGATGATTTTCAAAAGACCTACAATATTTGTGAATTAAAATCTACACTAAAGAACGGAAGGTCTCTACACAAGTAAATTTTATACAGCTCAGACCAAAATAAAGTGACTATTCATCTCATTAATTTTAGGTCTATCACGTCATATTTTAACAGAAGATGGTGACCCTTTTTGAGGTTAAAGTTGAGCTGAAAAAAAGATGCAGTATAGACGAGTACGAACTTTTCGGAACAGAAAACTATAATACACTATGTGACCCGTGCAACTTCGTCTGTGTTACAAAGGGGTTCAAAAATTGTAGCCTGTGTGTTTTTCTGATGTATAAGCTATATTGTGGTAAAGTTTCATTCAAATCCATTCAGTAGTTTTTACGTGAGAGAGCAACAAACATAGGTACATCCATACATACAAACTTTCGCCTTTATAATATTATTATGATTATCAAGTTAATTTACATTTCATCAACTTCCAATCTAAGTCTTTTAAAATACAATTCACGTTCATTATACTACAATCACGTAAATCTCGCAAAAGTTTCCAAATATAAAAAATTAAGGCAAAAAAATTGTTATCGAAAAACAAAGTGCGCGAGATAAGAACCGGTGACAGTAACAAGTGGGGCTAATTTAACTTTTGGAAATCTTTACTGGGTCCCGACACTGCGACGGCTGGCTTGAATTCCGATGAGGCTATCTGCAGGGTAGAATCGGTTGGAACGGATTATAAACACGAAAATAAAATAAGCGATTTTCTATTTAATAACTAGCTGGCGTGCGCAACTTCGTCTGAGTCATATAAAATGGAATAAATAAGTGTGCCCGTAAATTTCTGACTGTATAAACCTTCTCTGGACTTTCACAAATATATCAAGACGTAAATTAGCCAAATCGGTTCAGTCGTTCTCCAGTATTATCGATTACACAAATAGTCTATGACATGTCCCTCTTTAAATGAGGTTTAAGAAAAGTCTTGTATGGGTAGGCGGTAGATAACGGCCCCTCTTTGCCCTGGCATTGCAGAGGTTAATGAGCGACGGTGACCGCTTACCATCAGGTGGGCCATATGCTTGTTTATCTACCTTGCAATAAAAAAAAATCTTGTCAAAATTTTTTTTATTAGAAAAAATTCAATCTTTGGTAGAAGAAACCCAAAAGAGAGATTGCATGGGTCGACATCAATGTTTAAGTGTCACTACACAGCAAAATGGTAATAATAAAAAGCGCCAGTAATGTTATCAAAGGAAAAGTCAAGGAAAAATACAAACAAAATACATATTCAGTGGACGTTAAGACAACCATTCTTATGTAAATCTTCGGTCGATATTCGATTTTCAGAGTTGAATTGTTTCAACAGAACTCACGGAATTCATGATCAAGAATAATCCGGAAACTACAAAGACTGTTGCTATCACGAATTCAAATGTGACGTGGTTTTTAGCAATACTTTTATAGGGTACGATAGAAAAGAAAGAAAAGAAAGAAAAGAAAGAAAAGAAAGAAAAGAAAGAAAAGAAAGAAAAGAAAGAAAAGAAAGAAAAGAAAGAAAAGAAAGAAAAGAAAGAAAAGAAAGAAAAGAAAGAAAAGAAAGAAAAGAAAGAAAAGAAAGAAAAGAAAGAAAAGAAAGAAAAGAAAGAAAAGAAAGAAAAGAAAGAAAAGAAAGAAAATAAAGAAAAGAAAGAAAAGAAAGAAAAGAAAGAAAAGAAAGAAAAGAAAGAAAAGAAAGAAAAGAAAGAAAGAAAGACATTTAATGAACACACAATACACGTTTACAAATATACATTTTAAGAAAGATATATATAGATAGGTTTTTTTTTGTAAAAGCTTTTTATTAACTTGCACTGGACGTAGCTATGTAACTATGTACTAATGTACCTATGTAAGTTCGGGTGGAATCTTGCGAGTTAAATTTGACAAACTTCCCGTTGTCTGATTGAGCTGACATTTTGCTCGCAGATGTGTATCGCGTGACATTGCAATAATATGACAAAATGGCGCTGATCTGATAATGGATTCAGAAGGTGGTCATCGGAACTCCTGTACTAAATAAGATAGACCTGTCGTGTTTGATATTCAGGATCTTAAAAACTTGTATTTAAAGTTATCTTTAAAATAAATTATTAAACTTTCACTTCAAGGTTTTAAAAATAGCTAGTTGATTTTGAGTGTCTTAGATTAAACACTCGTCAACGAGCACGTGCTGTTTAAGCCTTGCTTGAAGAAGGTCATATCAGAAAATATAGAAGAGTGAAGTACCTAGTTGATGAAACTGAATTTGGGAAGTGGAAGTCGCTTTCCATCAGACGAATTGCTCCTTATTATTGTCGTCAGTAGTCAATACCTACATGTGTGTCTAGTTGGCGCTATGCCTGTCGTTTTTGTTTTTTTTTTCAAGAACGCGTCTGCTCATCGGTCTTCGGTTTTCTGAAATAAAACGGTACATTATCAGAATAACTAGAATTAAAGACTTCTTCAAGCAACGCTTAAAATAGTTTCTTTTGGTAATAACGCTGTAGGGACACGATTACATGCTTGCACTTTTGATATAATATATAAGTGCAGCGCGTAGCGCGACTCCCCAGTCGTTCCGTTAAGAACATAGCGTACACTTGCGTCCACATTATTGTAATCATATTCATTATTGTATATTGTAAAGAGTGACAATAAATAATGATAACTAGAATCAGTTGTTCATTTTAATTCAATGGTATCTACTAATTAGATACACAAATAATTTATATAGGGATACTCTTCCGCATTATAAGAGATACCCTAAAACGCTATTCAGATCGTCATCAAGCATGGCTAAAAAGTTATGTATGTTCGGCAGACAATAGGAATGACATTCTGGTGCCCAAAAGGTGGACAAGTAGACCTTACCATCAGGTGAGTATCACAGCCTAGTGTTATCATTAATACAAAAAAGCGAAAAGTAAACAACACGACACGATTTATCGTCATGAATATTTAAAATCGTATCGCAACAGCTAAAAATATTTACAGGATTGGCTGTCGACACTTTTATGACGGTGAAAATCTCTATAGAACGATTCGACTTTGGGAGAAAACCGATATAGATATTTTGGAGGAAAACGAAAATAAATTTACAACGTGTTTTTCATTTTTTTTCCTCGTAGTTTTCGCGTTTGAGATTACGTGGGTCGGGAAAATTACTTCCGTTGGTGGAAATTCCCACAAAACATGCCCCTTGTTGGGAAGCATCCGGTTGTAGCCCACTAATTTGTCTTGAGGTTTTTTCGAATAGTTTTTTGTTCGAGGTAATGTTTTTCCAGATTTGACGTTTTTTTCTTGTGAATTATTGTAGTTTAATTTAAAGTCAGGGTTTTTTTTGGCTAGGCATCATGTTTAAATACATTTAATAGGTTGTGAGTAATTTTTATGATTGTAAGATTCATTAACGGTTTTTTATGACGCAAAAAAGATCTTTTTTCATTGTGTGGTCTCTTTTTGTGCATAATTGATAATTATTATTTTGTGGCGTACTAATGCAATAAAGAGTACTAATTAAAAAAAATCTGAAGATTCTAAAGTGGCGCCCGCGTCGACGCAAGCGCATTGTGGGATGACCAGTTGCAAGGTGGACGGATGATCTTGTTAAGATCGCAGGAACACGCTGGATGCAGGCCGCTACCAACCGGTCGCATTGGAAATCCTTGGGGGAGGCCTATGTCCAGCAGTGGACGTTGTTGACGCTGATAATGATGATGATTAAAAAAATTAAAAATTACTCTGAAATATTTGTTTTACTTGTCAAATAGATAATGCTACATAAAATCTACTGAATTATCTTCCACCATATCTTAACATCAAGAGAACCATTTCTGTCTGTGTGAGTGTGAAGTTGACACAATCTTACCCTCGGTAAGGCAAGATGGCGACTAAGACCGAACTCAACTGAATGAAGTGTGAATGAGATCTGACTTGTCGGTTGCTAGGTAGGTATTTCAAGTGAAATTTGATCTTCAGATAGCATGTTTTAGGATAATAAATGTACCTATACAATAACGTATACAGGGTGATTTTTTAAAGAAGGTACATATTGCAAGAGAGTGATGAGTACTCTGTTCTAATACGGAACATTACAAAATATAGGTACCTCAAACATAAACAATTTTGGCTAAAAGAGTGTTGACTAATGACCTCTAGTGATCTCGCGCACCACACACCTCCGCCACACCCATCAGCTGTCGAAAAACCATCATTTTGCAAGAATTTTAGATATTTTTAAGTTACGATTACTGAGGCATTAAGCCATATTCTTTGGTAATAATATTTTACTGGTCGTATATAACCATCAGCTTCCATGACCTTTAATATGTACCCTCACTAAGAAATAAATAGAAATAAAAAAAAAAAAAAGAAATCACCCTGTAAATCGTGGTTTTTTCCTTGGAGAAAATTACCGGATTTTTTTTTTTTTATTGCGTGACAGATAAACGAGCCTACGATAGGATTCAACTGGTGTTCAAACTACGGCTGAGGTCAGAACCCAGCACGTGTTTATACGGTGCAGCACGATGCGTTACACACTACGATATTGTTTACCGTCGTGACACATGTATGTCATGATGGATGAGTGGTTACAGCTTCCCCTTCATACAGGAACGGTTTATTCAGTAGATACAAAGACTACACCCACAATCTCACGTCATCACGATTTACTAATTAATTTAAATTCAGTAAATTTCTTTAAACACTTGCGGTTATCTACATCACTTACACTATCACTAAACGTTACATACCAAGACTGGTTAAGGAAGCTATTGAAATTTCTAGGAATAGCACTTTTAATCGGGGTGACGGCTTCAAACTATCCTGTATGTGGAATCCAGTGTTAGACGAAAATAAAGCCAAAAAATCTAGTTTTGAGACGGCAGCCGATACTGTCAGTGTGGTATGTCGAAATGTGAGTTCGAGTTCCAGTGGTACAAACGAACGAGAAAGAGGGTAGACAGATTTGTCTGCTCTTAAATGACCTACCCGCAGTTCTTGAGTCTTCCCGTAATCATGGTGCTTGAAACAGTGCTGAAATATCGGGACCTCTCAATTAAAAATAATCGTGGTAAGAACCCGTTTAGTAATAGTGTGAGTGATATAGATTCAGTAGTCAATAAGTTCTTCTGATAACAAACTGTTAAGTATCTGCAGTCGGAAAACTAGAAAGTAGCTCACATAAAACTTACCGTTTAAATTCAAGTTAACAGCCGACTACGTTAAACTCCTACAATTACTTAATTTGGACAACTATTCCGCCATTTCTAAATACGATTCCGAATAACGAAGTTTCTGGAAACTTTTAAACGTCGAATGAATTCTCCGAAGCTCGATGTAGCTTCCGGAAGATTCTAAACTTTATTTAAATTGCTACTTAATTTTGGAATTTGGGAAATTTATATTTGAACTGGTTCGCCTCAAAGTGATGTATTTGCCTTCAGATTTTGTTTTACGAAGTTTAAATGTATTTATCGGGGCTCAAGTTGTTTGAGAGTGATACGGAAATGATTAGGTATGATATACGGATTGCATGAATAAAATACATCTTTATACTGCGCTTGTAGAGTTTCGCATTTTCTTTTCACATTGGAGAGGTCTATGGACAACAGTGCTGATTATCAGATGGCCCGTTAGCTCATTTGCCTGTAGTGAAATGAAATTAAATGAAATACTTTGAAATGAAATACTTTATTTTCAACATTGATGATTTATGCTCATTCTTGTTGATGGCAAAATTTAAAAGCTACCACCAGTTCGGACACAAAAAACAATTATTATAGCCACCGTCCTAAGAAGAACTGACAAGAAACTCAGCGGGCATGTCTTTTTTTTGTATTATTATTATGAGCATTATCTTTTTTTAAATATTTTAACAATATTATACAAAAGATGAAATAGACAAAATATAAAAAAAAAACGATTATTATAACGAAACGACCTTGGCGAGCAACTAATTCCCACTTTGTGCAATCGTCCAAGTAATCATTGACCTTATAGTAAGCTTTCTTGTACAGACGTTCTTTAATAGTTTTGTTAAACGTATAGGTAGATTTTGAACATCTTGTGGGATTTTGTTGTACAGACAAACACCTGAAGGATTTTTTTATTTTATGCAATCGACTCATCGGTAAATCAAGTTTATGTTTGTTCCTGTAACAACCTATTACTGCTCATTGTTGAGTTCAGGTTTCCTCAGTAGAGGAATCAGTGATAGTTAACCATGCTTGCCAAATGCGGATTAGAGACGTCACATATCTTCGGATTTATTTTGAAATTAATTCCAATTTTATTTTGCAGTTTGCCCATGATGTCCTTCACCGTTTCTAGCCAGTGGTATTGTGATAAATGGCACAGAAATACACACAGAAGTACAAGCCGGCTGATTTGAACTCACAATCTCTTACATGGCAAAAAATGTCTCGAGATTATATATTATTAATTTGAAAATTATAATATTTTTTCCTCACCCGGAACCTTAAAACTAGAAAACTTAAAGAACATACTAATTTAGACATATCACAAAGAAGTAAAATCGGAATCAGTACGCGTGTAAAATTGAACAGCGTTTGAGATGCGCCATAATTTACCGTCTTACGTGATCCTAATACTTTAAAACAAACGTGGCTCGAATATGTAACATATCTACATTGTTATGTGGATAACTCAATCGTGTATGTCGAACACTTCGATATTTTATTTGAATTTGTAAATCTCGCCCATCAAACTCTTGTTATCTCTTTTTTTTTTCAGTTGTAGGAAATGTTGGGGTATGTGGAAGTTGAACCGCACTAAAACCTCCAACCGCTCACACTTAGCGTCCGAACCCCGGCTGAGGTCAGAATCTAGCACGGGGTTTGGAGGGACGGAGCGACGCGTTACGCGTTCGGCACTCTTTCCCGTCGCGCCGTCCCCGATCTCTTATGGCATAGATAATTTACTGTGAAGATATTTTTGGGAATTTAGAGACTTGAAATGAAGGTATTTTTTAGTTTTTAGCATGTTTTTAATCACTTAAAATAGGTGAATGACAATTAAAAATTAAAAAAAAAGGAAACGACATTAATTCGATCACCTCAAATTAAAAAAACTCATAGTATGTATGTGTGTATGTATGAAAAAAAACATCAATGCAATCCATTAGGCCGTGAATGTTTCACAATCAAAAGCCGATCCATTTTATTCAATCCATTTCCAACATTTCCATATATTCATTTTTAGCTTCGGACGCCATGAAAAAAATACTACATTTGAAAATACGTGCATGTATAATTTAACGATTTTGTGTTTTTAAGTAAAATTTTGAGGAAGATAAAATATGGAATAACAATGAGATAAAGAAAGAAAAGAAAAAAAGAAAATACTTTTATTCAGCACACACTTAAACACTACATAAAAAGTAAAAACAAAAAACATAAATAAAATAGAAGAAACTGTGCTTAAGATGTGCACTGAAGGGGCGACCAGCTCAGCATACAGCTACAGCTATGAAGCTTTAGCGCTGATTTTCAGCTGGACTCATTGAAATCAGCGCAAGAGCTACACTAAGGTCAGTTTCACTGTATAGGCAATACGGTAGACAATCTTAACTTTTACCAGTCCATTACTCCATCATTACTGGTCAAATAAAACAATAAAATAAATAGCATAGTATCTATACTAATATTATAAAGCTGCAGAGTTTGTTTGTTTGTTTGTTTGAACGCGCTAATCTCAGAAACTACCGGCCCGATTTCAAAAATTCTTTCACTGTTGGGGTGTCCATTTATCGAGGAAGGTTATAGGGTATATTTTATTTTGAAAAAAAATAGGGATCTGTATGAAGATATCGAATTTGTAAGACGAGGTAAAATATCGAAAACCTATTTATGCGTACGCTGCAAAAACTATTGACAATAGAACAAAATGATGTACAACGGGTTTTTAGATGTTAGTAAGACCTACAAAAAAGTCCGCGAGAGCATATACCTAACTATCATAGTTTAGTCACAATAACCGCTTTTATGTTTAAAAAAATAAAAAAAATGTCCGAAAAATTAATTTATCGTTACGTGAGTATCGTTATATTAACCGTTATCCAAATTAAGTATTATGTTATCAAGAGTATTAATGTAGAAGTAAATTACTTTTTGCTTTATTCCAATCGGACTTTTCGTTTAGAAGTTATCACGAGTAAAAAACGCAATGAATAATGCCGCGCAAATAATAACGCGACGGCATTGCGAGTACTGTTTGAATCTCTTTGTAACGCAGACGAAGTTGCGCGGGTCAGCTAGTAATAAATAATCTGAAATAACACAGGCCAAGTTGAGTACCAACTAATAAATTGATTATGCTTAAAGCAAATGAGTGAGAATACCGTCTTTTTGATTTTGAAGTGAAAGATAAAACATGCATATGGAAAAAAAAACTTCGAAGACATTTGGAAAAAGATACGATAGTTTTATTGCATAATAAATAAACGAGCAGCCCACTTGATGGTAAGCGGTTATCTTCGCTTATGAAACTCTGCAATGCTAGGGCGTTGAGAGGCCATTGTTTATCACCTGCTTAACTTGACTTTTAAATCGTTGAAAGAGAGACATATCATAGCGCTCCGATAACATCATATACAAACATTTAGCAGAGTCTGTGGCGACCAATAATAAGCGCAAGATCCTGAATCGCGGTATCAACATTTGCAGCTTTCGGTGCATATATACGACATCTGAAATCTACTACAGTGGGCTTCGGCCTGACTGGGCATACACTACCTCGCCCGCAAGAAGATCTCCCTTTGGCCATTAGTCCACAATACCCGACAACTAGTGACCCCGACGTGATAAAACTCATTATAAAACTTACTACTGATAATATTATATTTCCAAATCTATAAACAATTGATTTTATAAGAACACCTTTATAGCGCTTAACAAAAGATTATAAAACTCAAGAGAAATATGTAAATTGAAGATTTCTTGAACCGGTCACGACTAATTGGAGCTTATTTCTAGAAAGTTCGTTGTGATTTTCCATCACGAAGCTTTAAGCTCAATCGCCCGTGTAAATGCTGTATTTAACTTGAATTGATTTTAATTTCACCTTCACTCAAGCGTACGTTTAAATATTAACTTAATTGAGGAGCTTTTTCGGGAATCTACAGAAATTATTACAAATGAAACCGTTGGAAAATAATTCAGATGAATTGTAGGTAAAATTCTGAAATTGTAGATAAGTTCAAATAAAATGAAAACGTTGAGAGACATGTAGGTACCTGTACATAGAAAAGAATCTAAACTGACTGACCCTATGGCGACCAATAATAACGTGCGAGATCCTGAATCGCGGTTACGACATTTGCAGAAATCTTCGCATATATACGACATCTGAAATCTACTACAGTGGGCTTCGGCCTGACCGGGCATACACTACCTCGCCCGATCGGAGATCACCCTTTGGCCATTAGTCCACTGTACCCACAACCCCCGATGCGCATTGGGCAAGCGTAGTGGACTATGTCTTATCCCTCTTCAGAGGAGATCTGAGCCCAGCAGTGGGCAGTAATGGGTTGTTACAGTACAGTTCAGACCCAGAGGACACTAAATCAATCATAAAATAAGCTAAAATGAAGTTTTTTTTGTTTTTTTTTTCAGTTGGAGGAAATCATCGGATCCGCGGGCGGGCGGGGTATGTGGGAGTTGAACCGCACTAAAACCTCCAACCGCTCACACTCAGCGTCCGAACCCCGGCTGAGGCCAGAACCCAGCACGGGGTTTGGAGGGACGGTGCGACACGTTACGCGCTCGGCTCTCTTTCCCGTCGCGCCGTCCCCGTAAAATTAAGGCTAAGGTAATGTCGAGTTGTAAAAACCTTAGCTACTTTTAAAACAGGATTTAAACATAACAAGAAAACTCACATACATAAGTTTGTATCACAAAGTTTACAAGTATCGATAATCGTTTAATACTTTCTATATTCCCGTTGTCGCGTACGGGAATAATACTTCAGATTTCTGGTAATGCCATGGGAGTTCTCTGATCGTTTCGACGTGACTTTTTGCACAGTTTCATAACACTGGTACTTATTTTAACTGGCTGCAAGAGTCTATAGGTATTTATTTTGGTTTTACCTAATAGTAAAAAAAAACTTGAGAGGTGTTATGGGACACCCGAATAGAACGATGTTCGTTTCGATTAAAAGATATCTTATATTTTTTTTTCCTAACGTAACGCGCGAAAAGGAACGTGTTTTAAAAGATTTTGATCACAGCGCCATCTAGCGATAATCATCTAAAACAAAATAAGGAACGTGTTTTAAACATTTTGATCACAGTGCCATCTAGCGATGATGATTATCTAAAACAAAAAAAGTGTCGTGACAACTTTTTCGTAAGAATTTTTTCCGTCTAGCCCCCTTTCACAACGCGCGATCCCTAACTCAAAAGACGGGATTTTATTTTTGGTAGTGTTTTGTTAATGCACATTTTCGCTCTCTTCGAGCTCTCTCTTTTTTTGATTGTACCTAGTTTTAATCCAACAATTTTTAAGCTTAGACAGAAAAGCTAGATAAAAATGTTTCTTTATTCCATTCCGCAGGGACGAAACAAATTACAAAGCATACAATACAACGTTTTAAAGTTTGTAAAATAATGGCGGGGCAGCTACCGTTAAATTGCAGTAGAACATGCATCTCCGGTTTAATAAACTCTGTGTCGGCTTGGTGCGGTTTAAAATAAATATGTGAAGGCATTTTTTGTTTGAAATGATTGCATAGTTTTATTGTAATCTCACTTGGGAGATATAGATCTGAAACCCTGTTAATGATATTATTTCCAACTACATGACTCGCGAAACTTCGTCAGCGTCACAAAGATTCGATATTGTCATACGGATCCCTATTTTTTGTAACTAAAATATAACCTATGTTACTTGTGGATAATGTAACATTCCCACGGTAAAATACTTCCAGTATTTTTTGACTTTATTCGCTTCATACAAAATACAAATCTTTCCTCTTTATATTATTCGCGTAGATAAAACTATGCAATAAGTTTTCACAGTGCATCCACAGTGTTTCCCCATTGCTTTTTTTTTATTGCTTGATAGATAAACGAGCCTTCGGCCCATCTGATGGTAAGCGATCACCGTCGCTCATGAACCTCTGCAATGCCAGGGCAATGAGGGGCTGTTATCTATCGCCTACCCATACAGGACTTTTCTTAAGCCTCGTTTAAAGAGGGACATGTCATAGCGCTCCGGGAACACCGCGGATGGGAGTTCATTCCAAATCCGAATGGTACGAGGCAAAAATCTATCCTGGGCTATGCGTTTTGCTCCCAACCAAGTTAACCCAATCGACTTTAGAAGCTGTACTCTATCGAAAATCGATCTTGACAATCGCACACTGGTATCATTCAACTCATTGATGAAAACATAAAATCCGATTTCGAAAGCCATCTATCAAGCTACAGCACGAACACCTATAAAACTCTCTCAACATAATCTAATCTGTACTCTTTAATAATCGCACCGCAATATAAATGATCAGATAATCAATCTTAAATCGATCAATTTCGCGAAAAATCTCGAAAATAAATCACATCCCAACCCTTCGATTTAATAAGGAACGCGTGATTACGCCTACAAATGATAAATTAATCTTCTACACAGTGACGTCACTCGCTGAAATTTAATTTGAATGTGTGGCGAGCCCCCCATATAAGCAGATTAGGGGAAACACGATATCAGGTGACCCTTGTCAAATTATATACGGTTCGATGTGCCACAGCGTAGATTGGGATAGAGGGTACACTTTCATTTCCTTGTGTGCGAATTGACACATAAAAAGATTTATGTTTTAAATCATCACCTACATCCCATAGACGTCCACCAAACATGGCTATTAGCGGTCCTATTGGAAAATATAATAGGTGAACTCCATTTTCAATAATAAAACTTGAGAGGTGTCATGGGACACCCGAATAGAACGAAGTTCCTTTCGATTAAAAGATTTCTTATTTTTTTTTCCTAACGTAACGCGCGATAAGGAACGTGTTTTGAAAGATTTTGATGACAGCGCCATCTAGCGATAATCATCTAAATCAAAAAAAGTGTCGTGACAACTTTTCGTAAGATTTTTTTCCGTCTAGCCCCCTTTCCATAACGCGCGATAAGGAACTTCGTTCCAATAAAGATGGGAAGAATAAAACTATTTTTGGGAAGAACACACATTTACTATGGTAAGGAGTGGTTGCAAAACAACTTCATTGAATTCATTATACCTACTACGTTTAAAGACAAAGCAGCAACAAAACAGTTTCTAAATTGGTTATAAAATATTATTCGGAAAATTTGCATTTTACTTTATGCCTAGTGCCATCTACTAATATCATTTAATACTTTCATGCATTTTCAACGGGTTCTTATCACGATACTTAACAGGGGTGACGGCTTCAGATTATCGAGTATGTGGAATCCAGTGCTAAACACAACAGTCACTCGCGGATTCATGCTCAGAGAGTCTTGTAGATACAGTGAGTGTGGTGTGTCGTGATGTGAGTTTGAGTTCCAGTGGTACTACCTAAAAGCGAAGGAGAAAGAGGGTAGACAGATTTGTTTGCTCTTAAATCGACCCGTAGTATCCAGTCTTCTCGTGATCATGACGTTTGCAACAACGTTGAAATATCGAGACAACTTAATTAATTAAATATCGTGGTAAGAACCATGAAATAACCACCATAAAAATGCATGAAAGTATTATATAAAACCGAGAGTGTCTGAATAACTTTACTTACTATCATTTACACTGAAAATGCTTTTTCAAACTAAAATGGCGTTTAAAAAATATACACAAAAATAATGAAAGGGTTATTAACTGAGATAATACGATTATAGCTAAAGCCTCTTACAATAACGTTTCCTAGAAACAGTTTCCCTCCACTTCCATTTAAAAACCGAACACACACAGTTTCTGAACGAATTAAATTTGAATAACGAATATTGAAAAAGAACTGCCAGTTACAGAACGAAATCAATCAAAAGTTTTACCGCAAAATCAAAGGGAAAATTGAACAGAAATGAAATACAATTACTTACATTTTACTGATTTTTCATTGTTCATACAGTAAAGTCAATATTTTATTCTACAGTTCGTGTATACTGAATACGTTATTATACTTAATATCACGACAAAGTAGAAAAGCTACTTTTTTTCATTTTTAAATTTTCTAGAATCTTCTACGTTTACTAGTGTTAAACCAGGAGTTCGACTGATTAATAATTAATGATGGTGAGTAATGACTGATTCTTTGAAAAAAATCTTTGGAATTATTTGAAGGCAAACGAGTTAACTGGTTGAACCTCCCATTAAGGCCGGTCATGGTGGGGACTCGCGTCACTGGCGTCCGTGGGTGATACCACCTTCATGTACGAAGGCCCACCCCACACGTAGTCCCTGGGCGGTGCCAAGGCAGTGACGTGTGGGTAGCCGCGGGGTTGAGCGCCTGGGAGTAGTCGCTCTGATGCGACTGCTCCCCTCAACTTCGGGCTAGGTCATGGACGTCGAGTCCACCAGCGAAGCCCGCACAGGGGTAGGCGTCCAGGCCCCTGTGACGGCGAATACTACTGGCGCAGAACCGGGGCGGTCATCGGTCGCGAGTAACATCGCGAGCGATGACGGCTCCAGATACCAAGATTCTGTCGAGAGATTCCGGCGCAAGCGGAAGTCCGCGGCGCGCCGGAGCTCAGAGACAGGGGAATCCTCAACGGCCTCCGACGACGACGACGAGACGCCGCGAGTGGCCGCCAAGGACACCACCACCAGAGGGACACGGGCGAGGGATGCCGCGGCGATGCCCGCGCCCAGGCGAAGGAAACCATTAGGTCCTTCGCGCGCGATGACACCCCTCGGCTCGACTCGGACGACGACTGATGAGGAGTTCTATGAGAGCCCCGTCGTCGTCCTAGAGTCATTGAGACGACGAGCCAGCTCGGCCACGTACCGCTACAACAATAGCGGTAACCCGGCCCACGCCAAGGCGTGGCGACGGGTGGCCGATGAAACTAGCAGAATTATGCCGGCTATATCTGCGGCTATCAGCCGAGACGCCGTGCTACAGGTGCAGCTGGAGACGGCGACGGCTGAGGTGGCCCTCCTCAGGGAGAGACTGACGGCCCTTGAGGCTCAGAGGGCTAAGCCTAAGCCTAAGCCTAAGTCTAAACCCAGCGGAGAGTCGCCGGCTGTACAGACGAGCGACGTGGCGGCGCCGCGGACCAAGACGACGGACGGCGGCGACGACGAGTGGCGTCCTCGTCAGAAGGAGGCACGCGGGCCGCGGCTTGCGTCGCCGCGAGCCAGAGAGCGGCAGAACATTGAGTCCCCGGACGAAATGGCTGCCCGCATCAGGCGAGAGTTAACGGCGGAGTTCGGCAAGCAGATTGCCGAACTCAGGGCTGAACTTACGGCCCTACGCGGTGTAACAACACCTGCGCCGCGTCCCGTTGCTCTCGCCCCACCGGAGGTACGCCCGGGCCCAGGACCAGCCGGTCCGTCCCGGAACAACAAGAAGAGGAACGGGGGTGGCGGTGCTAAAACTGCCACGCCACCCCCTCAGCCCCGCCCGCTTCCTCCAGCTCCATCCAATATGGATGAGGGCTGGACCGAGGTGGTGAAGCGGGGCGCCAAACGGGCCAGGGTCACTCCGGCCCAATCACCGGCTGTGACAAGGGTAGCGGATAAGGCGACTCCCCACACGGGTAGAGTGCCGTCCGCTGCCCAAAACCAAAACAAAAACGGGACCCCGGCGGTTGCGGCTGCTCCCCAACAGGGTCGAGCGCCCGCCGCCGGCAAACAGAAGAAGGCGAAGAAGGCCAAAAAGAAGCAGCGCGCGCCGAGGCGGGCAGCAGTGGTGGTTACACTGCTGCCGGCCGGCCAGGCGAAGGGGCTTACGTACCCCGACGTCATGGCGAAGGCGCGTGCTGCCGTCGACCTGGCGGAGATAGGGGCGGAGGACGGCCTCCGCATCCGGCACACGGCCAATGGGGCCCGATTGCTGGAGTGTCCCGCCGGTGCTGACAGCGTTGGCATCGCGGACCGTCTAGCGTCGGGCCTCCGGGTGGTGTGGCCGGAGGAGGACGTGAAGGTGCACAGGCCGGTCAAAATGGCCGAGTTACGGGTGACCGGCCTGGACGATTGCACCACCAGGGAGGAGGTGGTGGCGGCCATCGCTGCCCAGGGCAAATGTGCCCCGGAGAATGTAGCCGTAGGCGAACTCCGCCGAGGCTACACCGGGGCCAGCTCGGTTTGGGTGCGGTGTCCGCTAGAGACCGCCAACTCCCTGGCCGCCCCTCCGCCAGGAAGACCAGCTGGGGATCCAGGCAGGCTGCGCGTGGGCTGGGTCGCAGCCCACGTGCGGCTACTGGAGCCACGCGCCTGGCGATGCCTCAAGTGCTTCGGCACGGGGCATAGTATCGCCAGGTGCACCAGCACCGTAGACCGCAGCGGTTTATGTTTCCGCTGCGGTCAAACCGGACACAAGGCGGCCACGTGCTCGGCCGCGCCGCACTGCGCACTGTGCGCGGCGGCCGGGCGCAAGGCTGATCACCGGGCGGGGGGCAAAGCTTGCTCCCCGTCCGGTGTGAACACCGAACGTAACAGGCGCCGCAAGACCAAGCGGCGCCAACAGAAGAAGTCGGCCGGGGGAGTACCGGCCGACGTTTCGGACCCCGCCGTGGCGCCTAGTGCGCCCGAAGGCGGGGGCGATAGAGGAGGGGAGGGAGCGATGGATGTGGTCCAACCTTAATGGACTGCATCCGTCGCTTCCTCCAAGGTAATCTGAACCACTCCGCCAGAGCTCAGGACATGTTGGTCCAGAGCATGGCGGAGTGGTCCATTGACGTGGCTGTGGTCGCCGAGCCGTATTTTGTCCCCCCAGTGGACGACTGCTGGTTCGGGGATGAGTGCGGCTTGGCGGCCATACACATTAGGAGGACCGCGGCGATCCCCCCCCTGGAAATGGTGGCCAGGGGACCCGGGTTCGTCGCGGTGAAGATAGAAGATACCGTCGTGATTGGGGTGTACTTCTCTCCAAATCGGCCTACTCACGAGTTTGAGCAGTTCCTGGACGGGCTCGGGGCGATCACTCAGCGCTCCGCCCCCCGTCCAGTGATACTTGCGGGGGACCTCAACGCGAAATCTGTCGCTTGGGGTTCCCCCCGCTCTAACCCTCGGGGTAGGCTGTTGGAAGAGTGGGCGGTCGCGGCCGGGCTCTGTCTTATGAACAGAGGATCGGTCGCGACTTGCGTGCGGTGGCAGGGCGAGTCCATCGTGGACGTGACGTTCGCGAGCTCTGCCATCGCACAACGCATCCGCGGTTGGGAAGTGCTGGTGGGGCGGAAACCCTGTCAGATCACCGGTACATCCGGTTTGATCTTTCCGCCTCCACACCAACCGCGGTCGCCCAGGGGACTGCACCCCGGTCATTCCCCAGGTGGGCATTGAAGCTCCTGGACAAGGAGCGCTTGATGGAAGCCTCCACTGTGGCGGCGTGGACGCCCATGCGTCCACACCCTGTGGATGTGGAGGTCGAGGCGCTATGGCTCCGGGACACGATGCATCGCATCAGCGATGCTTCGATGCCTCGGGTCGGCCCTCGGCCTCCGAGCAAGTCGGCGTACTGGTGGTCGCCCGAGATAGCGCAGCTTCGTGCTGTATGCGTCCGGGCGAGGCGCCGGTGCGCCCGACATCGCCGCCGCATCCTCGCGCGCCGCGACAATCCCGTCGCGTTCGCGGAGGAGGAGGAACGGCTGCATGGTGAACACGCGGAAGCGAGGAGCGCCATGCGGCTGGCCATCAAGCTGGCCAAGGAAGGGTACATGGAGACTCTCTTGGAGACGCTCGATAACGATCCGTGGGGGCGCCCGTATAAAACGGTGCGCGGCAAAATGCGCCCGTGGGCGCCCCCCATGACCGAGCGTCTCCAGCCTCAGCAGCTGCGGGACATCGTCTCGACGCTGTTCCCGCAGGAGCAGGCGGGATTTACTCCGCCTGCTATGGGTGAGCCGCCGGATCACACCGGCGGTGAAGCCACTGCTGAGGTGCCACACATCACCAGAGATGAGCTCCATGTGGCCGTGGCACGGATGAGTGCGAAGGACACGGCCCCCGGCCCGGACGGCATCCACGGCCGGGTCCTGGCCTTGGCCATCAATGCCCTAGGGGACCGACTCCTTAGGCTGTTCAATTCTTGCCTGGAGTCGGGACGGTTTCCCTCGCTCTGGAGGACGGGCAGACTTGTCCTCTTGCGGAAAGAGGGGCGCCCGGTGGACTCAGCCGCCGGTTACCGTCCCATCGTGCTGCTGGACGAGGTGGGCAAATTGCTGGAACGCGTTCTGGCCGCCCGCATCGTTCAGCACCTGGTCGGGGTTGGATCCGATCTGTCGACGGAGCAGTACGGCTTCCGGGAGGGTCGTTCGACCGTGGATGCAATCCTACGTGTCCGGACCCTCTCGGAGGAGGCCGTCTCCCAGGGTGGGGTGGCCTTGGCGGTGTCGCTCGACATCGCCAATGCCTTTAACACCCTGCCCTGGTCCGTGATTGGGGGGGCACTGGAGAGGCATGGAGTGCCCCTCTATCTCCGCCGGCTGATCGGCTCCTACCTGGAGGCCAGGTCGGTCATGTGTACCGGGTACGGTGGGACCTTGCACCGGTTCCAGGTCGTGCGCGGTGTTCCACAGGGGTCCGTTCTTGGACCTCTACTGTGGAATATCGGGTACGACTGGGTGCTGAGGGGGCGCCCTCCTCCCGGGCCTTAGCGTTATCTGCTACGCGGACGACACTTTGGTCGTGGCCCGGGGGGATGACTTCCGGGAGTCTGCCCGTCTTGCCACAGCGGGGGTGGCCCTCGTCGTCGGCAAAATAAGGAGGTTGGGCCTCGACGTGGCGTTGCACAAATCCCAGGCCCTGTGGTTCCACGGGGCTGGGGCTGTGCCGCCAGTCGATGCCCAAATAATGGTTGGAGGCGTCCAAATTGGGGTCGGGGTGCAGCTGAAATACCTCGGCCTCGTGCTGGACAGCCGTTGGACCTTTCGAGCCCATTTCGCGGCCCTGGTCCCCCGATTGGTGAGGACGGCCGGCCAACTTGGTCTGCTGCTTCCGAACGTCGGGGGACCCAGCCATGCGGTGCGCCGCCTCTACGCGGGGGTGGTGCGATCGATGGCCCTATACGGTGCGCCCGTCTGGGCCGACCCACGCGTTCGGGTGACTATCGCCCGATACCTGCGTCGGCCACAGCGCATCGTGGCAATTAGGGCCATCCGCGGTTACCGCACCGTCGCTTTTGAGGCGGCGTGTGTGCTGGCGGGGACGCCGCCCTGGGAACTGGAGGCGCAAGCGCTTGCTGGCGATTATCGCTGGCGATGCGACCTCCGCTCCCGGGGCGTGGTGCGTCCCTTGCGGGAAGCGGTCCGCGATCGGAAGGTCCAATCTCGGCGGTCCGTAATGGTAGCGTGGAAGCGACGTCTCGCTAACCCCACCTGGGGTCTACGGACCGTCGAGGCGATTCGCCCCGTCCTAGAGGATTGGGCGGGTCGTGGCGTAGGACGCCTCACCTTTTGGGCGGTGCAGGTGCTGACCGGGCACGGTTGTTTCGGTCGGTATCTGCACCGGATCCAGGCCGAGCCGACGGCGAGGTGCCACCATTGCGTGAGATGTGACCAGGACACGCCGGAGCATACGCTCGCACGCTGCCCCGCATGGGAGGAGCAGCGTTGTGTCCTGGTCCAACAAATAGGTCCGGACTTGTCGCTCCCGGGCGTCGCGGCGTCGATGCTCGAGAGCGACGAGTCCTGGAAGGCGATGCTCGACTTCTGCGAGGCCACCATCTCGCAGAAGCAGGCGGCGGGGGTCGAGAGGGAGAGGCGATATGCCACTCTCAACTTACCAACCCGCCGCCGTCGAGCAGGGGGCCGGAACCGGGATCTCGCCCGGAATCTGGCCCCCTAAGTGTTTCGGGCCCCCAACGCATGTGAGTGCGAGCGGGGGCCCAAGAAGGTGTCGTGTCTCGCTCAGCACGCCCTTAGCGTAAGAGCTACCGGGGGATGGTAGACCGCGCTCCCCGACCCACGCTGGTTCTGACCCAGCGGGGTATTCCGCGGGAGGGTGACACGCGGTCCCATCTTGGCGGGCTTCGGAAAGCCCGCCGACCGAGAGAGCCGGTGGCCGTATTCGCCGGCGGCCACCGGTTCGGCGTCCGGGGACGGAGCGACGGGAAAGAATGCCAAGCGCGTAACGCGTCGCACCGTCCCTCCAAACCCAGTGCTGGGTTCTGGCCTCAGCCGGGGTTCGGACGCTGAGTGTGAGCGGTTGGAGGTTTTAGTGCGGTTCAACTCCCACATACCCCGCCCGCGGGGCGGGCGGGGATCCGGTGATTTCCTCCAACTGAAAAAAAAAAAAAAAAAAAGGCCGGTCATGGTTTTCTGCAGTAGGTATAACAATTTTGCCTTTTATGTATTATTGACGAGTTGACCTAGTGTAGACATATAATGGTTAAATTATACAGGGTGATAAAATCCGATGAAAAAATACTTTCACAGCAAATAGTATACTTGATGTAGAAGCCATTCACCAAGTCTGAGTTTTATAGGCATAATATATCACAAGTTATAACTAATCAAAACTACGTGTTAATTAGTGCGTGATCAACCCTACCGTACTGACGTACATCAACAGCTAAAGACTTAAGCCGGTTAGTCACCTCCTGTATCATAGAACATTGTAATAATACACGGGACAAAAATCACATTCTAAACAGGATACATGCGCCTGTGTTCGTAAAAATAGATAAAGCACGCTGAATGTAGGTCAGGATAGGGTTGTCAAAAATAATACAAAATAATAATTTTTCAACTTTGTATGGGAAAATAAAGTGATCATCTACGTTTCAAAATATGTGTATATGGTTTGAAATGTCATATAGATTAAGCCCTCAAAGTATTGTTTCACCGGGCACCAACACCCTATATAATATTTTCATGGTTATTTCTGCAACATCTAAAGTCTCTCTCTAGTATCACTGTAAGTTTATCTGCACTGTGGTATAAAGTACTCGACGGTACCTACGGTAAGATGTCGTTACGTGACGCGCCGCGCCGGTTGCGCGTGACGGCTCGCTCTGGGTAACCTTTATAAATACCCTTATACTCTTACGGATTTCGCTTATCTATTACTCAATGTTTGTTTTATGTACTTCCTGGATATTTTGGAATAGAATGGTTTTAATAGACTATTTTTAAAAGTATTTTGACGTGACAACGTCTTATAAATTGGTTTGCCGGGTGACACTTCAAGAAACTGCGTTACGCTCCGCTCACGTTATGCGCTCACAATGAGAGCGAGTGAGAGGCACGCGTCCCTTCCACTTTTTATGTCTGTCTCTCTCGCTCTTAGGCGGGCTAACCATGCCCGATTCGTTGTCACGTAAAACTTTCGCCCGTATACCGACTTTACAGGCAACCAATTTTTTTGACGATAACAGATGGCCATGGGGCAAAAAAAGTTATGGAATGGCGAATAAGCACACTTTGACTTTGACTTAGCCCATGTCCAGCATTGAACGTCAACTAGCTGTTGGTGATGATGATAACTTTAAGAGATGAATGTTGCATGGTACTTTGAAACCCAGAATTAAGTTAGTTAACATCATTGCTGTCCACTGCTAACATAGTTATCTGTCTCAATATGCTGAAGGAAAACGTAAAAAAGATTCCAAAATCCTTCTCAGACAGTGAGCTCGGCAATCCGAATTGTGCAAACATGGTGGACTATGCTTTCAAATTTCCTCAAGCATTTTAGTAGATCACTGTTTTAATTATATTAATACGAGATGACAAGACACTCACTGTATTGGAGAATTCAGAAACTAAATGAATAATTGTGAAAAGGAAACTTTATTTATTATTATTTATTTAATACTTTATTGTACACCAGGTAAAAAACACTTTTGGAAACAAAAATTCGTTGAGCATAGCACGGTAACGCTCGTCATTGACCGTAACGGCGGCTCCTTGCTCATTTTCCAATGATGCCGCCGGACCAAAACCCACACCAAACCGTAACTCTTTGTGGGTGCATTGGCTTCTCAATGGTGACGTGTGGATTTTCCGACCCCCAGACAATTTTGCTTCATCTGACACACACATACATTTCTTACAGTTTGGACTGAAGACTCACCACTTTGGAAGTAACTTTTCAATATTTCCCAATTTTGTTCAAGCGTATAGCGTCCCATTTCGTAAATGTCAAACCTTTAACTAAATTATGAACACAAATTGAATGAAATTTGAGGTGTCATTCTCTAAATAAACAGTAGTTCAAAATGCAAACGTTAGATTGCCTATTATACATACAGATTAGCAGTCTAAGTACTGCCACTATATTACAATACAAAAAAAATATATTATATTAAGAATAACAAATAATAAAGTATAAACTAAACACAAACTGCTACACTTTCCCTTTAAGAATAACATTTCCCACCCATTGTACACAGTTACAATTCAATTATAATTTACAATGAACACAACTCAGGCCAACTGGTGTGTAAGTATCTAGTCAGAAAATAAACGAGCTGAGCTGCCGAAAGCTATGAAACTTGAAAATTTTCATAATTCAAAGAAATAGCCGTTCCGAATTAAAATTATAAGTTTTAATCGCTTAGTAACTTATAATTATTTTCAGCTTCAGACTAGGTTTTTGGCTGGAAGTTTTCGAACTGTATTTAAAAATTAATGAGAGTTCTATACAACGTCTTGAGCAAATATAATTAAGTAAAATAACTGCTTTTAGTTTTATACGAAAATTAAAACGATTTTTTTAAGAATTGAACAAAAACTATAGATCTTTAACCAACTTATATGACAAGTCTAAAGAACTTGTACTTTCTAAAAAAAGAATCATCGAAATTGGTTCTAATCGTGAAATCGTGTTTGTTAAAAACAAATAATTTGAATGGTGTAGGAAATCAAAGGCTGCCAGTGCAAAGAAAACTTCAGATCAAGAAATTTAATAAAAACAATAAAAAACTTAGAGCAAAAAATATGACGCAATCAGTATTATATAATGTTCACACCAATTCGAAATTTAAAAAAAGCGCGCCAACACGAATCGTACATTTAAAAAGTATATTTATAAATGAGGTTTTAATCACTGTTAATAAATGTTTGAGCCGCATGCTCAAATTTATCGTCAATACAGAGGTGAGAGCTCAAGGGATAGTGTGAGCGGGCTATTTTCCGCAAATCGACGTCAGGGTTGCGCCTTTTTTGCGTGGAGCTCAAGGGATATTTCACTGATGATCGGTGCACCCTTGTGCTCATTGGCCTGCCGTCTGGTGTTTGCTGGAGCGCAAAGTATTGGCGCTCTGGAACCTAGACGGCACACTCGACCTCTTTTTACGGACACACGAAGTGTCACGTATAAAAAGAATAAATTAGAATATATGTCATAATTGACATAAGATCGAATAATATATAGAAAAATGGTGAAATTGTGATTCCAAATTATTAAAAAATATAAAAACATTTCGTTGTCGACGGTCGCAAGAGTGTGCCATTGGTGAAGGAGCTGCTGATACTATTGCAGGAAGGTAGCACTGGACACAAGGACATTGTTTCACAGGTGAGTGCATTAGTTTCATCGTGAAGTAATTCCTTGAGCTCTCCGACGTATCTTTGGTCGGTGACGGGCACCTCTTATTGCGACCCAGGGTATAAGGCCCACATAGGTTTGGGGCTATTTACACGCCCCATGCCTCCACAATAAAACTATTCAATAGATGGCGCTTTAGTTGCTAGTACTTTTGCCTTTAAAATGTTTGTTAACATTCAGTCGCCTACAAATGGCTTCAAAAGTACTAGTTTTATTATCCGCGATCTTTATTGATTTTTGAAAAGCATTAAACATTTTCCTTTTAATAAAAAATAAAAACTTGAGAGGTGTCAAGGGACACCCGGATGGAACGAAGTTCCTTTCGATTAATTAGTGGGGGAATTGTAATAAAATTTTATTTTTAAATAAAATATTTTGATCACAGCGCCATCTAGCGATAATCATCTAAAACAAAAAAAGTGTCGTGCTAACTTTTTTATAAATAAGAATTTCCGTCTAGCCCCCTTTCGATAACGCACGATAAGGAACTTCGTTCCAAAAATTTTTTTCACTATCTTTTGAAAATCCTGATATTAGTTCTACAAAAACAGGTTCTACAATCACAGATTGTAGTCTGCTTCCTGCTTCAGTGATGTCCATGAGCGATGGTTCTATCGCGTGACTGGCAAGTGTTAACAAATACATTTCATTATAACGTATTACAAGAAGGAAATTACGAGAGAGCACGGAATTGTTTTGTTCCCACGAATAAGGGTGCCGGTACACTATGGGTTTTAAAGTATACTATTTGCAAAGATTTGTTTAGTTTGTGCAGAAAATGGGTAAGGAGGCATTTAAAATTCAATCTGTAACAAATAAATATTATCGTAAAAACTTGAGAGGTGTCATGGGACACCCGAATAGAACGAAGTTCCTTTCGATTAAAAGATATCTTATAAAAAATATTTCCTTTCGTAACGCGCGATAAGGAGCGTGTTTTAAAATATTTTGATCACAGCGCCATCTAGCGATAACCATCTAAAACAAAAAAGTGTCGTGACAACTTTTCGTAAGTTTTTTTTCCGTCCAGCCTCCTTTCACAATGCGTGATAAGGAACTTCGTTCCAATAACTGAAATCGGTTCATATAGATAAGAAAAGCACGCAAAAACACATAGTAAATCGTATAATTTTGTTACATTAAAGACAAATTCAAAATACTTCTTCGATCTTTCAAGCAATGAAATAGGATACCATGAAGACTATACCCTCTCATCTTCAACACGAATCATTAAGAATAGGTAACAAACATAAAATCGAAGTGGAGTTCACCCCTATTTGTAATCACCGTCCGTTTCAAGACTTCTTTTCTCTCACGCACCATCCGGCTATAGAATAAGATCTTCTCTCCAGTGTTTCCAAAGCATGACTCGTCCTTCTTCAAACGAGGCTTGAAGAAAGTCCTTAGAGGTAGGTCGTAGGTAGCCATCCGTAGTCTCTCCTGACAATGCATGAACAACGGGAACTGCTTACGAGCAGGTTACACGTTAGCTCGTTTGCCTACAAGGCAATAATAAAAACTTGAGAGGTGTCAAGGGACACCCGGATGGAACGAAGTTCCTTTCGATTAATTAGTGAGGGAATTGTAATATAATTTTATTTTTTTTAAATTAAGAGAGAGAGAGACAGACGTTTTAAACTAACTGATTATTATAACTTAAATAAAATATTTTGATCACAGCGCCATCTAGCATTAATCATATAAAACAAAATAAGGAATTGTTTTATAAAATATTTTGATCACAGAGCCATCTAGCGATAATCATCTAAACAAAAAAAGTGTCGTGACAACTTTTTTGTCACACAAGGAACTTCGTTCCAAAAAGAGTACCTTCTGCTTTTTGGAAGTCAGTTTTATTTACAAACTGTATGGATAGTATAGGACGAGCCTTAATGCGTAAGAAGTGTCATCCCGTGAAGTAATGGGAGGCATCCCAGCTTATGTAAATAAGCACTACGCTACAGCCACTTAAAAGCAAGCCTGACCTTCGGTGGCTTTCTCGTACTTATGCAAATGTACTCACGACTTAACTATTCGCTACATTTTGTATATGTAGTGTTTATAGTAGATTGTTGTGTCTAAGATAAATTGGTTGCCGGGTGGATAATTGTAATTAATCTGTATCTACTTATATCTTCTTTTCTTTAATGGATCTCGTTACCAATTGCCAATATGTTGTTCTAAGATTTTTAATTATTGCAAGATAGACGAGCTTACGGCCTACTTGAATTTAAATTTATACAGGGTGGATCTGTAACTTTGGACAATCTGACGTGGGGTGAATGACCTGTCCAAATAAAACTTAGCGCCATTTTATTTTTTGAATCGGTTATACTTTTTTTCTGACATTGTATGGAAAACGTACGACTATTGTTGCGGACTTCCATACTGTGATGATTTTTTTTTACAATTCCTAAAGTAGTTTTAAGTTTTATTTCACCAGGTCATTGACCCCACGTCCGGTTGTCCAAAGTTACAGATCCACCCTGTAGTTGTAGGATTATACTGTACTGTAACAACCCATTACTACCCAATGCAGGACTCAGGGTCAGGTATAGTTCACCGCGCTTGGACAATGCGGATTGGTGACTTTGAAAGATGGGACTTCAATATAGTGGTTTCCTCACGATGTTTACCTTCACCACGATTTTAGCCAGTGGTGTTTTTAAAATTCGTAAGATTAATTTGCGTTAAACAGCATCGTCTGGCTACTGCAGCTAATGGACTCCTGCAATATCAGGGAATACTGCAGGGTCGATGATTTTTGCATACCCTGATAAAAATATACACGCACGCCACTGTGTATAACATACATAAAACACAAAAAAACCTTGAGACACCAGAATAGAAAGAAATTCCTTTCGATTAAAAAAGTTATAATTTATTTTCCTAACGTAACGCGCGATAAGGATGGTGTTTTAAAAGATTTTGATCACAGCGCCATCTAGCGATAATCATCTAAAACAAAAAAAGTGTCGTGACAACTTTTGATAAGAATTTCCGTCTAGCCCCCTTTCGATAACGCGCGATAAGAAACTTCGTTCCAAAAACACTATACTTTTCTTATAATTAGTATGAACAGATACCTACCATTAAATGCGAATATTTCAGTAACCATTTCTTAAAACCTCTTATCTTCAGTCTCAAAGGACTAAAAACCATTAAAAAGTAACAAATTACGCCGGTAGTTACCGAACATTATCATTTTTATTATTTAGGTTCGAAAAAACGCTAAAAAAAACCTTCGAAAATTGCCTGCGAACGCTATTAAGGGCTTGTATCTTTTGTTAAGTAAATGTTGTATAATGTTAACAGGTTTAATTATGTATTTAAATTATGTTTTTCTCCAGTACCTAAAGGCATTAAAAACTTTTTTGTATTTTTGTACGCTAGAAAATTAACATTTTTCATAACACCACCGGCTAAAAACGGTGAAGGAAAACATCGTGAGGAAACCTGCATATCGGAACAGGGTTCTAAAAATCCTTTGAAGATATGTGAAGTCACCAATCTGCATTAGGCAAGCGTGGTGGACTATACCTAACCCCTCTTCGGAGAAGACCTGAGCTCAGCAGTGGGCAGTAATGGGTTGAAAATTAACATAGGAGAACTTGAAACATTGGAGGCTATGGTTTATCAAAACACATACTAATAAGTTATTACGGTAGAACCTACGAACTTAAAAATTGATACAAAATAAATGTCATAGAACTTCTACATTTATTTTGATGATTTAAAAATAGGCTACACAAACTCTAGACTAAACTGAATTTCTTTACGGTTTTCTAAAATCAAAACACATCTTAAATTTAACTTCTGAGAATAAAACCCAATCATTCCGATCAAAAACTTCAATAATAACATACATAACGTGACACAACACGTATTGTGTGGAGGTTCCTCTCTTTTGAGTCCTGACCACTGATGGCTTGGGTCGTAGACCTCGTCTTTAGTGGCCCTCTGTTTTTTATATTGTATTTTTAAAATTTATTTCTATGTATTTTTTTTTTTATATATTGTTAACAATAAGTGAAAATAAATGAATATCGACATACATAATACATTTCTCTGCAACATCCATTTCTTACACATCAAAGGACTGACCTAAATTTGTAAAAATTCAATGTAACAAGTTAGATCGCCTCGAGAGAACATTTTAGCGAGATAATGGCTTGAATGTTATGAATTCTTTTACGGTTAAGGCTCGGCCATCCGAAACGAGAGGCGATCAGATCATTTATATCTAAAGCATTTGTCAAGATGGATAGATATTGGATATTTGTCGGGAAAAGGTTCACCAGCTTTACTTGGAACCGCTGCGCTCTTCTACAGTTCGGTTCAGAAGATCATTTTTGCCCCGTACCATTCCGATTTGGAATGGACTCCCGTCCGCGGTGTTCCCGGAGCGCTATGACATGTCCCTCTTTAAACGAGGTTTAAGAAAAGTCTCGTATGGGTAGGCGGTAGATAACGGCCCCTCTTTGCCCTGGCATTGCAGAGGTTCATGAGCGACGGTGACCGCTTACCATCAAGTGGGCCGTATGCTCGTTTATCTACCTTGCAATAAAAATATAAAAAAAAAGACACTGGATACAGACAACGCACCGGTCGTTGTGGCGAGGTTTGGGAGAGGTCTACGTCCAGCAGTGGATGCCTATAGTCAGATGTAGGGTGATGTTATGCTTAGTTACGCGTCGCGCCATTCTACATAACCCGGATTGGGACTTTACGTGTCTTCGAAGGATTTTTAGAATCCTTTTCCAATATGCAGGTTTCCTCACGATGTTTTCCTTCATCGTTTGTAGCCAATGGTGTTGTGAAAAATGCACATAATTATCCACGTTAAGATTTAGAGGTACAAGCTGGTTTAGAGTCCGCGTACTTCCGTGTGTAAGGTAAGCGCTTCAACAACTCGACCACCATGACATACTTGGTCATTTCTACGTGTATAAAATATATTTGAAAAACCACCAGTACCTTAAGTCGAAGGTCTTTGCCGGCCCGTTCTCGGCTAATTTATACATTGAAAAGTAAAGTTATAAATTTTAATAACATCCCGATGTACGCGGAACTTCCATGAGGTTGTGATGCTCAGGAAAATTTATACACAATCACTTGAGAGCCTTAGGCTATATTTGAAGAGAATCTTAGAGCCTCAAGCTATCATTGAAAATAATTTCAAGAGAATATTAATATAGTTTTGTTTTTGTAGAGTATCGTTGCAGCTTGGAAGGTAGAGGATTTTTTTGGAACGAAGTTCCTCATTGCGCGTTATCGAAAGGGGGCTAGACGAAAATTCTTATGAAAAAGTTGTCACGACACTTTTTTTGTTTTAGATGATTATCGCTAGATGGCGCTGTGATCAAAATATTGTATTTAAGTTATTAAATAAAAAAATAAAATTTGTTTATAACTCCCTCACTAATTAATCGAAAGGAACTTCGTTCCATCCGGGTGTCCCTTGACACCTCTCAAGTTTTTTTAGTTTCGATGTGTATTTCCCAAACGATATTTAATTCGTTACTAGTTGATTTTAACAGAATGGTTCTTATTTCAGATAATAAACTGTGATGATCCATCATGGGCCCCATTAAATATATTTTTATGATCGAACGTGTATTTTTAGAACAGTGTGTTTAATAATGAAAATTTTTACGGACACGATTATATGATTTGTTATGCGTGTTTGCGTTTGTTCATTTTCTAGATGAATCTATTTCGTATATTCGTGTTTTGAAGATCAGACTGATAGTCTTTGTTCTAATCTTGAAAAATGGAAGCCGTATTTCCGTGAAAAAGTACTGTACAGTACCAACCCATTACTGCCCACCGTTGGGCTCAGGTCTCCTCAGAAGAGGGATTAGGCATAGTCCACCACGCTTGCCCAGTGCGGATTGGGGACTTCACATATTTTCAAAGGATTTTTAGAATCCTTTTCCGACATGCAGGTTTCCTCACAATGTTTTCCTTCGCCGTTTTTAGCCAGTGGTGTTGTGAAAAATTTCACATAAATCTTTTTCACATTTAGATTTAGAGGTACAGCCCGGCCGGTTTTGAACCCGCGACCTCCCGTTCGGAAGTAATCGCTTGGACGTGAAAAAGTACTAAACATTTATCCATGCATCGTTAGTAAGATACTAATATAAAAAAAAATAGGAAAAATATAATGCCTGATGAACCTATTTAACTCTTTAATTGCAACTTCATTGACTCCACACTAAATTTAACTTATAGGTTATTCACCTAATTACCATATTATATCAAGATTTAATACCAAACTCAGAATGTACTGTAAGTCAACATCCACTCTTTACGGCCCTTCGTTGGATTACTGATATGAATTATTCAAGTGAGCGCTGTATGTACCTACATCGATCTTATATCACTAGATACACTGTACCGAACAAAACAGTACAAAATAGCATCGCCAAACGACATTTAAATTTATATCACTTACACAATTACTAAACGGGCGTCAATGTGATGTGTCGAGATGTGAGTTCGAGTTCCAGTGGTAACGGCAAACGAACGAGAAAGAGGGTAGACAGATTTGTCTGCTCTTAAGTAATCTACCCACAGCACTCAGTGTCTGAAATTGGCGTTTTATCCTAATTATTGTTTGAGAAACTAATTATAATTCTTTGTAAATTCTTTCTTGCAATATCTTGCTTTAGGTTCGATATATCTAAAATTCCACAAATTTAGATAAAATGATTTATTTTTAAATAATACTATATCAATACGTTAATCTCTCATTAGTTATCTATTACCATAACACAATAAATGCCAATCAAACTCATTATTACCAGCCCACAATCAAGACGCTAAGAATCGCCCTCATACGAACGAAGGTCAACTTGTATCTAGTTCAGTAGTTAAGTATTCCGAGGGTCATTCTCGTCCATAGATCACTGGGAGTTCTCGTTTGAGCCGCCGTCCAGAATACTAATGCGCCAAGGAATTGATATGATGTAGTTCCTTCTAGGTACTTGGGAGCGTGACTGATTTATAACTTGTTTTATTAGCTTTGGGAGCTGTGGTGAAGACTGGGTTTTATTACTAGCAGCTAGGTACTGTAAGGAATATAGGACATAGAGTTTTATAGTGATAAATTACGATCAAATAAAAATAAATAAATGACCGGCAAACGAACGAGAAAGAGGGTAGACAGATTTGTCTGCTCTTAAATGACCTACCCGCAGTTCTTCAGTCTTCCCGTGATCATGGTGCTTGAAACGGTGCTGAAATATCGGGACCTCTCAATTAAAAATAATCGTGGTAAGAACCCGTTCAGTAATAGTGTAAGTGATGTAGATAACCGCGAGTGTTTAAAGAAATCTATACTAATAATATAAAGCTGAAGAGTTTGTTTGTTTGTTTGTTTGTTTGTTTGAACGCGCTAATCTCAGAAACTACCGGGCGGATTTCAAAAATTCTTTCACTGTTGGAATGTCCATTTATCGAGGAAGGTTATATGCTATATTTTATTTTGAAAAAAAAATAGGGATCCATATGAAAATATCGAATTTGTAAGACCAAGTGAAATATCTAAAACCTATTTATGCGTACGCTGCAAAAACTATTGACAATAGAACAAAATGATGTACTACGGGTTTTTGGGTCTTTTGAAGACAAACAAGAAAGTCCGCGAGAGCATATATCTAATTATCATAGTTTAGTCACAACAACTGCTTTTATGTTCAAAAAAAAAAATAATTCGTCCGAAGAATGAATTTAATGTTATTGTGTATCGTTATATTAACCCTTATCCAAATTAAGTATTATGTTATCAAGAGTATTAATGTAGAAGTAAATTACTTTTTGGCTTATTCCAATCGGACTTTTCGTTGAGAAGTTATGACGAGTATAAAACGCAAAAAAAATACCCAACGCGATCCGCGCAAATAACAACATTGCAAGTACTGTTTGAACCCCTTTGTGACGCAGACGAAGTTGCGAGGGTCATCTAGTTTATAAATAAATGATTCCATTGGAAACGGCACGAACTAAATACGGGGGCAGTGCGACGGGAAAGAATGTCGTAGTGCGTTACGCGTCGCGACGTCCCGCTAACCCAATGCTGAGTTCTGGCCTTAGCCGAAGTTTAGAGGCTGAGTGTGAGCGGTTGGAGGTTTTAGTCTGGTTCAACTCCTTCATATCCCACCGACGGAGCGGGTGCTAATCCGGCGATTTCCTCAAACTAAAAAAAACAACTAAACACTACTAAAGTTAAAATATCCCGTCTTTTGATGTGAATTCCTTAGAAAGCGTCATTTCATAGGTATTCAATGTTGTATGATATTCCGTGGAACTGAAAAACTTACCGTTCGTCGTTCGCGCGTTCAAACTTGAAGTCTATATTATTTTTTTCTATGTTCGCGGCAGCCAATGGGCGCGTGGCGTTAACTAGGCTCTTGGCTACCAGAGCGAACGGCTTGTTTACAGCCCACGGAATCATACTCCGATAAAATTATATTTTGTATGTAGATTAGCAGTATTGCAGCTCAGTATTATGACATAAGAAAGAAAACAAGAAAATTAAATTAAAAGGTAAACCAAACAAATGTCGTATAATTTTTGAAATTGGTGTGTAAGCGACGGTAACTGCATCTCATCAAAACTGATCAAAATACTCATCAAAAGACAAGACACCGTTTACCTGCTTATAAAACAAATCACATGCAGGTACTACTAAATTAATAAATCATTTTCGTTCCGAATAAGGCAAAATCCTCGTATGTATAAACTTCATAAGCCTAATAGAGCTGGAGGATTATATATGAAAGGTTCAAGGAGAAAATGGCGAAGGGAAATATGTGTGCATTTCGTTGACTTCTGTTATAAATATCTATCTTAATAAATACTGGTTTAATTATAATACTAATATGGTAATAGTCGTGGTGGCTGAGTGGTTGAAGCGCTTGCCTTCCGTACGGGAGGTCGCGGGTTCAAAACCGGCTGCTTGTACCTCTAAATCTTAATATGAAAAAGGTTTATGTGCAATTGTTCACAACACCACTGGCTAAAAACGGTGAAGGAAAACATCGTGAGGAAACCTGTATATCGGAAAAGGGTTCTAAAAATCCTTTGAAGATATGTGTAGTCCCCAATCCGCATTAGGCAAGCGTGGTGGACTATGCCTAACCCCTCTTCGGAGGAGACCTGAGCTCAGCAGTGGGCAGTAATGGGTTGTTACAGTATAATACTAATACTGGAAAGATAAATGAACCTAGCAAGCGAGATATAGGCAAAAAAAAATATTTTACAGAACGATTTAATTAACATTATCTTAAACCTTCTAATTTTGTTTACATATTGACTTGGGCTCTTCCGAAGCACGCAAATAGTTGGCTGACTGTCAAACGATGTTTCACATAGTTTTAATGCCACCTAATGCATACTAACTACCCGTTTACATATTATTCGGCCGTCACCGTCATTTATTTTTACGTGAGAGTGAAGTGAAGCTCAGGAAAGCTAACTTGTCTTGGCATCGAATTTAATCAGAATGTGAATATCTGAAATTTGAAATATCAGTGTGTAGAACCTTCCGTCTATCATACTTTATTTAACCTATTTTAAAGAAGAACAAGTTGTCGTTTTTGCTTTTATTTTTGACGTGACAACGTCTTATAAATTGGTTTGCCGGGTGACACTTCAAGACACTGCGTTACGCTCCGCTCACGTTATGCGCTCACAATGAGAGCGAGTGAGAGGCACGCGTGCCTTTCACTTTTTATGTCTGTCTCTCTCGCTCTTAGGCGGGCTAACTATGCCCGAGTCGTTGTCACGTAAAACTTTCGCCCGTATTTCGACTTTACAGGCAACCAATTTTTTACAAAGTATTTTATTTCTATTCATTATTTCGAAACACCTTCAAAGCCTACTAGAGCTGCAGGATTATATTATACTCGTGTATGAAAGGTTCAAGATAAAAGCGAGGGTGTATATGTACTTCTGTAGGGCCGTATAACAAGGGCGTTGCTAGGCAACCGGCTTGTTTGGAAGCATGACTGCATAAAGAAGGAAATGAAATTAGAATGGAACAGTTGTTTCGTTTTTTGACTGACTTAAAAAGAGTAGGTGGTTTTAATCGAATTATTTTGGGATCTTAAGGTTCAATTTATTGTATTTATCATCATCATCAGCCCACACTCGTCCACTGCTGGACATAGGCCTCTCCCAAAATACGCCACTGAGTTCGATGTTCTGCTCGTCTCATCCAGTTGTTACCGGCCACCTTTCTTAGGTCATCGTTCCATCTAGCAGGGGGGCGCCCAACACTACGCTTACCACATCACGGTCTCCACTCCAGAACTCGTCTACTCCATCGAGCATCAGTTCTTCGACATATGTGCCCAGCCCTTTGCCATTTCAGCTTGCTGATTCGCAGAGCTATGTCGGTTACTTTAGTTCTCTGTCGGATAACTTCATTTCTGATCTTATCCTTCAGTATTATATTTATACAGCTTTTAATCAATGGTCACGATATTATTAGTTTTTACATTAAAACAAATGTCAGGCTCTGTGTACGCTTAAATCTTTAATACTACGTAATGGATTTTGATGCAGTTTTTCAAATAGATAGGTTCCTCTTGATTTATCGAGAAACACTTATAATTTTATTTTTAAATAAACACATTTTTCTGCACTTACATCGAAAATAAGCTGTCTAAAGCATGGGTTCATTTGTGACGCTGACCAAATTGTACGGGCCCTCTTATTATACAAATAATACATCAATAATAGCGGCAAACAAAACCCCGTCACAGGAAAATGACGTATCCATCTATTTTCAAATTATCTCGAATCACATTTTTTGTGATAGCTTCCATATCATATATTATCTTATTCATATTCTTCTTCTTAGACAATTTCCATTTATCGTAATTCAGAGAGCAACGGATACGGTTTATTTTTTTCCATCGTATATCAAGATGGAAACCGGCTACAACCGGATTGAACTGGTTATAACCAAATTGAACTGGTTATAACCGAATTGAGCCGGTTATAAAACAAATGACGATCGATTGCTGGTTCTGGTGCGTTCTTTGCTTTTCTGTGTTGATGTTGATGAGGATTATCCGTGGGTTCAGAATTGTATTGTTTTATTGTAGTATGATAGGTATGGAAAAGGGTTCTAAAAATCCTTTGAAGATATGTGAAGTCCCCAATCCGCATTAGGCAAGCGTGGTGGACTATGCCTAACCCCTCTTCGGAGGAGACCTGAGCTCAGTTACAGTACAGTACAGTACAGTACAGTACAGGTATGGTACATGTGATGAGAAGTGGTTACCATTGTTTGTGGAGCTCTACTATACAAGAGCTGAAGATTGGATCAATGGTACGGTAAATAATAGTCGGTAGGTAATTTGTGATTGTTTACATAGTTACACCTTTCTTTCTTTTGACTTGTATTTTGAAAACAAGACTAGACTACATATAAATTAGTATTCTTAGCAACTAAAAACGTAGAAAATATACCCCAAAACCATCTTTAAAACAAAACACACAACTCATAAACCCTACACCACTACACCTATTTTCCAAAACAAATACTAAGCCCAAAACTGGGTAGCACTAACAGAGACTTTAGATTAACAAATTTTTGGGTCACCGAAAAACTGGAACGACTGGCTAACTTAATTGGTCGCCGGACTAGTGTTTTCAAAAGAATTCCTAACTTACCATCCTTTTAATTAAGAGTTAATTAATGAAAGTCTATTATACATTTTAAAATAAGAATTGAAGAAGACATGGCAAAAACTGGGTCAGATTTACTTTAGGATAACTTTAAAGCTAAAATTTCAAGCTTCTCGGTCAATAGTAACTTGTTTAATGCACTATTTTACGAAGTTCCATCTTTCGACTTGATATAGGATCAATAATCCAGAAGGAAACTTAAAAAAAAATGAACTGAACCTAACTCATCTCCCTTTTATCATCGTACCATTCGGCGTCGAGGTGGAGTTCATCCCTACAATATGGAACCACCACGGTCATCCACGGTTCGTTTCAGGAACACTTTTTTGCCACGCACCATCTGGCTATGGAATGAGCTCCCCTCCTCGGTATTCCCTGAGCGCTATGACTTGTCCTTCTTCAAACGAGGCTTGAGGAGGGTACTTAAAGTTAGGTCGTAGGTAGCGACCCCTCGGTGTCCCCTGACATTTCAGAGGTTCATGAGCGACGGTAACCACTTCCTATCAGGTGGGCCGTTGGCTCGTCTGCCAAAGCAAACGAATAAATAAAATATAATGTTAATGTGTTTTTGAATAGAAGCAATTTTATGATGCTGTGAGTGACTCCAAAAATAAATTCCTCTCTTCATTTCGCCTTGTTAAAGAAAGGTGCTTATGAATTTCAAAGAACAAGTAATTTTGTTATACTTATTTTAAGAGGATTTTCGGAGAAAGACTCTTCGTTGTTGACTTTGAAATGTGACTTTCATGAAAGTGAAAACCCATTTCTGCCTACTGTTGGGCTCAGGTCTCCTTAGAAGAAGCATTAGGTATAGTCTACCACGCTTGCCCAATGCGGATTGGGGACTTCACATATTTTTCCAAAATCTAAGTAAAAATTACACACACCTAAATCCCTTTTCAGATTAATATTTAGAGGAACAAACCGATTTTCAACTCGCGACCATGTGTGGAAGACAAGCGTTAAATAAATAAGACCCATGCCCAAAAAAGCCGTTAAAATTTCCCAAAATATTATCAGCAATCTTTCATTTGAAGTCGTCCCACGCGGCCATCACTCTTACAGTTATGTCGCGCCGGATCATTGGGGCGATCTAAAAGTTTCGTCGCCAACTTTGGCCGAATTTCGTCGAGAACTGACACTAATCCCCACAGACGTGGCTCGGTCGTCGCTTAAATTATAAAACCCGATTAGGGCCTAGTGCGAATGTTTTACGGCCAAAATGGGGCTCCCTAAGACGTGTTAGGGCAATTATTTTGATGTCTTAGTTGTTTGAGAAAATCCCTAGATTGGAATACTGTTTCGTTGGTTCTGAGAAACACTTAAGTGACTTGCTGTATTCTGGGTTTCTGTGAATCGTTTTGAACTTGGATTGGAGTACTTCGGAGAATTCTTGAGTGAAATGTCTTTTGATATTACAGGGTGTTATTTGATGATCTTAAGACAATCAAAGCTAGAGTGTTAATTTCAACAATTGTTAAATAGAGTTCAACTAAGAAACAATAGACGAAGAATATACCTACTGAAGATAGGTTAACTGTAATGAAGTAGGTTGGTACCAAAATAACAGTTGAAGTATGCTGATCTCATAGCGTCTACATCTTCTTCTTATATCTAAAAATGAATTGCTGTTCGTTAGTCTCGCTAAAACTCGAGAACGATTGAACCGATTTGGCTTATTTTAATCTTGAAATATTCGTAGAAGTCCAGGGAAGGTTAAAACGGTGAGAAAATTTCCTTATGTTGGTTGGCTTTCTACGGTGCTGACAACAACACCGTTAGATGGTTTAGCACTTACCTTTCTGGCAGACAACAGTGTGTTGAGCTGACTGACAGTTTGGGACGAAAAGTGCGATCTCCTCCTGAGATAGTTCCTAGCGGGGTTCCGCAGGGTTCTATTTTGGGACCGATTTTGTTTATTCTGTACAGTGCAGACATTGTAAAATGTATAAAATATTGTAAATTTCACATTTATGCTGACGATCTACAGCTATACTATTCGTTCCCACGTTCTGATCATGTAGAGGCTGTACACAAGATAAATTTAGATTTGGACAGCATAGTGTCATGGGCGAGACGAAACTCACTAGTTCTAAACCCTAAGAAGTCAAAATATATGATCATAGGTACCAAAACGAGCATAAAACGGTTTATTGACACTGACTTTGATATCAAAATTAATGGTGAGACGATAGAAAGAGTATCTACTGCAAGGAATCTTGGTTTGATCATGGACAGTAATCTGCGATTTGAGGATCATGTTGCGGAATGTGTCAGAAACTGCTTCTATCGGCTTCGACTCTTGTACAAGATACAACGTTATCTAACTGAAGAACTGAGAGTGACACTCTGTGAGTCCCTCATCCTTTCACGACTAAACTATTGCGATGTCGTGTATGGACCATGTTTGTTAGCCAGAACAGAGAAGTTAATTCAACGTGTGCAAAATGCATGCGCCAGATATTGTTTTTATGTGCCATCTCGTTCTCATGTCACTCCTTTTCTAAACAATGCAAGACTTCTCAAGATGTCATCACGTCGAAAGTTACACATGGCTGTGCTCTTGTTCGGAGTTATTAATTCTGCAATGCCGAGTTATTTGCATAGTAAATTAATATGGGCAAAGTCTGGTTCCAAATATAATAAGAGGTCATGTACTGCAATCTTATCCACGCATAAACATAACACGATGGCATTCCGTGGATCATTTAAGTTTGCTGCCACTTTCTGTTGGAATGATCTTCCTCCTCCGTTGCGTGAAATTAAAGTTAAAAACACTTTTAAGAATAGAGTTAAGTCACATTTGATTCAATTGCAACGGCAGGATTCTTAACTATATAAATATGAGTAATGCCTGTACTGACGTACTCCTTTGGCATTCTAAAGTGGACGCAATCAGAACTGGATGCCCTGGATAGAAAAGTTCGGCGACTGTTGACGGCATACAGGATGCACCATCCACGCTCATCTGTTATGAGGCTGTATATACCTCGGAAGTGTGGGGGTCGTGGCATGTTAAATGCCAAGGATCTGCACAACCGAGAGATATACAACCTTCGGGAATATTTCCAAAAGGTGAATGTGGGTATGTACCGTGATGTAGCAGCAGTCGATAAAGGACTCACTCCGCTATCCTTAGCGAACGGGAATTGGCGAGCGCCGAAGGTGATGAGTGTGGCGGATCGCACGGACGTATGGAAGAGCAAGGAACTACACGGTCGATTCTACCGGGCCCTTACGGGTCCTGATGTAGATCAGTTAGCCTCCGTGGCTTGGCTACGATACAGTAACCTCTTCGGAGAGACTGAAGGTTTTGTCTTAGCAATTATGGACGAAGTTATCATGACGAACAACTACCGCAAATATATTCTAAAGGATGGGACGGTCGACATTTGTCGGGCATGTCACCGTCCGGGAGAGTCTATTAGACATATCGTTTCCGGTTGTTCCCGTCTTGCTAACGGCGAGTACTTGCACAGACATAACCAAGTAGCTAAGATCATTCATCAGCAACTTGCTCTGAAATACGACCTTGTTGAAGCCGCCGTACCTTATTACCAGTATTGGCCTCAGCCGGTTCTCGATAATGGTCATGTAACGCTCTACTGGGACCGATCTATTATCACTGACAGGACTATTGCTGCTAATAAGCCTGACATAGTGATAATAGATCGGGATGCGCATCGGGCAGTGTTGATCGATGTCACCATTCCACATGACGAGAACCTTGTGAAGGCAGAAAAAGAAAAACTGCTAAAATATTTGGACCTGGCCCACGAGGTGACCGACATGTGGCGTGTTGAATCGACCATCATTGTTCCGATCGTTGTATCTGTGCACGGTCTAATAGCGAAAAGCTTCGACCGTCATCTAGAGAAGCTTTCGCTCCCCGGCTGGGTAAAGGGCCTGATTCAGAAGGCGGTCGTTCTTGACACGGCGCGTATTATGAGGAGGTTCCTCTCTCTTGAGCCCTGACCACTGATGGCTTGGGTCGTAGACTCCGCCTGCAGTGGCCCTCTGTTTTTTATATTGTATTTTTAAATTTATTTTTTTGTAATGTTTTTTTAAAAATATAATGTAAAAAATAAGCTAATAAATGGATAGAGATGAGTAATTCTATAGTAACTACTAGTTTTAAATGGAATTACATTTTATATTTAAATGTGCACTAATTTGTTTGGCATGTATTGTGTTTGTTAGCAACACTGATATACTGGCTAATTTTCAATGTATAAATTTATCTTTTTTATTATTTTTATTTTACGTTTTTCTTTTCTTTTTTTCTTTGTGTTTTGTTGTACTATAATAGTTTTTAAGTCTAACTTATAGTGACGTCACTCCGTCAGGCTCTGCCTGAAAATCAGCGCTGCATCTTGGTATGCAGCAATTAGCTGAGGTAGTAGCCTTTTGGACACATATGGTCACTTTTTAACTAATTCTGTTTTTTTTTTTTTTTTTTTTTTGTGTGTTCAATAAATACATTTTCTTTCTTTCTTTATGTGACGCAGACGAAGTTGTGTGGACCAGCTAGTGTTACTATATAATTTTCAGCACAGACTTTATTTCTCCATGGTTTTATGATAATTCTTCGACATTACAAATTATTTAGTCCATTGAATTAAGTTATTTGTGTTGCAAGCATGTCTTTATAAAATCGAAGGTGAAATCGTTTAAGAATTATTACATTTATCATCAACATTATCGAGAACATTCGAGACTATTCGAGAAGTTTCTAGAACAACTTTCTAGACTTAACATTTTTAGTCAGCGTTGTTTATGGACCTCTGCACTCTTCGAATCACTAATACCTCCACACAACATCAAGGACTCATTTCAAATCTCCTTTGTAATATTTGGCTATCAATAAAATTATATTCATAGAAATTGCAATTGGATATATGAAAGTATATACCACCTGACGGTAAGCGGTTACCGTCGCCATGAATCTCTACCAAGCCAGGGGCCGATATCTATCATTTATAAACTTATTCAGACACTCGCGGTTTTCTATAATACTTTCATGCATTTTCAACGGGTTCTTACCACGATATTTAATTAATTGAGTTGTCTCGATATTTCAACGTTGTTGCAAACGTCATGATCACGAGAAGACTGGATACTGCGGGTCAATTTAAGAGCAGACAAATCTGTCTACCCTCTCTCTCGTTCGCTTTTTGGTTGTACCACTTAAACTCGAACTCACATCACGACAATAACAACAACAACAACGTTGAAATGTCGAGACAACTCAATTAATTTAATATCGTGGTAAGAACCCGTTGAAAATGCATGAAAGTATCTATCATTTACTTAAACAGGACTTTTAAAAAAGCCTCGTTGATTTGCTACAAAAGTTCGTTTCATTTCACACAGGTTCTTATTACAAGCAGGAACTTCACAAAACGGATTCGCGACATTTCTACTTTATACTCGTAATTATAGAAACTTCACCAATACTTCGGGAAATCGATACCAGCCCCAACGAAGGTTGTAAATTAAGCGGGTCGAATACTACGTGTAAGGTACGGTCGTCAAATAACGTCACCATTTTGTAAAATAAAAATATAAAATAATTTTGTGATTAGAATAAAACAGTAAACTTGATATATACTTTTCTTCTTGACTTTAAACAGTCAAAAGCTAAATCATTTTTCTTTTTTTTTTTACCAAAAAAAACTTACTTGTAAAAGTGACAAAACGCAATTTACAGGAGAGCCATTTGAATATACACTTTGTAACTTTGCTAGGACTCATACCAGTTTAGTAGATTAAACAGTTTAGTAGTTTAGACTGACAAGACTGTTAAACGTCAGTAATGTCAATACCAACATGATTTTATGTGTCTTCTTTTCAGAGGTTCATGAGCGACGGTAACCACTTCCTATCAGGTGGGCCGTTGGCTCGTCTGCCAAAGCAAACGAATAAATAAAATATAATGTTAATGTGTTTTTGAATAGAAGCAATTTTATGATGCTGTGAGTGACTCCAAAAATAAATTCCTCTCTTCATTTCGCCTTGTTAAAGAAAGGTGCTTATGAATTTCAAAGAACAAGTAATTTTGTTATACTTATTTTAAGAGGATTTTCGGAGAAAGACTCTTCGTTGTTGACTTTGAAATGTGACTTTCATGAAAGTGAAAACCCATTTCTGCCTACTGTTGGGCTCAGGTCTCCTTAGAAGAAGCATTAGGTATAGTCTACCACGCTTGCCCAATGCGGATTGGGGACTTCACATATTTTTCCAAAATCTAAGTAAAAATTACACACACCTAAATCCCTTTTCAGATTAATATTTAGAGGAACAAACCGATTTTCAACTCGCGACCATGTGTGGAAGACAAGCGTTAAATAAATAAGACCCATGCCCAAAAAAGCCGTTAAAATTTCCCAAAATATTATCAGCAATCTTTCATTTGAAGTCGTCCCACGCGGCCATCACTCTTACAGTTATGTCGCGCCGGATCATTGGGGGCGATCTAAAAGTTTCGTCGCCAACTTTGGCCGAATTTCGTCGAGAACTGACACTAATCCCCACAGACGTGGCTCGGTCGTCGCTTAAATTATAAAACCCGATTAGGGCCTAGTGCGAATGTTTTACGGCCAAAATGGGGCTCCCTAAGACGTGTTAGGGCAATTATTTTGATGTCTTAGTTGTTTGAGAAAATCCCTAGATTGGAATACTGTTTCGTTGGTTCTGAGAAACACTTAAGTGACTTGCTGTATTCTGGGTTTCTGTGAATCGTTTTGAACTTGGATTGGAGTACTTCGGAGAATTCTTGAGTGAAAGGTCTTTTGATATTACAGGGTGTTATTTGATGATCTTAAGACAATCAAAGCTAGAGTGTTAATTTCAACAATTGTTAAATAGAGTTCAACTAAGAAACAATAGACGAAGAATATACCTACTGAAGATAGGTTAACTGTAATGAAGTAGGTTGGTACCAAAATAACAGTTGAAGTATGCTGATCTCATAGCGTCTACATCTTCTTCTTATATCTAAAAATGAATTGCTGTTCGTTAGTCTCGCTAAAACTCGAGAACGATTGAACCGATTTGGCTTATTTTAATCTTGAAATATTCGTAGAAGTCCAGGGAAGGTTAAAACGGTGAGAAAATTTCCTTATGTTGGTTGGCTGTCTACGGTGCTGACAACAACACCGTTAGATGGTTTAGCACTTACCTTTCTGGCAGACAACAGTGTGTTGAGCTGACTGACAGTTTGGGACGAAAAGTGCGATCTCCTCCTGAGATAGTTCCTAGCGGGGTTCCGCAGGGTTCTATTTTGGGACCGATTTTGTTTATTCTGTACAGTGCAGACATTGTAAAATGTATAAAATATTGTAAATTTCACATTTATGCTGACGATCTACAGCTATACTATTCGTTCCCACGTTCTGATCATGTAGAGGCTGTACACAAGATAAATTTAGATTTGGACAGCATAGTGTCATGGGCGAGACGAAACTCACTAGTTCTAAACCCTAAGAAGTCAAAATATATGATCATAGGTACCAAAACGAGCATAAAACGGTTTATTGACACTGACTTTGATATCAAAATTAATGGTGAGACGATAGAAAGAGTATCTACTGCAAGGAATCTTGGTTTGATCATGGACAGTAATCTGCGATTTGAGGATCATGTTGCGGAATGTGTCAGAAACTGCTTCTATCGGCTTCGACTCTTGTACAAGATACAACGTTATCTAACTGAAGAACTGAGAGTGACACTCTGCGAGTCCCTCATCCTTTCACGACTAAACTATTGCGATGTCGTGTATGGACCATGTTTGTTAGCCAGAACAGAGAAGTTAATTCAACGTGTGCAAAATGCATGCGCCAGATATTGTTTTTATGTGCCATCTCGTTCTCATGTCACTCCTTTTCTAAACAATGCAAGACTTCTCAAGATGTCATCACGTCGAAAGTTACACATGGCTGTGCTCTTGTTCGGAGTTATTAATTCTGCAATGCCGAGTTATTTGCATAGTAAATTAATATGGGCAAAGTCTGGTTCCAAATATAATAAGAGGTCATGTACTGCAATCTTATCCACGCATAAACATAACACGATGGCATTCCGTGGATCATTTAAGTTTGCTGCCACTTTCTGTTGGAATGATCTTCCTCCTCCGTTGCGTGAAATTAAAGTTAAAAACACTTTTAAGAATAGAGTTAAGTCACATTTGATTCAATTGCAACGGCAGGATTCTTAACTATATAAATATGAGTAATGCCTGTACTGACGTACTCCTTTGGCATTCTAAAGTGGACGCAATCAGAACTGGATGCCCTGGATAGAAAAGTTCGGCGACTGTTGACGGCATACAGGATGCACCATCCACGCTCATCTGTTATGAGGCTGTATATACCTCGGAAGTGTGGGGGTCGTGGCATGTTAAATGCCAAGGATCTGCACAACCGAGAGATATACAACCTTCGGGAATATTTCCAAAAGGTGAATGTGGGTATGTACCGTGATGTAGCAGCAGTCGATAAAGGACTCACTCCGCTATCCTTAGCGAACGGGAATTGGCGAGCGCCGAAGGTGATGAGTGTGGCGGATCGCACGGACGTATGGAAGAGCAAGGAACTACACGGTCGATTCTACCGGGCCCTTACGGGTCCTGATGTAGATCAGTTAGCCTCCGTGGCTTGGCTACGATACAGTAACCTCTTCGGAGAGACTGAAGGTTTTGTCTTAGCAATTATGGACGAAGTTATCATGACGAACAACTACCGCAAATATATTCTAAAGGATGGGACGATCGACATTTGTCGGGCATGTCACCGTCCGGGAGAGTCTATTAGACATATCGTTTCCGGTTGTTCCCGTCTTGCTAACGGCGAGTACTTGCACAGACATAACCAAGTAGCTAAGATCATTCATCAGCAACTTGCTCTGAAATACGACCTTGTTGAAGCCGCCGTACCTTATTACCAGTATTGGCCTCAGCCGGTTCTCGATAATGGTCATGTAACGCTCTACTGGGACCGATCTATTATCACTGACAGGACTATTGCTGCTAATAAGCCTGACATAGTGATAATAGATCGGGATGCGCATCGGGCAGTGTTGATCGATGTCACCATTCCACATGACGAGAACCTTGTGAAGGCAGAAAAAGAAAAACTGCTAAAATATTTGGACCTGGCCCACGAGGTGACCGACATGTGGCGTGTTGAATCGACCATCATTGTTCCGATCGTTGTATCTGTGCACGGTCTAATAGCGAAAAGCTTCGACCGTCATCTAGAGAAGCTTTCGCTCCCCGGCTGGGTAAAGGGCCTGATTCAGAAGGCGGTCGTTCTTGACACGGCGCGTATTATGAGGAGGTTCCTCTCTCTTGAGCCCTGACCACTGATGGCTTGGGTCGTAGACTCCGCCTGCAGTGGCCCTCTGTTTTTTATATTGTATTTTTAAATTTTATTTTTTTGTAATGTTTTTTTTTAAAATATAATGTAAAAAATAAGCTAATAAATGGATAGAGATGAGTAATTCTATAGTAACTACTAGTTTTAAATGGAATTACATTTTATATTTAAATGTGCACTAATTTGTTTGGCATGTATTGTGTTTGTTAGCAACACTGATATACTGGCTAATTTTCAATGTATAAATTTATCTTTTTTATTATTTTTATTTTACGTTTTTCTTTTCTTTTTTCTTTGTGTTTTGTTGTACTATAATAGTTTTTAAGTCTAACTTATAGTGACGTCACTCCGTCAGGCTCTGCCTGAAAATCAGCGCTGCATCTTGGTATGCAGCAATTAGCTGAGGTAGTAGCCTTTTGGACACATATGGTCACTTTTTAACTAATTCTGTTTTTTTTTTTTTTTTTTTTTTTGTGTGTTCAATAAATACATTTTCTTTCTTTCTTTATGTGACGCAGACGAAGTTGTGTGGACCAGCTAGTGTTACTATATAATTTTCAGCACAGACTTTATTTCTCCATGGTTTTATGATAATTCTTCGACATTACAAATTATTTAGTCCATTGAATTAAGTTATTTGTGTTGCAAGCATGTCTTTATAAAATCGAAGGTGAAATCGTTTAAGAATTATTACATTTATCATCAACATTATCGAGAACATTCGAGACTATTCGAGAAGTTTCTAGAACAACTTTCTAGACTTAACATTTTTAGTCAGCGTTGTTTATGGACCTCTGCACTCTTCGAATCACTAATACCTCCACACAACATCAAGGACTCATTTCAAATCTCCTTTGTAATATTTGGCTATCAATAAAATTATATTCATAGAAATTGCAATTGGATATATGAAAGTATATACCACCTGACGGTAAGCGGTTACCGTCGCCATGAATCTCTACCAAGCCAGGGGCCGATATCTATCATTTATAAACTTATTCAGACACTCGCGGTTTTCTATAATACTTTCATGCATTTTCAACGGGTTCTTACCACGATATTTAATTAATTGAGTTGTCTCGATATTTCAACGTTGTTGCAAACGTCATGATCACGAGAAGACTGGATACTGCGGGTCAATTTAAGAGCAGACAAATCTGTCTACCCTCTCTCTCGTTCGCTTTTTGGTTGTACCACTTAAACTCGAACTCACATCACGACAATAACAACAACAACAACGTTGAAATGTCGAGACAACTCAATTAATTTAATATCGTGGTAAGAACCCGTTGAAAATGCATGAAAGTATCTATCATTTACTTAAACAGGACTTTTAAAAAAGCCTCGTTGATTTGCTACAAAAGTTCGTTTCATTTCACACAGGTTCTTATTACAAGCAGGAACTTCACAAAACGGATTCGCGACATTTCTACTTTATACTCGTAATTATAGAAACTTCACCAATACTTCGGGAAATCGATACCAGCCCCAACGAAGGTTGTAAATTAAGCGGGTCGAATACTACGTGTAAGGTACGGTCGTCAAATAACGTCACCATTTTGTAAAATAAAAATATAAAATAATTTTGTGATTAGAATAAAACAGTAAACTTGATATATACTTTTCTTCTTGACTTTAAACAGTCAAAAGCTAAATCATTTTTCTTTTTTTTTTTACCAAAAAAAACTTACTTGTAAAAGTGACAAAACGCAATTTACAGGAGAGCCATTTGAATATACACTTTGTAACTTTGCTAGGACTCATACCAGTTTAGTAGATTAAACAGTTTAGTAGTTTAGACTGACAAGACTGTTAAACGTCAGTAATGTCAATACCAACATGATTTTATGTGTCTTCTTTTCAGAGGTTCATGAGCGACGGTAACCACTTCCTATCAGGTGGGCCGTTGGCTCGTCTGCCAAAGCAAACGAATAAATAAAATATAATGTTAATGTGTTTTTGAATAGAAGCAATTTTATGATGCTGTGAGTGACTCCAAAAATAAATTCCTCTCTTCATTTCGCCTTGTTAAAGAAAGGTGCTTATGAATTTCAAAGAACAAGTAATTTTGTTATACTTATTTTAAGAGGATTTTCGGAGAAAGACTCTTCGTTGTTGACTTTGAAATGTGACTTTCATGAAAGTGAAAACCCATTTCTGCCTACTGTTGGGCTCAGGTCTCCTTAGAAGAAGCATTAGGTATAGTCTACCACGCTTGCCCAATGCGGATTGGGGACTTCACATATTTTTCCAAAATCTAAGTAAAAATTACACACACCTAAATCCCTTTTCAGATTAATATTTAGAGGAACAAACCGATTTTCAACTCGCGACCATGTGTGGAAGACAAGCGTTAAATAAATAAGACCCATGCCCAAAAAAGCCGTTAAAATTTCCCAAAATATTATCAGCAATCTTTCATTTGAAGTCGTCCCACGCGGCCATCACTCTTACAGTTATGTCGCGCCGGATCATTGGGGGCGATCTAAAAGTTTCGTCGCCAACTTTGGCCGAATTTCGTCGAGAACTGACACTAATCCCCACAGACGTGGCTCGGTCGTCGCTTAAATTATAAAACCCGATTAGGGCCTAGTGCGAATGTTTTACGGCCAAAATGGGGCTCCCTAAGACGTGTTAGGGCAATTATTTTGATGTCTTAGTTGTTTGAGAAAATCCCTAGATTGGAATACTGTTTCGTTGGTTCTGAGAAACACTTAAGTGACTTGCTGTATTCTGGGTTTCTGTGAATCGTTTTGAACTTGGATTGGAGTACTTCGGAGAATTCTTGAGTGAAATGTCTTTTGATATTACAGGGTGTTATTTGATGATCTTAAGACAATCAAAGCTAGAGTGTTAATTTCAACAATTGTTAAATAGAGTTCAACTAAGAAACAATAGACGAAGAATATACCTACTGAAGATAGGTTAACTGTAATGAAGTAGGTTGGTACCAAAATAACAGTTGAAGTATGCTGATCTCATAGCGTCTACATCTTCTTCTTATATCTAAAAATGAATTGCTGTTCGTTAGTCTCGCTAAAACTCGAGAACGATTGAACCGATTTGGCTTATTTTAATCTTGAAATATTCGTAGAAGTCCAGGGAAGGTTAAAACGGTGAGAAAATTTCCTTATGTTGGTTGGCTTTCTACGGTGCTGACAACAACACCGTTAGATGGTTTAGCACTTACCTTTCTGGCAGACAACAGTGTGTTGAGCTGACTGACAGTTTGGGACGAAAAGTGCGATCTCCTCCTGAGATAGTTCCTAGCGGGGTTCCGCAGGGTTCTATTTTGGGACCGATTTTGTTTATTCTGTACAGTGCAGACATTGTAAAATGTATAAAATATTGTAAATTTCACATTTATGCTGACGATCTACAGCTATACTATTCGTTCCCACGTTCTGATCATGTAGAGGCTGTACACAAGATAAATTTAGATTTGGACAGCATAGTGTCATGGGCGAGACGAAACTCACTAGTTCTAAACCCTAAGAAGTCAAAATATATGATCATAGGTACCAAAACGAGCATAAAACGGTTTATTGACACTGACTTTGATATCAAAATTAATGGTGAGACGATAGAAAGAGTATCTACTGCAAGGAATCTTGGTTTGATCATGGACAGTAATCTGCGATTTGAGGATCATGTTGCGGAATGTGTCAGAAACTGCTTCTATCGGCTTCGACTCTTGTACAAGATACAACGTTATCTAACTGAAGAACTGAGAGTGACACTCTGTGAGTCCCTCATCCTTTCACGACTAAACTATTGCGATGTCGTGTATGGACCATGTTTGTTAGCCAGAACAGAGAAGTTAATTCAACGTGTGCAAAATGCATGCGCCAGATATTGTTTTTATGTGCCATCTCGTTCTCATGTCACTCCTTTTCTAAACAATGCAAGACTTCTCAAGATGTCATCACGTCGAAAGTTACACATGGCTGTGCTCTTGTTCGGAGTTATTAATTCTGCAATGCCGAGTTATTTGCATAGTAAATTAATATGGGCAAAGTCTGGTTCCAAATATAATAAGAGGTCATGTACTGCAATCTTATCCACGCATAAACATAACACGATGGCATTCCGTGGATCATTTAAGTTTGCTGCCACTTTCTGTTGGAATGATCTTCCTCCTCCGTTGCGTGAAATTAAAGTTAAAAACACTTTTAAGAATAGAGTTAAGTCACATTTGATTCAATTGCAACGGCAGGATTCTTAACTATATAAATATGAGTAATGCCTGTACTGACGTACTCCTTTGGCATTCTAAAGTGGACGCAATCAGAACTGGATGCCCTGGATAGAAAAGTTCGGCGACTGTTGACGGCATACAGGATGCACCATCCACGCTCATCTGTTATGAGGCTGTATATACCTCGGAAGTGTGGGGGTCGTGGCATGTTAAATGCCAAGGATCTGCACAACCGAGAGATATACAACCTTCGGGAATATTTCCAAAAGGTGAATGTGGGTATGTACCGTGATGTAGCAGCAGTCGATAAAGGACTCACTCCGCTATCCTTAGCGAACGGGAATTGGCGAGCGCCGAAGGTGATGAGTGTGGCGGATCGCACGGACGTATGGAAGAGCAAGGAACTACACGGTCGATTCTACCGGGCCCTTACGGGTCCTGATGTAGATCAGTTAGCCTCCGTGGCTTGGCTACGATACAGTAACCTCTTCGGAGAGACTGAAGGTTTTGTCTTAGCAATTATGGACGAAGTTATCATGACGAACAACTACCGCAAATATATTCTAAAGGATGGGACGGTCGACATTTGTCGGGCATGTCACCGTCCGGGAGAGTCTATTAGACATATCGTTTCCGGTTGTTCCCGTCTTGCTAACGGCGAGTACTTGCACAGACATAACCAAGTAGCTAAGATCATTCATCAGCAACTTGCTCTGAAATACGACCTTGTTGAAGCCGCCGTACCTTATTACCAGTATTGGCCTCAGCCGGTTCTCGATAATGGTCATGTAACGCTCTACTGGGACCGATCTATTATCACTGACAGGACTATTGCTGCTAATAAGCCTGACATAGTGATAATAGATCGGGATGCGCATCGGGCAGTGTTGATCGATGTCACCATTCCACATGACGAGAACCTTGTGAAGGCAGAAAAAGAAAAACTGCTAAAATATTTGGACCTGGCCCACGAGGTGACCGACATGTGGCGTGTTGAATCGACCATCATTGTTCCGATCGTTGTATCTGTGCACGGTCTAATAGCGAAAAGCTTCGACCGTCATCTAGAGAAGCTTTCGCTCCCCGGCTGGGTAAAGGGCCTGATTCAGAAGGCGGTCGTTCTTGACACGGCGCGTATTATGAGGAGGTTCCTCTCTCTTGAGCCCTGACCACTGATGGCTTGGGTCGTAGACTCCGCCTGCAGTGGCCCTCTGTTTTTTATATTGTATTTTTAAATTTATTTTTTTGTAATGTTTTTTTAAAAATATAATGTAAAAAATAAGCTAATAAATGGATAGAGATGAGTAATTCTATAGTAACTACTAGTTTTAAATGGAATTACATTTTATATTTAAATGTGCACTAATTTGTTTGGCATGTATTGTGTTTGTTAGCAACACTGATATACTGGCTAATTTTCAATGTATAAATTTATCTTTTTTATTATTTTTATTTTACGTTTTTCTTTTCTTTTTTCTTTGTGTTTTGTTGTACTATAATAGTTTTTAAGTCTAACTTATAGTGACGTCACTCCGTCAGGCTCTGCCTGAAAATCAGCGCTGCATCTTGGTATGCAGCAATTAGCTGAGGTAGTAGCCTTTTGGACACATATGGTCACTTTTTAACTAATTCTGTTTTTTTTTTTTTTTTTTTTTTGTGTGTTCAATAAATACATTTTCTTTCTTTCTTTATGTGACGCAGACGAAGTTGTGTGGACCAGCTAGTGTTACTATATAATTTTCAGCACAGACTTTATTTCTCCATGGTTTTATGATAATTCTTCGACATTACAAATTATTTAGTCCATTGAATTAAGTTATTTGTGTTGCAAGCATGTCTTTATAAAATCGAAGGTGAAATCGTTTAAGAATTATTACATTTATCATCAACATTATCGAGAACATTCGAGACTATTCGAGAAGTTTCTAGAACAACTTTCTAGACTTAACATTTTTAGTCAGCGTTGTTTATGGACCTCTGCACTCTTCGAATCACTAATACCTCCACACAACATCAAGGACTCATTTCAAATCTCCTTTGTAATATTTGGCTATCAATAAAATTATATTCATAGAAATTGCAATTGGATATATGAAAGTATATACCACCTGACGGTAAGCGGTTACCGTCGCCATGAATCTCTACCAAGCCAGGGGCCGATATCTATCATTTATAAACTTATTCAGACACTCGCGGTTTTCTATAATACTTTCATGCATTTTCAACGGGTTCTTACCACGATATTTAATTAATTGAGTTGTCTCGATATTTCAACGTTGTTGCAAACGTCATGATCACGAGAAGACTGGATACTGCGGGTCAATTTAAGAGCAGACAAATCTGTCTACCCTCTCTCTCGTTCGCTTTTTGGTTGTACCACTTAAACTCGAACTCACATCACGACAATAACAACAACAACAACGTTGAAATGTCGAGACAACTCAATTAATTTAATATCGTGGTAAGAACCCGTTGAAAATGCATGAAAGTATCTATCATTTACTTAAACAGGACTTTTAAAAAAGCCTCGTTGATTTGCTACAAAAGTTCGTTTCATTTCACACAGGTTCTTATTACAAGCAGGAACTTCACAAAACGGATTCGCGACATTTCTACTTTATACTCGTAATTATAGAAACTTCACCAATACTTCGGGAAATCGATACCAGCCCCAACGAAGGTTGTAAATTAAGCGGGTCGAATACTACGTGTAAGGTACGGTCGTCAAATAACGTCACCATTTTGTAAAATAAAAATATAAAATAATTTTGTGATTAGAATAAAACAGTAAACTTGATATATACTTTTCTTCTTGACTTTAAACAGTCAAAAGCTAAATCATTTTTCTTTTTTTTTTTTACCAAAAAAAACTTACTTGTAAAAGTGACAAAACGCAATTTACAGGAGAGCCATTTGAATATACACTTTGTAACTTTGCTAGGACTCATACCAGTTTAGTAGATTAAACAGTTTAGTAGTTTAGACTGACAAGACTGTTAAACGTCAGTAATGTCAATACCAACATGATTTTATGTGTCTTCTTTTCAGAGGTTCATGAGCGACGGTAACCACTTCCTATCAGGTGGGCCGTTGGCTCGTCTGCCAAAGCAAACGAATAAATAAAATATAATGTTAATGTGTTTTTGAATAGAAGCAATTTTATGATGCTGTGAGTGACTCCAAAAATAAATTCCTCTCTTCATTTCGCCTTGTTAAAGAAAGGTGCTTATGAATTTCAAAGAACAAGTAATTTTGTTATACTTATTTTAAGAGGATTTTCGGAGAAAGACTCTTCGTTGTTGACTTTGAAATGTGACTTTCATGAAAGTGAAAACCCATTTCTGCCTACTGTTGGGCTCAGGTCTCCTTAGAAGAAGCATTAGGTATAGTCTACCACGCTTGCCCAATGCGGATTGGGGACTTCACATATTTTTCCAAAATCTAAGTAAAAATTACACACACCTAAATCCCTTTTCAGATTAATATTTAGAGGAACAAACCGATTTTCAACTCGCGACCATGTGTGGAAGACAAGCGTTAAATAAATAAGACCCATGCCCAAAAAAGCCGTTAAAATTTCCCAAAATATTATCAGCAATCTTTCATTTGAAGTCGTCCCACGCGGCCATCACTCTTACAGTTATGTCGCGCCGGATCATTGGGGGCGATCTAAAAGTTTCGTCGCCAACTTTGGCCGAATTTCGTCGAGAACTGACACTAATCCCCACAGACGTGGCTCGGTCGTCGCTTAAATTATAAAACCCGATTAGGGCCTAGTGCGAATGTTTTACGGCCAAAATGGGGCTCCCTAAGACGTGTTAGGGCAATTATTTTGATGTCTTAGTTGTTTGAGAAAATCCCTAGATTGGAATACTGTTTCGTTGGTTCTGAGAAACACTTAAGTGACTTGCTGTATTCTGGGTTTCTGTGAATCGTTTTGAACTTGGATTGGAGTACTTCGGAGAATTCTTGAGTGAAATGTCTTTTGATATTACAGGGTGTTATTTGATGATCTTAAGACAATCAAAGCTAGAGTGTTAATTTCAACAATTGTTAAATAGAGTTCAACTAAGAAACAATAGACGAAGAATATACCTACTGAAGATAGGTTAACTGTAATGAAGTAGGTTGGTACCAAAATAACAGTTGAAGTATGCTGATCTCATAGCGTCTACATCTTCTTCTTATATCTAAAAATGAATTGCTGTTCGTTAGTCTCGCTAAAACTCGAGAACGATTGAACCGATTTGGCTTATTTTAATCTTGAAATATTCGTAGAAGTCCAGGGAAGGTTAAAACGGTGAGAAAATTTCCTTATGTTGGTTGGCTTTCTACGGTGCTGACAACAACACCGTTAGATGGTTTAGCACTTACCTTTCTGGCAGACAACAGTGTGTTGAGCTGACTGACAGTTTGGGACGAAAAGTGCGATCTCCTCCTGAGATAGTTCCTAGCGGGGTTCCGCAGGGTTCTATTTTGGGACCGATTTTGTTTATTCTGTACAGTGCAGACATTGTAAAATGTATAAAATATTGTAAATTTCACATTTATGCTGACGATCTACAGCTATACTATTCGTTCCCACGTTCTGATCATGTAGAGGCTGTACACAAGATAAATTTAGATTTGGACAGCATAGTGTCATGGGCGAGACGAAACTCACTAGTTCTAAACCCTAAGAAGTCAAAATATATGATCATAGGTACCAAAACGAGCATAAAACGGTTTATTGACACTGACTTTGATATCAAAATTAATGGTGAGACGATAGAAAGAGTATCTACTGCAAGGAATCTTGGTTTGATCATGGACAGTAATCTGCGATTTGAGGATCATGTTGCGGAATGTGTCAGAAACTGCTTCTATCGGCTTCGACTCTTGTACAAGATACAACGTTATCTAACTGAAGAACTGAGAGTGACACTCTGTGAGTCCCTCATCCTTTCACGACTAAACTATTGCGATGTCGTGTATGGACCATGTTTGTTAGCCAGAACAGAGAAGTTAATTCAACGTGTGCAAAATGCATGCGCCAGATATTGTTTTTATGTGCCATCTCGTTCTCATGTCACTCCTTTTCTAAACAATGCAAGACTTCTCAAGATGTCATCACGTCGAAAGTTACACATGGCTGTGCTCTTGTTCGGAGTTATTAATTCTGCAATGCCGAGTTATTTGCATAGTAAATTAATATGGGCAAAGTCTGGTTCCAAATATAATAAGAGGTCATGTACTGCAATCTTATCCACGCATAAACATAACACGATGGCATTCCGTGGATCATTTAAGTTTGCTGCCACTTTCTGTTGGAATGATCTTCCTCCTCCGTTGCGTGAAATTAAAGTTAAAAACACTTTTAAGAATAGAGTTAAGTCACATTTGATTCAATTGCAACGGCAGGATTCTTAACTATATAAATATGAGTAATGCCTGTACTGACGTACTCCTTTGGCATTCTAAAGTGGACGCAATCAGAACTGGATGCCCTGGATAGAAAAGTTCGGCGACTGTTGACGGCATACAGGATGCACCATCCACGCTCATCTGTTATGAGGCTGTATATACCTCGGAAGTGTGGGGGTCGTGGCATGTTAAATGCCAAGGATCTGCACAACCGAGAGATATACAACCTTCGGGAATATTTCCAAAAGGTGAATGTGGGTATGTACCGTGATGTAGCAGCAGTCGATAAAGGACTCACTCCGCTATCCTTAGCGAACGGGAATTGGCGAGCGCCGAAGGTGATGAGTGTGGCGGATCGCACGGACGTATGGAAGAGCAAGGAACTACACGGTCGATTCTACCGGGCCCTTACGGGTCCTGATGTAGATCAGTTAGCCTCCGTGGCTTGGCTACGATACAGTAACCTCTTCGGAGAGACTGAAGGTTTTGTCTTAGCAATTATGGACGAAGTTATCATGACGAACAACTACCGCAAATATATTCTAAAGGATGGGACGGTCGACATTTGTCGGGCATGTCACCGTCCGGGAGAGTCTATTAGACATATCGTTTCCGGTTGTTCCCGTCTTGCTAACGGCGAGTACTTGCACAGACATAACCAAGTAGCTAAGATCATTCATCAGCAACTTGCTCTGAAATACGACCTTGTTGAAGCCGCCGTACCTTATTACCAGTATTGGCCTCAGCCGGTTCTCGATAATGGTCATGTAACGCTCTACTGGGACCGATCTATTATCACTGACAGGACTATTGCTGCTAATAAGCCTGACATAGTGATAATAGATCGGGATGCGCATCGGGCAGTGTTGATCGATGTCACCATTCCACATGACGAGAACCTTGTGAAGGCAGAAAAAGAAAAACTGCTAAAATATTTGGACCTGGCCCACGAGGTGACCGACATGTGGCGTGTTGAATCGACCATCATTGTTCCGATCGTTGTATCTGTGCACGGTCTAATAGCGAAAAGCTTCGACCGTCATCTAGAGAAGCTTTCGCTCCCCGGCTGGGTAAAGGGCCTGATTCAGAAGGCGGTCGTTCTTGACACGGCGCGTATTATGAGGAGGTTCCTCTCTCTTGAGCCCTGACCACTGATGGCTTGGGTCGTAGACTCCGCCTGCAGTGGCCCTCTGTTTTTTATATTGTATTTTTAAATTTATTTTTTTGTAATGTTTTTTTAAAAATATAATGTAAAAAATAAGCTAATAAATGGATAGAGATGAGTAATTCTATAGTAACTACTAGTTTTAAATGGAATTACATTTTATATTTAAATGTGCACTAATTTGTTTGGCATGTATTGTGTTTGTTAGCAACACTGATATACTGGCTAATTTTCAATGTATAAATTTATCTTTTTTATTATTTTTATTTTACGTTTTTCTTTTCTTTTTTCTTTGTGTTTTGTTGTACTATAATAGTTTTTAAGTCTAACTTATAGTGACGTCACTCCGTCAGGCTCTGCCTGAAAATCAGCGCTGCATCTTGGTATGCAGCAATTAGCTGAGGTAGTAGCCTTTTGGACACATATGGTCACTTTTTAACTAATTCTGTTTTTTTTTTTTTTTTTGTGTGTTCAATAAATACATTTTCTTTCTTTCTTTATGTGACGCAGACGAAGTTGTGTGGACCAGCTAGTGTTACTATATAATTTTCAGCACAGACTTTATTTCTCCATGGTTTTATGATAATTCTTCGACATTACAAATTATTTAGTCCATTGAATTAAGTTATTTGTGTTGCAAGCATGTCTTTATAAAATCGAAGGTGAAATCGTTTAAGAATTATTACATTTATCATCAACATTATCGAGAACATTCGAGACTATTCGAGAAGTTTCTAGAACAACTTTCTAGACTTAACATTTTTAGTCAGCGTTGTTTATGGACCTCTGCACTCTTCGAATCACTAATACCTCCACACAACATCAAGGACTCATTTCAAATCTCCTTTGTAATATTTGGCTATCAATAAAATTATATTCATAGAAATTGCAATTGGATATATGAAAGTATATACCACCTGACGGTAAGCGGTTACCGTCGCCATGAATCTCTACCAAGCCAGGGGCCGATATCTATCATTTATAAACTTATTCAGACACTCGCGGTTTTCTATAATACTTTCATGCATTTTCAACGGGTTCTTACCACGATATTTAATTAATTGAGTTGTCTCGATATTTCAACGTTGTTGCAAACGTCATGATCACGAGAAGACTGGATACTGCGGGTCAATTTAAGAGCAGACAAATCTGTCTACCCTCTCTCTCGTTCGCTTTTTGGTTGTACCACTTAAACTCGAACTCACATCACGACAATAACAACAACAACAACGTTGAAATGTCGAGACAACTCAATTAATTTAATATCGTGGTAAGAACCCGTTGAAAATGCATGAAAGTATCTATCATTTACTTAAACAGGACTTTTAAAAAAGCCTCGTTGATTTGCTACAAAAGTTCGTTTCATTTCACACAGGTTCTTATTACAAGCAGGAACTTCACAAAACGGATTCGCGACATTTCTACTTTATACTCGTAATTATAGAAACTTCACCAATACTTCGGGAAATCGATACCAGCCCCAACGAAGGTTGTAAATTAAGCGGGTCGAATACTACGTGTAAGGTACGGTCGTCAAATAACGTCACCATTTTGTAAAATAAAAATATAAAATAATTTTGTGATTAGAATAAAACAGTAAACTTGATATATACTTTTCTTCTTGACTTTAAACAGTCAAAAGCTAAATCATTTTTCTTTTTTTTTTACCAAAAAAAACTTACTTGTAAAAGTGACAAAACGCAATTTACAGGAGAGCCATTTGAATATACACTTTGTAACTTTGCTAGGACTCATACCAGTTTAGTAGATTAAACAGTTTAGTAGTTTAGACTGACAAGACTGTTAAACGTCAGTAATGTCAATACCAACATGATTTTATGTGTCTTTCTTTTTGATTTTTCGTAGGTACACTGCAAATATATAATACCTTGTTTTTAACTTTTGGTCCGCCATACGGTTGCCTGGAAGAAACCGCTATCATCGATAAGACCGCCGATTGTACTATTCTAAAATATTACATTTTTATTTTATTTTTTTTGATTGGTGTACAATAAAGAATATTCTATCTATCTAGAGTGTAAGTTTGTAATAAATATTTGAATTTGAATTATCTCTGAAAATAAGTGTGATTTTAAAATGAAATGTTCAGGATATAAAGTTTAGACAATTTTAAAACTATTTATGCAAAAAAAACGGCTTTCGTCATAACGGGACCTGTCGAAACGGGCCATGTTTCCAGATGGAAGTTGGTCCGATTTTAATGTTAAAGGTTTTTTCGCGATAAGGTTTCATTAAATTAACCTTTCTGATTGGTAATTGCCGTTAATTTTGTTGAATTATTTGTTTTGATGCGCATTTGTTTTCCGGGTTTGTTGATTCGTAATTAACTTATTTAATGAGATAAATTGGGTGGTAGGGAAAATATTTTTATTGGATATTTTGCAGCCCTATGAACATCTAATTGAAAAGTGGTTTATTCTCGTGATGAGATGAAACAAGGATCTTTAAGATGTTCTCTCTCCGAGTCACTTCAACATCTTCAGTAATCTAAGCCTAACGCTTGGGTTTCATGAGGCACTGGTTGACTTCTTGGCAACTACCTTGACAACTACTCTTAAGGACTTTGAGTTCGAAGGAGGACATGTTTTGGCGCTCAAGGAACATCAACATGAGAAGTTCTATCTTAAATAACACATGCAAAACAACCAATACGTGAAGAAACAGCACATCAATAAATCTTCAGTAATCTAAGCCTAACAGTTGGGGTTCGTGAGACACTACAGGAGACGAAATCAAAATTAATGTTCACGATCGGAGCGTCAGTTGACGACCGCGGTAGTTTCCATAGCGCCGTAAAGTTTTACAAGAGTCCCTGTGTGGTTTAGGAGCTTTGGATGTTTTAGGTACACCTATATTTTGCTTACTGAATTCCCAAGAGAACGAGATTATTATTTTTGTATGTCTGTCTCAGCTATTCTTTTTTTTCTTTGAAAGCAGGTATTTTTTAAAAGATGAAACTGCAAGTTTTAGTGCTATTTTTGAGAAATAGAAGACAATCATTTTCATTTTTGTGAAAATATTTTTGGGTTGTTAAGGAAATTACAGTGCAAACCCTGACAGTGCAGAGGTCCATGAATAACGGTAACTGCTTACGATCAGGTGGCCTCTTTACTCATCTGACAACAAGGCAATAAAAAAGAACCACACAAGCAAAACAGAAATAGTTTCATTATAAAATAAACTTTGTTTCCAGGCTTTTTGTAGTGACTTTACAATAACACTCAAAGTATATACATCCACCAGACATTCGTCCAAGAATGACACGATTAAAGCACTTCATTTACCTGTACCTGTACCAACCCATTACTGCCCACTGCTGGGCTCAGGTCTCCTCAGAAGAGGGATTAGGCATAGTCCACCACGCTTGCCCAGTGCGGATTGGGGACTTCACATATTTTCAAAGAATTTATAGAACCATTTTCTGACATGCAGGTTAACTCACGATATTTTCCTTCACCGTTTTTAGCCAGTGGTGTTGTGAAAAATTGCACATAAATCTTTACTTACTATGTTAAGCACTTCATTTAAATCTCTTTAATTAACTTATAATCAAGGGCTAATTAACATCTTATTACGAGAACAATGTCCAGCTCCTAAACAAAAGAGGTTGAAGGCTCATTTTAATACTTAATTTTGTCAGTTTATAACACCAAGGAGTGACTTAGAAGATTTCTATAAAGCCTGCTTTACGAGGCTATAGAGGTTTTGATTCTTGCTTCATTAAGGACCTGAATGATGAGATATTACTTATTAAAGTATATAATGAAAGATTGTGATCTCTGGTGTAATAAAGATTTGGCTTTTCAGTGATATTTTATCAAGTTAATGTTGCATTTGATAGTATATTAGATGAGGTTTTTTTAATATAAATGTGAAAGTAACTCTGTCTGTCTGTTTATTTTAATGATGTTTGGCACAGGTAATCTTTAAACCCTGAGACAGAACATAGACTTATTCAGACACTCGCGGTTTTCTATAATACTTTCATGCATTTTCAACGGGTTCTTACCATGATATTTAATTAATTGAGTTGTCTCGATATTTCAATGTTGCAAACGTCATTATCACGAGAAGACTGGATACTGCGGGTCGATTTAAGAGCAACCAAATCTGTCTACCCTCTTTCTCGTTCGCTTTTGGGTAGTACCACTGGAACTCGAACTCACATACAGTGAGTCTGGTGTGTCGTGATGCAACAGAACATAGACTTAAAATTAGACCTTTTAATTGTGACGGCGACGAAATAAGGCGAGCCCACTAGTAACAAATAATCGGTATAATCTTACTCCCAATGTACATTTACATAAGATTAATCTAGATTGTAGACTAAGACTCAGGTGTGTCGTGACACGTGAAGACCTAGACAGTTCAGCGCTTAACCAAATAATTACTATCACGCGCCCCTGTAGCATGAGATTAGGGCTGTCCAAAATGTTAAGTTGATTAAAGTTTCGGTTTGTACTGTAACAACCCATTACTGCCCACTGCTGGGCTCAGGTCTCCTCCGAATAGGGGTTAGGCATAGTCCACCACGCTTGCCTAATGCGGAATGGGGACTTCACATATCTTCAAAGGATTTTTAGAACTTTTTTCCGATATGCAGGTTTCCTCACGATGTTTTCCTTCACCGTTTTTAGCCAGTGGTGTTGTGAAAAATTGCAGATAAATCTTTTTCATATTAAGATTTAGAGGTACAAGCCGGCCGGTTTTGAACCCGCAACCTCCCGTACGGAAGGCAAGCGCTTCAACCACTTGGCCACAAAGATCACCACGTCAGTTTCGGTTTAAAGATTATTTATTTTCTCAAAAAAGAACAATATACATATCATTCGTTACATTGAGAAAAGTAAAAAACAAAATTAATAGTGAAACATTGATTAGCAATCTGAGACTATTTTTGACTTATTATTCGCATAAAGTTTGGACATATGGACTTTTTGTTGTACCGTAAATAATTAAAATATTTCGTATCAAATAAAAGAAAAGTACCCCGCAATATATATTTCACCTAGTGCAGGACATAGCAATAAATTAAAACTTGTAACTACTGATTCTGGGACAATACAATTAAATGCTTATTCATATTCTGCTTATTTTAATTATTTTTTATAGAAGAATGGAAAGTAAAATTATTCATACTCTCACATATTCTTCACTATTTGACACGTTTATTTAATCTAAATCTCTTAATCTTCTTTTAATTTAATTATACATTTTAAATTCTTACACTTTATGACACGAACAATGTAGCTTCTCAAACGTAAAATAATTTTCGTTATCGGTACAATAAATTTTATATTACTTCTTTATAATATAGTAGGTATAGATAAAGCTGTTCATTTTTTGGACCTGTACCTGTCCCTGTACCTGTACCTGTACCTGTACCAACCCATTACCGCCCACTGTTGGGCTCAGGTCTCCTCAGAAGAGGGATTAGGCATAGTCCACCACGCTTGCCCAGTGCGGATTGGGGACTTCACACATCTTCAAAGGATTTTTAGAACCCTTTTCCGACATGCAGGTTTCCTCACGATGTTTTGGACAACCCTAATATATTATCAAGTGTCGAGCTGTCGTTTGCTACGGAACCACGCCAGCTATCGGTAAATATATTTTAACGCCTGCTCTAGGAACAGCTTACCTCGGTATTACCACGTCAATATTGCGGGTCTTACTTACCGCTACAAAATATAGCAACTTGTAGGTATAATATAAAGTAAGTTTTAGCTGATTTCTGCTGTGGAAAGATTTTTTTTTTGTTGCAGGAAATCGCCGGATTCTCACTACCCCTGTAGAAAACAATATTAAAAATTGTATTATAACTTATACTTCAAAGTGTATCTTTTTAATACTTGTCCTTCTTACTATGACTTGTCCTTCTTACTATGACTTGTCCTTCTTCAAACGAGGCTATTCAAAGGCTATTCAAAGTTAAACTTTATGAACTGTTGGTGGAAAAATGTTATTACACTGTTTCAGAATTTTTAGATGATGATACTTTATAGATAAGCACTAAATATAATTAAATTGTTAAATTTGTGTTAACCGACAAGAATGACATCATTTGCAATCATTTACCTAGATATTGTAAGCCTAAAATGGCGCAGCATGGCAGACCAGACTACTTCACACAATAAAATATATTTGATTTGATTTGATATAATCTTAGAATTTTCATGCATTTTCAATGGGTTCGTGAGTGTGGTGTTTCGTGATGTGAGTTCGAGTTCCAGTGGTACTACCCAAAAGCGAACGAGAAAGAGGATAGACAGATTTGTTTGCTCTTAAATCGACCCGCAGTATCCAGTCTTCTCGTGATCATGACGTTTGCAACAACGTTGAAATATCGAGACACATCAATTAATTAAATATCGTGGTAAGAACCCGTTGAAAATGCATGAAAGTATTATAGAAAACCGCGAGTGTCTGAATAAGTTTATAATCTTAGAATTGTCATTGAAATAACATAATCTTACGGAAAGCTTACCTAAATATTTTTGTATACAATTAGAAGGCCATTAAAAATCTCCCGTTCCAAATTTGAAGAAACAATTTTCGACTAATTTAATTCGAAACTCAAATTCGAGTGTGTTTCATAAATTTACAATTAATTTCTTTAAATGACATCTTTCGACCGCAGTCCAATTACCGAAACAGCACAGAATAGTACTTTACAGAAGTTAATGTATTTATAATTGTAATGTAAGTTCACGTGTTGGCAGTGTGCTGTCAATTGAAGCCAATAATCAGTGCATACCCTGATTTCTGGGGTATCGATAAATAAGATACTGTTTTAGTATTGAATTGTATTCTCATTTACATTCGGTGTTTGACTTTTAGGTTTAACATATTATGTTTTCTCAAAAATCGATCTATCCTTTTTTAGTCCTATGTAAAACAAAAGTGCTTGTTAAAAATTGCAAACCGATTTATAGCTGTTTTGTATCATTTACTGTCGCAAATATCGAAATAATTAAACAAAAAAGATGATGAAGATAATAATATAAAAAACAAAGAAGGAGAGGTAAATTCTTAAGTCTTACTTTTTTGTAAAACTTATTTAGTGTTCCATTAAATTATCTATGTTTCGTGTTTGTTGAAGCTAATCTATGCTTGTAGATCACGTTTAAAGTATGCCTTCTGTATTTAATGATTCTGTGTAACCAGTTACAAAATAAATACAATTTTAATGACAATCATTTGTCCGGTTTTTCGTCTTGTTATGATTTCGAATTATGGAAATGTTTTGAGAATATTTTAATGAAAATTAAAAGTTTTATTCGCGAATAAAAACGGAAATTGCCTTCGAAATTTATTCGGGTTTTCGACGGCCGCAGAACCGTGTTTTGATTACCGTCGACCGCTCGACACTCTTCGTGTTAACAATATCTATAAATTATATTCAGGAGGTGACAGTATTACTTCAATAATAATCTGAAATACAGGTTTCATAGCCCTGCTTCAGGCTTTACTAGTAGATCACTTACATTAGGTATTACTAAACGGGTTCTTACCACGATTATTTTTAATTGCTATCAAAAACAACGAACCCCATAAGTCAGCAATCGCTGAGCATGTGCTGACTCAGGGACGAATCACTGGATGCAGTTTCACAAAGCCAGGGTTTTGTCATCTGAACGCCGTTACATACCAAGACTGGTTAAGGAAGCCATTGAAATTTCGAGGAATAGCACTTTTAATCGGGGTGACGGCTTCAAACTATCCTGTATGTGGAATCCAGTGTTTAGTTTCCAGCCAGCGTCCAGCGTCCAGCGTTTAGACGAAAATAAAGCCAAAAAATCTAGTTTTGAGACGGCAGCGGATACTGTCAGTGTGGTGTGTCGAAGTGTGAGTTCGAGTTCCAGTGGTACCGGCAAACGAACGAGAAAGAGGCGCTTGAAACGGTGCTGAAATGTCGGGACCTCTCAATTAAAAATAATCGTGGTAAGAACCCGTTTAGTAATAATGTAAGTGATGTAGATAACCGCGAGTGTTTAAAGAAAATTTTTACTAGTAAATGATACTGTGTCATCCTTATTAATTTTGTTGTGAGAAATATAGGTGTCTCGTTCTGAAAATTAGTAGTATGCTCTGTCTCTCTCTTTAGATTTTGATATGCTCTTTCTAAATGCAAAGTTTCAACGTCGTATTTTTTTTGACGTTACCACTGGAAAAATAATTCTAGACAAAATTTTAATGATCGTAGTATTGTAGTACGGTTTTCTGGAATTTTTGTTTTTCTACAAGACATATCAACTGTTTTTTTTATCTGACTTATTTTTGAAGCGAAAATAACACATCGTGATTTATGTACTCTATTACATACATCTGTGCATTTAAAAAGCAGTTCTGCACTCAAAACAAATCCAAAACAACAAAAAAATACCCAACAAAATTCGCAGGATATTTCAGAACAAACTCAATAAAAAGAATCCTTGTATTTATTTATAAAGCGAGGCCAACTAAAATAAAATTACAATCGATTCTGTCTAGACCGGGATAAATCAGATTTCGCGGGTGGCGAGCTCAAGCTACCTAAAGTGATAGTCACTGTACGGATTATTAGTCTACATTGTTTAGGACAGACTCTATTACTAAGTGATATGTATGTATGTGGGAGTTGAAATGATTCAATGAACGAAAATCAGCAATTTTTGACGTGACAATGTCTTATAAATTGGTTTGCCGGGTGACACTTCAAGAAACTGCGTTACGCTCCGCTCACGTTATGCGCTCACAATGAGAGCGAGTGAGAGGCACGCGTGCCTTTCACTTTTCATGTCTGTCTCTCTCGCTCTTAGGCGGGCTAACCATGCCCGAGTCGTTGTCACGTAAAACTTTCGCCCGTATACCGACTTTACAGGCAACCAATGTTTTTGATGTTGATGTAACTGTTGAAGTTCGAGTGGAATTTTGTAAATTGAATTTGACCATCTTCCCGGTTTCTGGTTGAGCTGATCCAATGATGTAGTCGCCATAAGAATTCCTGTACTAAGCTAGACAAACTCATTGTGTTTGGGCTCCTTACGCAAGGATTATGTAATCCCAGGATTCCACTTTTAAATCCTGGTATCGCCCAATTTCGGCAATTATCAAAACGCAGCAATCCTAGCAACATTAATTTGTATTTTTTCAGGAAGTAAACTGTTACTCCTTAAATCCAAATAACATTCACAGAGAGCTTAATGAACTAAGCCAAATATTCGTATTACAAAACATCTACGGTAAAAGGGATTGATATCTCAATTTCATTCTTGACTCCGGTTCTTATGAGTCGTTTCTCGGTGCGAGAATATTTGTTTGGCGAGATGAGTTGCGTTCAAGGGGAAATGCGACGAGCGTAAAATTGTTTTCGAGCGTCGAAAAACTTCGGCGGGTGTTTCCAGTGCGCTATGACGTGTCATTATTCAACGAAGAACGCTTCACGCAGATAAGTTGTGCAGAAAGCAAATTTATGTAGCTACACTACGTCGCTTCAGTGCTTGTTTGGCCAATCTGCACTCGAGCAAATTTTACAGGAGACAGCAAACAAGCACGGAATTTTCGTTAAGTGACGTGTTGAGAAAAAAATTTAAATGAGATTTTTATTGTTTTAGAATTGAATATTTAAAAAAAAAAAAAATTTCCAGTCGGATGGAAATTTTATTCTTTATAATACTGCATTAAAAAGTAATTTTCGTAAAAAATGTCAGATTGGCCAAACAAGCACTGAGGCGACGACTAGTAAATTTAAACAACGTCCGACAGACCATTTTTGAGTTGAAATAAATCGCTGAACTTTCACTTGACCTATATGGTACGTGGGAGTCAAAGCACACTAAAATCTCCTAACCGCACAACTCAGCGTCCGAATGCTAGTTAAGGCCAAAACAGTACGACGTGTTACAAACTTCGCCATTCTTTACCATCACACCGCACACGGACGTTAAAATTCTAGGGCTTATGGCCTTATATTTGGCGTCCCAAAGGGCGTTATAAAGAACATGATATCGTCCATTTTGTAGCAGTCACAATCTTGGACCAATTTTCATCAAAGCTAAAAACACATACTCGACTCACTCAGTATCTTTTATAAATAATTGTTTAAAGTTTTGCAGTATTTTTCGTCTACTCAAATTTAGTCATACAACGACGATAAGTATGCAACCTTAACTTCTGTACTCAAATATTCTGTGTTCCGACGACGAAATGTTTATTGCAATACATAAGGAGACAAATTCGTCTTTTGTTAACTGTCAACAAATGTGGTACGTATGAAGTATTGTAATAGAGAAGAAATGAAGAGATACTTGCACCCATATTGTGATGAGTAGAGGTTGTATTTTATGACTTTATCGATTTATTAGCATTTCTTTTTGGAACGAAGTTCCTTATCGCGCGTTATCGAAAGGGGGCTAGACAGAAATTGTTATGAAAAAGTTGTCACGACACTTTTTTGTTTTAGATGATTATCGCTAGATGGCGCTGTGATTAAAATATTTTATTTAAGTTATAATAATTAGTTAGTTTAAAACGTCTGTCTCTCTCTCTCTTATAGAAAAAAATAAAATTTTATTACAATTCCCTCACTAATTAATCGAAAAGAACTTCGTTCCATCCGGGTGTCCCTCGACACCTCTCAAGTTTTTTTTGCCATGAACGAACGAGCCACTAGCGCCTAAATATTAGTAGGTATTATTGGTCATGGACCTTTGTAATGTTAGGAAACGTTTCCTAAGACCTATCTTTAAAGACAATCTTCAAGCATTGTTTAAAGAAGGATAATACAAATATCCACAAGATGACCGACGACCTGGTCAGGCGGGAGGTTACTGCAGATAGCGCAGGACCGGTCGTTGTTCTGAGGTTTGGGGGAGGCCTATGTCCAGCAGTGGACGTATATAGGCTGATGATGATGAGTTATAAACGTTTAAGATTTTTACTATAGTCTAAACAGTCGGGTTTGTCATCTTAGATACCTTAAATACCCACCAAGATTCTATGAGGTCCATAAGCGACGATAACCACTTACGATCAGGTGGCCTCGTCTGCCTACATAGTAATAAAACATGTAACTAATTGTATAATCGTATTCGATGTATTATTTAAAAATAACATAGTTATATTTTGACACAAATTTGAGGTCCACATTGAATAATTTATCTTATTAAGGTAAATTGCTTAAATATAATATTGTAGTAATAACGTGACAAGAATTATTCAAAACGTTACACGTGCGTGTTAAAACAAAATGGCTGTCACTAAAATTCTCTTTTGTTAGTCAAATTCGATAATTTCTTAATTGTAATTTCATTTATTAGTGGGTTTCGAGCAAGTTCATTTAGGATAAATAAATATGTATGAAAAACCGTTAGGCCTAGGCGGCCTGGCGCGACGGGAAAGTGTGCTGATGGCGTAACGCGTCGCGTCGTCCCTTATAAACCCGTGCTGGGTTCTGGCCTCAGCCGGGGTTCGGACGCTGAGCGTGAGCGGTTGGAGGTTTTAGTGCGGTTCAACTCCCACATACCCCGGGGCGATCCGGTGATTTTCTATAACTAAAAAAAAAAAGGTCTGGGCGGCCTGACTATCCAGATTGCTCCAAAGGAGGAAGTCACCATCTTCAGGTAAGCCATAAGCTCCTTTATCTACATTGCAATAAAAAAGTCATGTCAGTTGTCTTTTTAATATTTTTGCCGTATACTTATTAAATCTAAATTTACCAATTCGGTAGTATCTATTTCATATAAACTTCTGGTGTGACCATAAATGCATACCAAACATGCATGCCATCACCGTCGTTTGTTCTTTACATGTGTCGTAGGGGTGTGCGAATAATTCGAACTTACGGATTATTCGTTGCGACAATGCGAAATTCGACGAATATTTGAAAAGTTTCGAATAGTATCGAATTTAACTACGACGATGCATCCGAAATAGGATAATTAATATTTTGAATGGGTTTGATGTCAGATTTTGTGTTTTTTGTTTGTGTGATTGTAAAAACTTACGCTCTCTGGTCAAAACATTAAGTTCTTGAGAATCATCATTTCGAATTATTCGAAATTTTTCGAATACTCGTCGACTTTCGAATAATTCGAAGGTTCGAATTATTCGATTCGAATTTTGAACGATATTCGGACACCCCTAATGTGTCGATGTTGGTGAGCTAATAACAATATGAAAACGCGGCATGTTAATATTGGAGTTCACCTTAACAAACAAAAAGATACACACTCCATCTTTTCGAGTCAAGACTTAAAATAGAAAAAAAATACTCAAGAACAAAATGGCGAACTATCCAGCCATTTAAAATTATAACAAACTGTTATTAAAGAGGACATAATGAATTAACTACATAACGTTCTAACGCGATGTGCTAATGAAAAGTGAATGAAACTCATGAACTGTTAATGGCTCCATTTTCCGGGGATGCTAATTTTTTACGGAGTTCGTAAAAAGTTTTTATTTGACCTCTTTTTGTGGTTATTTTGTTATTTTTAGGAAGTTTCTCGCGGTTTGGAGCAGAAGGTTTTGGAGAACAACTCACAAACCGTTGCCTATAGTATAGTCATAACAAAGAATTTTAAGTGAAAAACTGCGTGAATCGGTATCTAGAGCTAAAATAGACAACTATATGTGGTGTTTAAATGAGTATAATACTTTCATGCATTTTCAACTGTTTTCATGTACTTTTTACTGGAACTCGAACTCACATCCGTAGTACTACCCAAAAGCGAACGAGAAAGTGGGTAGACACATTTGTTTGCTCTTAAATCAACCCGCAGTATCCAGTCTTCTCGATATCATGACGTTTGCAACAACGTTGAAATATTGAGACATGAGTAAATTAAATATCGTGGTAAGAACCCGTTGAAAATATCTTCTCGAAAATGTAAAGGGTTTACCTTAAAAATGTTCGCGTTGAACAATGTAACATTACAATAAATATAAGAATAAGCAACTGTTATTATGCGCACTTACCGTCAGAACCAGACCGCATTACACTTCACTTTTATTAAGATTTATTGCACAAAAACATAATATTTTCGTTTTAACACTTCGAAGTTTATGGTAATGATTGTATTCTAAGAGGTTTTTTCAGTCTCGAGTTTTTGGGTTTTATAGCTGTCTAGAGTACCTAAGATGAAATATATGAGGTTGAGAGAATGTACTATCTATATTAATAAAAATTATTCTAAGTGTGTGAATACGCCACCTGAATCTGATGGGGGCGGCGCGACGGGAAAGAATGCCTTGGGCGTAACGCGTCGCGCTGTCCCTCGTAACCCCGTGCTGGGTTCTGGCCTCAGCCGGGGTTCGGACGCTGAGTGTGAGCGGTTGGAGGTTTTAGTGAGGTTCAACTCCCACATACCCCGCCCGCGGGGCGGGCGGGGATCCGGTGATTTCCTCCAACTAAAAAAAAAAAAAACCTGAATCTGATATATGATTTTATTTAATACTGTATGTAACTAGGTACTTATGTTTTTATTGGAACGAAGTTCCTTATCGCGCGTTGTGAATGGGGATAGCGGAAAAAATTCTTACGAAAAAGTTGTTACGACACTTTTTTTGTTTTAGATGATTATCGCTAGATGGCGCTGTAATCAAAATCTTTTAAAACAATCCCTTATTTTGTTTTATATGATTAATGCTAGATGGCGCTGTGATCAAAATATTTTAAAAAACGTTCCTTATCGCGCGTTACGAAAGGAATTAATTTTATGAGATACGTTTTAATCGAAAGGAACTTCGTTCTATCCGGATGTCCCGTGACCTCTCAAGTTTTTTATTTTATTTTAAGATAGACAAGCGAGCCTACTGCCCATGGCAACCAGGTAACCAATGCCAGGGCAATGAGGGGCCGTTATCTATCATCTACCCGTATAAAACTTTTCTTAATCCTCGTTTGAAGAGGGACATGTCATAGCATGTATGTAAGTTTTGCTGGAATCTTGCAAGTTAAATTGGACAGCTTTCCTGTTTCAATTAAACTGAAATTTTGTACTTTGCATTTGCAATCGCGTGACATTACAATAATATGGAACCGTGAAGCTGATCTGATAGATGTGAACCGTGCTATAAGAACTCCTACTAAACAAGAACTGATAGACCCGTCTTGTTTGGGCTCGTATTACTTGTCTATTTTCTTTTTTGTTCTATTGGAACGAAGTTCCTTATCGCGCGTTGTGAAAGGGGGCTAGACGGAAAAAAAGCTTGCGAAAAGTTGTCACGACACATTTTTTGTTTTAGATGATTATCGCTAGATGGCGCTGTGATCGAAATCTTTTAAAACACGTTCTTTATCGCGCGTTACGTTAGGAAAAAAAAATTATAAGATATGTTTTAATCGAAAGCAACTTCGTTCTATTCGGGTGTCCCATGACACCTCTCAAGTTTTTTTGCTTTCTATTCTATTCCTATTATTAGAAAAATTAGTACCATTATGTCCAGAGCTGGCTTTCACTTAACTTAGTTTAACTTTAAATTAATATGATAGCGGCTGTTTTCAATGAGGAATTCCCAATGAAACAGGAAATCAAATTATCATTCACCCGTAGAAGTAATAGCAAAACAGTATGCACATTAATCTAAAAAGTTACGAAAAAAAGCAAACAAATACACGCATCGTAGGTCCAGTTAATTTACTGTTATTTTATTACTTAATGTACGATGTATTCGTCGGACTTTTACAATGTGAATGTAATTAACTCTCGCCTTTTTCACGGCTTAATTTTCTGTGAATTTATTTTTGGAACGTTTTGTTTGGCTATTTCAACATAAAGTTCAGCAGTAAAGGTGATACATACTAAAAATATCGATGCATTTTGAATGGGGTAATAAAATGTTTTAAAACGAGATTTAAGAGTAGTATTATTTTATTTCTAGACAGATAAAAGAGCTTACGGTTCTCCTGATGGTAAGCGGTCACCATACCTCATGAAAATACTTTTCTACTTTTCTTAAGTTAGCATTAGGCTTCAGGATTTTCAATTCCACTACCTTACTTTTATGTATAACTGACAGTAAGGGTTTAACTGACACAGCTAAGCTCAGGTCTCTTCAGTAGAGGGATCATGCAGTGTCCACCACACTTGCTCAAAGCGGGTTTTTTTTTTTTGTTTTAGTTGGAGGAAATCGCCGGATTCCCACCCGCTCCGCGGGTTGGGTATTTGGGAGTTGAACCTCACTAAAACCTCCAACCGCTCACACTCAGCGTCCGAACCCCGGCTGAGGCCAGAACCCAGCACGGGGTTATGTGGGGTGGCGCGACGCGTTACGCACTGCGGCACACTTTCCCGTCGCGACACCCCCGGACGCCGAACCGGTAGCCGCCTGCGAACACAGCCAGCTCTTTTTTTTATTGTTACATAAAAAAAAAAAACTTCCCCCGTCCTGAAGACGGTAGAAACATCCGCCGGTGCTTGCCCTGTCGAGAGAAGCACGGCGTTATTATCGCTCAATTTGGGTAGGGGACACTGCAAAATTGCGAATTAACATGATAATTTCGATGTAAAACTTGAAAATAATTCTAAATTTTTCAAAAACTATTTTGTCCCTCCGATACACTTTCACGATTGATGTAAATAAAATAAATTCCAAGCATCTTAAATTCATCGGCTTTCTCACAGGCAATAGAGGAACAAGCCTACTTCTCCGAACAAACATTTACTAAGACTACCTTAGTCGAGAGGTTTGGACCCTTTTTTCAATCGTAAGGGTTAAATAGGTTCACGCATCTCAGGCTGGGCGTATGTCCAAACAAACCTTTTATAAGAGGCTTTTTCATTGAGTTTTTATATGTAGAGACGATGCGTCAGTTGGTGTGAAGAGGTCTAAATAGATATGTGTTTTGACAGGATATACGGGAACGTATTGTGTTTTGAATCGCCGCGTTTTTTTATTCAAATAACGTTGAGATTATAAAGGCATAATTTTAGCAATGATTGTGTTGGTATCATTTAACTAAAAGGTGATTAATCTATGTATTTTCCATGGGTGGTAAATGGGTAAAAATAAGGAAAGAATGAAGTGCCAATTAATTATGAATTAAGACTAGATGAACCATACTCTCATACTAGTTATTTGCAAGATAGTTTCTTATCCTTGATGATTTCTTAATATTTAGCTTTCTTTCTAATTGAAAAAGCCGTTGTCGTAGTCACTGTAGCATTTTAATAAGGCACTGTTGTAGCGTTGCTTTTTTGACTCCCTTAACAGATGGCGACACCAGGACTTCCGATTAAAAATTCAAAAAAAGCCCGCCATTAAGATAGTCATTTTATCATATATCTGACGTCTTCTACGAATGGCGAGGGGCGCCGATAGGGATTGTTTCACCGGCTGGTTTGTCAAATTTCAGAGGGAAACTCCTTCATTACTGCTAATTAACCAAACTCATCTACAAAACAGTAGCTTTTCAATTTTTATTGATTGAGACATTGATTTTAATATTGTGCTGTTTGGATGGAATAGCCATAGCGATAACCTATAGAAAAAATTTAAAGATGGCGTATGGCGGATGACAGATGACATATAAACTGTCACGGATTAGCGGTTGTCAATGTCAAAAAAGTCTTTTCTGGATGATTTGGCGAAAAAGATCGTTGGCTTTTGGAATTTTATGCAGATTTTGCCTCGTAATTGTTGTGATCTACGCTATTTAACTAATTTGGAAAAGCCCGTTCAAGGAAAACTACTACGTAACATTGTTATTCTTGATAATAATCAGTGTCGGTGGCCTGGAGGCAGAGTAACGGTTTTTTTTATGTGAACGTTGTTTTCGTTTGGCAAACTTATTGAAAACTATAGAACAAGAATTGGGAGTGTTTTACATAACATTACGACATTGAAAAAGTCACAATAACTCGGCTAATTGTGAATGCTAGTCGTCCCTTGTTCAGTGTTGGCTGACAGCTGTTTGCTATGAGTTAAGTCTTAACTCCCAGAGAGTTGCAGGAATTGCATTGCAAAAGTCGAGATCTCGATGTTCCAAAATATGATTTGGTTTCTAACCTCCATCAGGGCCGTAAGCTCGTGAAATCAATCTCGAAATGGAAAAAATATTTTTATTAACTGCAATAAGTTAACAATACAATAAAATATTTTCAACGTCTTCAAACAGAATAACAAACCGTGTATCCTACAGTACGTCACGGGATAAAAACGCAGTGATTTATGTGGTCAGCTCTCGCCATCTACAAATAAAATACCGCACTACGCAGATGCAATCGTTTATTACGAAGGATTTACACGACACGCTACGTATTAAGTAACGTGTTTATTTATTTTTTAGCGCTGTTTTTATAATAGTTCAGTAATTTACTTTTATCTAGAAAATATCCAGGAGTTTGAGAATTGAACAACTTTTTTCGCGTGCACCGCCATTTTGGAAAAGTTTGTCTACCGATTTATTGAGAGCGACGGGAAAGAGTGCCGATGGCGTAACGCGTCGCGCCGTCCCTCCAAACCCCGTGCTGGGTTCTGGCCTCAGTCGGGGTTCGGACGCTGAGTGTGAGCGGTTGGAGGTTTTAGTGCGGTTCAACTCCCACATACCCCGCCCGCGGGGCGGACGGGGATCCGGTGATTTCCTCCAACTGAAAAAAAAAAAAAAAACCGATTTATTGAAAAAAACATGACAAAATATAGAAATTACCAAATTTATAATTAACTCCTTCTATTCTTCTGTTTTATGGCTTTTGGGTCTAGACGGAAAAAAAATCTTACGAAAAGTTGTCACCACACTTTTTTTGTTTTAGACGATTATCGCTAGATGGCGCTGTGATCAAAATCTTTTAAAACACGTTCCTTATCGCGCGTTACGTTAGGAAAAAAAAATATAAGATATTTTTTAATCGAAAAGAACTTCGTTCTATTAGGGTGTCCCATGACACCTCTCAAGTTTTTTTTTTTTCATTATTGACGTTATGACTTTTTTAAACTGAATTCCCTATCTAGCTGCACTACAAATTGACCCCTCGTTATATTTCACTGTAATCTACAAATTTACTAAAATATTCCACACCTTTATTGACTAAATCGCAATTTAGTAGAACTCAATTTCCTTCCCAAAACAAGCCTCCGTAATACCCAATTTTCTGATCTCATCAACGCTTCACGATAATGCGACACCATACAAATCAAATGTCTTTGAAATAAGAGCCTTAATTTAATTAAACTTTGACAAAGTGACCGAGAGTTCCGAGACGAGAATCCTGATCGGCTTTTGTTTTCAAAAACTGTGTTGTGATGTTTTTGACATGTTATACTGGAGTAGGTTGAAGCGCTTGCCTTTCGTACAAGAAGTTGCGGGTTCAAAACCGGCCGGCTTGTACTTAATGTTAATCTTAATGTGAAAAAGATTTATATAAAATTTTACACAACACCACTGGAAAAAACGGTGAAGGAACATCGCGTGGATACCAGTTTATCAGAAAAGGATTCTAAAAATCCTTCACAGATATAATAATATGAAGTACCCAATCCGCATTGGGCAAGCGTGCTGGACTAAGCCTAACCCCCTCTTCGGGGGAGACCTGAGCCCAGCAAAGGGCAGTGATGGGTTGTTACAGTACAGTACTGAGGTTGGGAGTGTAAACCCAACAGCGTTATACAGGTGAACTGTACAGGTATATCTGATACCTAGATTATCTTCATTATACTACCATTTACTGCTAACCATCAGGTGGGCTGTCTCGTCAAAGAACATAAAATAAAACAGAAATACTGATTAAAACTTCTCTTTGACTGAAAAAGTATAATAATAAATTCAATTGGTTTTCTAAGAATAAAGCAGTCAGCGTATTTATAAGCTTGTTGACACAAAACTTCATAAGTCAAATTCAACGAATTTCGGACGAAAAACTAAAATCTACATTTCGAATTTCCTGGAACTTTTCCTTTGAACAGGAACTATATTGCTTTATTAATTGATAAAGTATGTTAAAAGTACTTTTTTTTAAACAAAATAAGATCTTTATACTACAAAATGGATTTTGATGTGGTTATAATTAGATATAGGGATTCAATAGGAAAGTTGCATCACACCACACGCCCAGGGGTAAAGTCCATCGCCTTCACTTGGAACCTCATTCCGCTGCGCTCATCCACGATTCGGTTCAAAAATCCTTACTAATTCGATATGGAATGGACTCCCGACCACGGTGTTCCCGAGTGCTATGGCATGTCCCTCTTTAAGTGAGGTTTAAGAAAAGTCTCGTATAAGTAGGTGATGGATGATGGTCGGCGGGGCAGCTACCTATGATCTTTAAGGACTTTTTTCAAACCTCGTTTGATGAAAGACAAAATGGCGATTCCTGCAAAATACAGAGTCTAAGACTAAGACTTTCTTTTCAATCTTTGTATCATTTAAATCGAGTTCAGTTCTTGGAAAGACAAAGCATTTCAATTGTACCTCTTCGTTCACACCTCGCGATGGTACAGACATATTGCCGTTAGATATCCGAGGATGCCTAAATTGGACAATATTGGACGTTTAATAAAAATGGTGTCAGAGTTGAGGACGTTGCATACTGTGGGTACACTAGGCCACAAACATGCTCGAGTAGGCTAAGGTTTAACTTACACTATTACTAAACGGGTTCTTACCACGATTATTTTTAACTGAGCGGTCCCGATATTTCAGCACTGTTTCAAGCGCCATGATCACGGGAAGACTGAGGAACTGCGGGTAGGTCATTTAAGAGCAGACAAATCTGTCTACCCTCTTTCTCGTTCGTTTTCCGGTACCACTGGAACTCGATACTGTCAGCAGCCGATACTGTCAGTGTGGTATGTCGAAATGTGAAATATCGGGACCGCTCAGTTAAAAATAATCGTGGTAAGAACCCGTTTAGTATTAGTGTAAGTGACGTAGATAACCGCGAGTGTTTAAAGAAATTTATTAGGTTTAACTTTTCGCATAGCTACATGAGACAATTTTTGAGACTGAAAAACTAATATTTAATGAGGAATAGTAATTTTAGGTTATGGCTGCAATTTTTTTAAAATCATTGGTAGATGAATATACGGAAGAAGTTGTGGTAAGTTGCTGATACTTTTATCGAGTTAAAATTAAATCCGATGTGGTCAATTTTGAAAGTCAAATCGAAGCAAAACAGTACTGTAACTATCAGTTCACAAGAATTTACTTTCGTCCTAAAAAGAATTATAATTAGTGAAAGAAACTTGCTTTATAATATACCTACTCAACTCTATAGCCGTTCTTTGACGACTCTTTTTTGCTCTCAAGTTTTTGGAACAAAGTTCCTTATCGCACGTTATCGAAAGGGGGCTAGACGGAAATTCTTATGAAAAAGTTGTCACGACACTTTTTTGTTTTAGATGATTATCGCTAGATGGCGCTGTGATTAAAATCTATTAAAACAATTCCTTATTTCGTTTTAAATGGTTAACGCTAGATGGCGCTGCGATCAAAATATTTTATTTAAGTTATAATAATAAGTTAGTTTAAAACGACTGTCTCTCTTTATAATAACTTAAGAAAGGAACTTCGTTCCATCCGGGTGTCCCTTAATACCTCTCAAGCTTTTTTTATCCTTCTACTAAATAAAAAAAATATTTAGAGTATGACGTCACATAGTCACAGTGTGTTCGTTGAAACGGATATTATTTCCCGGCTCTCTTCGCCTAGAGAACGATTGACATTTTTATATTTTAAAGAACAATGAATTCCAAAAGATTCTATCTGTACCTACTTTCATTATGGTTTGTTAGAGGCAAATAAATGTACGTCTGAGGTCAGACAATGTTCTCTTATGTTTACCTTAATTAATGTATGTAATGTTATTAAAAAAGATGTTGATGTTTTTTTTACAAACAGGTTTTCAACATTTTTAATACCTATTTAACATATGAAGAAAACTTATTCAGACACTCGCGGTTTTCTATAATACTTTCATGCATTTTCAACGGGTTCTTACCACGATATTTAACTAATTGAGTTGTCTCGATATTTCAACGTTGTTGCAAACGTCATGATCACGAGAAGACTGGATACTGCGGGTCGATTTAAGAGCAAACAAATCTCTCTACCCTCTTTCTCGTTCGCTTTTGGGTAGTACCACTGGAACTCAAACTCACATCACGACACACCACACTCACTGTATCTACAAGACTCTCTGAGCATGAACCCTTAGTGACTGTTGTGTTTAGCACTGGATTCCACATACTCGATAATCTGAAGCCGTCACCCCTGTTAAAGGTGCTATATTAAGAAAAGTTAAGTTATTACTGCATACAAGTGATAGTGCAAAACCGCAACGTAACAAGAGCGTTTTTAAACTGCATTACATTCCTTTGCGTAGTTTTAAAAATATTATTTACCCACTTAACTGGGAACTGCTTAAAATTGGCGTTTGTCTAGTATTGTCGTCTATATTTACATTTGTATACAGCCTGTAGTCTGTACCGACCCATTACTGCCTACTGCTGGGCTCAGGTCTCCTTAGAAGAGGGGTTAGGCATAGTCCACCATGCTTGCCCAGTGCGGATTGGGGACTTCACATATCTTCAAAGGATTTTTAGAACCCTTTTCTGACATGCAGGTTTCCTCACGATGTTTTTCTTCACCGTTTTTAGCCAGTGGTGTTGTAAAAAATTGCACATAAATCTTTTTCACATTCGACCACTCGGCCACCAAGACTAATGTTTTGTATACAGACGAGTGGCTAAATATAGTGTTACTAAGCGTATAAGCGTTGATCGTGAACGCGTCCCGTCACCTCGCTCAATCTCGCACTGGGTTCTGTTCTCAGCTGGATTCGGACGCTCAGCGTGAGAGACGGGAGGTCTTCGACTCCCACATACCCCACCTGCGGGGCGGGTGGAAGTCCGGTGATTTCTTCCTGTCACAAAGAAGTGTATTTAGACTACACGTTAGTAAATATCATAAGATCTCTACTTACTATATTCTATTCTATAACATCACAAACTTCCCCTTTGACTATATTTTATACGTATCAGTATCTCAGCTAACTGGAGCACACCTCGTGCACAAACTTATAATTACTGTGCAAGTAGATTAGTGCGCCAACTCACTCCAGACACGGAATACGTGATGCAATCATTAGCGAGGTATTTACTATGTTTATATCTGTTTCATTAGATAGTGGAGAATGTCATTTGTTTTGAGGTAGTTTGAAGTAGTTGCAGATTTATTTTGTTAATGTTGATGTAAGTTTTGATACGAAATCTATGTTTAGACAAGATGTGCACACGAACTAAATCACCTTGCTTAATAATTTTATTTAAAAAACAAAATTAAAAGACTAAAACACTAATCCACAATTTCTAAAAGTTTGATAGTGATTTTTTTAGTTTTGACGTGACAACGTCTTATAAATTGGTTTGCCGGGTGACACTTCAAGAAACTGCGTTACGCTCCGCTCACGTTATGCGCTCACAATGAGAGCGAGTGAGAGGCACGCGTGCCGCGTCACTTTTTATGTCTTTCTCTCTCGCTCTTAGGCGGGCTAACCATGCCCGAGTCGTTGTTACGTAAAACTTTCGCCCGTATACCGACTTTACAGGCAACCAATTTTTTTTTCACAAGAGACTACTACAGAATGACATATTGATAATATTTTTTTTTGTTCATGTTAACCTTTTCTCTTACTCCGAGGTCAGCTAGTTAAGATTTAAAAAAATCTTTACAAAATCCGTTTCAAAACTCAATCGTCATATTTGATTTCCTCCACACTAAAAATTCTCATAAACTGTCAATGTTATTTCCACTTCCTTTAAAACATGACTCAACAAATTCGTAGGTAAGATCCAATTCAGAATTAATTCCAGCCAGTCCCTGTTCGCTAACGAGTTTCTAAAATAACAACTCATTAAGGAAAGAAAAACTCGATAAAAACAATCCCCGGGGAACAACAACAGATTGATTCTTATCCCGGATTAATTTTAAGGCGAAAATCGTGTAATTATCTTCCGGATTAATGTATTATGATTAGTTGTTTTTTGTAATTAGATTAGTGAAATACTTTTATATTTTTACCTTTAATATAACACATGCCTAACATTGGGAGAATTTGAGAGAGGCCTTTGTCCAGCAGTAGACCAGTGTGAGCTGATGACAATGATAACATCAAGCAGCATTTTAAAGTCAGGGTTGCAGTCTCCTTGCCATATGTTAAGATACACAGGACACACTGTATTTCTGCCCACTGTTGGGCTCAGGTCTCCTCAGAAGAGGGATTAGGCATAGTCCACCACGCTTGCCCAGTGCGGATTGGGGACTTCACATATCTTCAAAGGATTTTTAGAACCCTTTTCCGATATGCAGGTTTCCTCACGATGTTTTCCTTCACCGTTTATAGTGGTGTTGTGAAAAATTGCACATAAATCTGTTTCACATTTAGATTGAGAGGTACAAGCCGGCCGGATTTGAACCCGCGACCTCACGTACGGAAGGAAACGCTTCGACCACTCAGCCACTACGACTTACTCGGCCACCAGACACACTGGTCAAACATTTTTGTTTTGAGGTGGTGCTAGGTGAGGAGGATACTGGGGTGGTAGCCGCGAACACGTGCTCTGGTAAAGGCAGACCACCACAAAAATAGATGGATGACATCCGGCACGTGGGCCGTTGTGGGCGTTGGCTGGGTGAATGCGGCTACTAATCGCGAGGTCGGATAACAAAGTGGCTGCTATACATGGGCTCTGTACCAAGACCTTTTTTTTTAAACCAAGGCTTAAGAAAAGTCTTATATAATTGGTGACGTGTAACGACCGTCAATATCCTGGCATTGTTAATGTCCATGAACGACAGTAATGAAAAACCCAAAGTTTACAATCAACAACTTAAGCCTAAAGACATCAACTGCTGGACACTGGTCAGTTTTACTCAAGACCACTGTTTACTTAAGATACTCTCCCTGAAAAACCTCTCTCAAACCAAAACACGAATACCACATAAAGCGTATTTTTAACAAAAATCTAACCGCATTTTCCATTAGCTCCGAGCTCGCGACCTCGATATCTTCTTCCTTAATTTGTCACAAACTTTCCTCCTAAAGATACAAGTTCAGGTCGTTAAGGGCACTTTTGTTTTTCTCATATTTTCATTACATCTACGATTCCGAGCGAAGTTTCTAGGGTTTGTGAAGGGTCTTAGGATTCGGAAGTCCCTCGAGGTACAACTTTCAACTGTACGGATTGAGACTTGAATTGTTTTGTAAATAAACTTTGGAATAAACTGTCGAGTTACGATGGTAGGGTTGCGGGTCTGGAAAATTGTTTTTGAATATTGATTTATATTGCTGTTTTCAATTTATTATTTTATTCAACCTAATTCATATTATGATTTATAATTGTGATAATTTGAACGACTATATATACAGACTGAAGCTTTTCCTAATGGTAGGTTATCTTTGCCTTTAGACCTCTGCTTTCATTGATTAAGGACCATTCTGTCTGTTATTAAATACTTCTCAGCTAAATCATCATTGACTTGGTTGGATAATGTCCTATAAGGTAGAATGACGACCAACTTGAGCTCGCAAAAAGTATGTAAATGCAATCAGCGCAAAACCAGTTTTTATGGCGAAATTTGTAGTCGATGATGGACAACGGCTCCTAATACCGAGGCATTGCAGAGACTCACGATAGCAAACCATCTTATATGTCTTACAAAAATCCTTTATCTAACAGTGGACGTCTACAGAATAGACGATAAAATAGTAAGAAAATTGAAATAGCTTAGTTGTAACCCTATAACTCGACAGATCTTAGAATTGTATAGTACCACGTATTTCCGAGTCTGTGAGCGAATGCGGGCTATTAGTGTACTTACTGAATTTTTCGTTCAGGAATCTTTATTCCGAGAAGTCAGTTTAAGGATTTACAAAGGGCTATTCAAAATGTCATATTCTTTGCTTTGAAATTTGGGTGGATTGTTTAAACTTTGTAATTTTTTTTAAAACATTACTGGCTTAAAGCGGTGTAGGAAAATTCGTGCATATTTTTGAAGCGCTTGCCTTCCGTACGGGAGGTCGCGGGTTCAAAACCTAGAATAAACTTTACTTTCTTTCTTTCTTTTCTTCTTTCTTCTATTTATGTGCAATTTTTCACAACACCACTGGCTAAAAACGGTGAAGGAAAACATCGTGAGGAAACCTGCATATTATCGGAAAAGGGTTCTAAAAATCCTTTGAAGATATGTGAAGTCCCCAATCCGCATTAGGCAAGCGTGGTGGACTATGCCTAACCCCTCTTCGGAGGAGACCTGAGCTCAGCAGTGGGCAGTAATGGGTTGTTACAGTACAGTACAGAACATGTCTTTCTTCAAAGTACCAAAAGCAAGAATTGGCTTTCTGCTTGAATAAAACTGACTTTTTATCCTTCAACAACCAATTATCTTCTCGAAAAAGGTACAAATAACCTATTGTTACAATATTTTCAGTTCAATATTATTTGTAGCGAAACTGAAATCGTGGAGTTCTATTTATTTCTTTGTTTTTATTATCTCGACTACACTATGCAGTTCTCAGACTATTGCGATCACAATCTCGTAATATGTAAGTCCGTTGTTTAGAAAAAAGGTGTTTTCTGTCACAGTAAATAAGGTTGATTTTACATTGGTATTTATCTCGTAGTCACAAGTACCTACGATGTTCACGTCATAAATGTATATTGACGAAAACTTTTTAAATGCAAGCTTTTAAGATGGATGTAATAAAACTTGAGAGGTGTCAAGGGACACCCGGGTGGAACGAAGTTCCTTTCGATTACTTACTGAGGGAATTGTAATAAAATTTTATTTTTTAATAAAATATTTTGATCACAGCGCCATCTAGCATTAATCATATAAAACAAAATATGGAATTGTTTTATAAAATATTTTGATCACAGCGCCATCTAGCATTAATCATATAAAACAAAATAAGGAATTGTTTTATAAAATATTTTGATCACAGCGCCATCTAGCGATAATCATCTAAAACAAAAAAAGTGTCGTGACAACTTTTTCATAAGAATTTCCGTCTAGCCCCCTTTCGATAACGCGCAATAAGGAACTTCGTTCCAATAACAGTACATTGACAAGTAAAACGAGCCTAAACTCGACGGGTCTATCTTATTTAGTACCAGAGTTCCTATGGCCGTCTTCCGAATCCATCTATCAGCTCCATTACATTGTCACGCGATAGGTATACCTATATAATAGATATCTATCCAAAATTTAACTCTTTTTGAGCTCTTAATTCGGAAGTTAACAGTTTACCTATGTGGCGAACATTTCCGTCTCGTGTGAAACGCATCGCGTGAGACGGAGTTTTACGTTGTTCTGCGCGCGCAGCTTCGTCTCACGAGTTCACGAGATGCGGGCCGAACAAAGACAGACTAGAGACGTCAACTACGTGTCCTCGGCAACTAAACTAGTTTTTCTTTATTAATTAATTTTATCTGTTTTCTTGTAAATACTTCTAAATATACTTTATACATTCTTACATCGTTTATCATTAATACCACTCCACACCTACATACTTTATATTCTAACTTTTTGCCTTATTGACAAAAATTACAATAAAGATTAATCGCTTTCTTATAATGAGTACTAATTAGGGTTTCGATTTGCCTTTAAAAATACTGAACCCTAAAAGATATTAACTCCGAAACTCGTCAAACAAAAAATACCTCTTAACTGATTACCGACCCGATTCTTTTATAAGTTTTGAAGTTTCTAGCCACCCTTGACATTTATCAGATCCGTGACAAGATCTCCCTGCACGCCTCGGATACAAAACAAATGTTAAACAGAAGTAAATTTTCATACAAATCGTGCTTTGAATTCATCCTTATACACGAAACAAAATACCATTGTCATCATCAGCCTATAGATGTCCACTGCTGGACATAGGCTTCACCCAAAGTGAACCATAACGGCTAGTCCTGCGCTATCTGCATCCAATGACCTCTCGAATTTTTGACCAGATCGTTGGTTCACCCACCACTAGGTATATCTATAAGAATTCATATTGTTATTATCAGCCCGTAGACGTTCACTGTGGGACATGGGTCTCCTCCCAACTTTTACTATAACGTCTAAAACGACCGACCTTGGGCTACTTCAATCTACCGTGACTTCCTGTGTCTCAATCTACTAACCCATTAAAATGACTGTGCTTACAATTTTGAATTATTTAATTTATTTGTGAGCGTAAATGAACCTTAACCGCTTTATACACCAGCAGCTTACGCATCTCCAAACAGATCTTTCTTTATCAAAGTTATTTGATATTTACTAAGAATCACCGTCATCCAAAATCTATGAACCCCGGCTGTAATATTCAAGCACAAAAAACAATCTTGAAAACCTTCCTCTGAAATTCGGTCAGAATATGAAAAATAAATTACATCAATTACACTATTACTAAACAAGTTCTTACCACGATATTCTTAATTGAGCAGTCCCGATATTTGAAACAGTGCTGAAATATCGGGACCGCTCAATTAAGAATAATCGTGGTAAGAACCCGTTTAGTAATAGTGTAAATGATGTAGATAACCGCGAGTGTTTAAAGAAATTAAAAAAAAATTACATACATGAGTTTGACTTCTGTATCATGAATATTCTATGGCCAAGGGTTATCGATTCTTTCGGACACTTATCCGAAGGGTTTATCCGACTGGCCGTATTAAGGAGATGGAATTTCTTAAACGGTTTTTATTTCGTTTTCTGGGACGACGGCTTATTTCATGAATCTATGTAAGATATCACGAAAATCCGAATGGTGGAAAGTAAATAGAAAATAAAATGGTATAAGAGAATAATTACACTGTCTTTTATTCAGTAGGTACTTTTAATTAAAAAAATAACAAAAAGTGAATGAAATATCATTTTTTTTTTCTGTTTAGAACTATTTGTGTCATCTATAATTAAATATAGTATTTCTTATTATGTTATACATAGTTTTGAACAAATATATAACAAATAGGTGTCTCTAAAATTGTAACAGTTTTAGGTGATGATTGAATTGTTCTTTGTAATATATATCCATGTTTGTTACTTTTATTGAATTTTAATGTTTTTTTTGTAATGCTTAGTTTGATTATTGCTATTTTATTTATGAGATACTTATTTTTTGCTATTTTGGAGCACATTAATTAACTAATTATATTGAATGCTGTGAATATCTTTAATAGGTATACATATTAGAAATTAAGTTGTGAATTGTTAATGAATGATTGTTAAATATACTGTCATACTGTTGATGTTCCTAAAATAAATAAATAAACTTAAGAATTAAAAAAAAAATACATTGTATTAGAAAATGATGTCTTTAACATAAGGGATACATTCATTACAAATAATAATGAATTTTTATGTTGCTGTCACTAAGATCAAATATTTTTTTGTCTTCATCTGATGTTATCGGGGGAAAAATGTACTTAAGCTCTGCATGTGTATTGTGTCTTTGAAGTATAACATCACTGATTAGTATCACAGACGCAGCTTCAACAAGATGGTCGCGTAAGTTTTGAAGTCCCAGTTTGAAAACTCTTCAGCGAATATATTAAGATAGTTATGGTATTGACGGTATTGAAGTCGTGGTGGACGAGTGGTCGAAGCGCGTCCTTCCGAACGGGAGGTCGCGGGTTCAAATCCGGCTTGTACCTCTAAATCTAAATGTGAAATTTTTCACAACACCACTTGCTAAAAACGGTGAAGGAAATCATCGTGAGGAAACCTGCATATCGGAAAAGGGTTCTAAAAATCTTTTGAAGATATGTGAAGTCCCCAATCCGCACTGGACAAGCGTGGTGGACTATGCCTAATCCCTCTTCTGTGGAGACCTGAGCCCAACAGTGAGCAGTAATGGGTTGGTACAGGTATGGTATTGACTATGGTATGGCTTGTCCTTCTTCAAACGAGGCTTGAAGAAAGTCCTTAACAGAGCTAACAGACCACCTGATCGTAAGCGGCTGCCGTCGCTCATGGACCTCTGCATTGTCAGGGGACACTGCGGCCTACCTTTATGGAATTTCATCAAGTCTGAGTCAAGAGCAGTACTTAAGTAACAAAGGTTTGGAATAAAACAAACATATAAAAATACATATTTTTATTTCTCATTTCATGCACATCTACAATACGTTCGTTCACTATATTATACGTGATAATGTGCTAACGATACTAAACAGTCTGTTTCATTGTGAAGATATAAAAGGTACATTTAAATATAATACTTATTTCTGTAGAGAGAATTTACAAATTCGAAAAACACTTACGAAAATGAAAAAAAAAATCCAATGTACATCCCTATGTCATAACAGGCATACGAGTACAACACTATTTGGAACGAATTATGTTACAACCGTGATAGAATCGGACCTTTTAAATTTAACATTTTAAATCTTCATTTGAATATATAACATACATTGTTTGTAATAAAGCATTACAAAAGTGTCTTAAAATTTAATACGAAGTTGAACTAAGAAATAAAACATTTTTAACAACTAATTATTGGATAATGAAGTTTATCGTATTACAGCAAGACACATTTTGCTGTAAAAAATAATGCGACGCCAAATTTCGACACTGATATTAAAATGTCCGTTGCTAAGCGACCAGATGTATTTTTTTTATTTGGGTCGTGTTCAGTTGAGGTAATTTTACGTTATTGACCGACATTTTTTATTTTTTTTAATTGTTTTAATGTTTGTTCTTCGATATCTCTTGTTTGGGTGGACCGATTTAAATGATTCTGGTGTCCGATGAAAGGTGATTGTCCAACTCCCATTTAATTTTTTTTTAAGTTCAAACAAGTACTTTTGGATCTGTGTTTAAAATGTTTATTTTGATCGGACAAAATGTCACGATTTGCTATGCGTTTTTGGGTGTATTTCTTTTTTATATGACCCGTTTTCGATGATTTTTTGAACATTATCTCTTTTAAATTTAATAAAGATCTGATTGGTAGTTTGAAAGAAAAAATGAAAGTCGGTCGTTTTCATTTTTGTAATAAAATATGATGTATTATAATTAGTTATATTTAAACGTAGTTTCTAACCGTCCCCCGTATCATCAAATCAGGACAGTAACATAACTCATACCAAAGTTTCAACTTTCGACATATCGATCATAAACTCACGAATATCTTCGAATTTGTAAACCCATAGACAACTTTACTGAGAAATCTATTGTTAAATAAATAGAACATAAAGTAACCTTGGGGTGCAATTCTCGTAATACAGTATAGTTTTCAGAATTGCCCTCCAGAGCCATATTGGAGAACTATCATGTTTAACTTCGACATCTTAAAATGGTTCGTGTAGTTGGAAAAATAGGAGTAGTTTTAAATCGTTTACTAAAAATAGCAGTTATAAAATTATACCAAGATATCTTGTGGTGACATCAAAATGTCTTGTGGTACTAAAAATAGGCTTTAATACTCTCAGTGCGCTGTAATTGTCACAATTAAACATTATCACACTAAAGAAACAAAGTCAACGATAAATAAACCATTTGAAGTCAAAAAGTCGAAGTATTAAGCATGATTTACGCTACACCATGTCGTAACCGGACCCTATCCCAACATACATTCTACATCACCTACCAACGGATCATACACGGTATTAACATAAATTTCTTCAAACAAAATTCCTGTCACGGCACAGCGTAAGGTGAATCACACTTATAAAATTAAATGCTATTAGAATCTTAACATCCAGAATCAACATCATGAATAAAGTGAAGTTTCAAAGAACTTATCTGTGTGTAATATTATGTAAGTGTGCTAAAATAATGTTAAAAAAGTCGCAATTGTAGCAAAATTGTAATACTGAATTAAAAAGAAAAATAATACAAAAACTAGCCCGCTGAGTGTCTTGTCAGTTTATTTCAGGACGGTGGTTATAACTTATTTTTTCTGGTTTTAGTCTTTTGACATCAACAAGCATGATAATTGTCATTTACGTTGAAAATAAATGTTTTATTGTCGCTTCATTCTGTTGATTCTAGACGTAATAATTCTATGATAGAAATAATACGAAATATATATTTCAAGGTCCTGTTGGTTGCCTAGCAACGAAGAGGCTTTAGTTCCGATGAGAAGTGCTTGGAATCAAGTATCCAGTCATACTTTATATCAAACTCAGTTCTAATTTATACACTGTAGATGATGGGATTGGCTCAAGGCAAATTTTAAACTGATTTTTTAATACGAAACTTGAATGAAATATAGCTAGATATATAATGACCATAGAATTATTACAGCTGGAATCAACATCATGAACAACAGATTGAAGCCAGCTTAAAGTGCACCGATCGCGCGTAACAACACGATATTCTGGCGTTAGTGTACTGATGACACTCAATTCGTTTAACACACTAATAAAATATTCCAAACACATAAGTTCTTTAAAATTTAACTTTGTTATTTATGATGTTGATTCAAAACATCGTGTAATTACAGATCGGTGCACTTTAAATTGGCTTCATTCTGTTGTTCATGATGTTGATTCCAGATGTAATAATTCTATGATAATTACATGGTAACCTGACAAAACATTACAGATGTTTAGGTGTCAAAAGTATTATTATTATTTCTTGAGACATTTTTTTCCAATGCTTTGTTCGGGACTGTTTATCTTGGTATATTTGATCGAAGGTTTAAAGAAATAACTTAATTAGGGAAAGAAAAGAAGTCAGAAACGTTTTAGTAAGTAAAAATAATATTTTTAATTAAAATAAAAATCTTTAAATGAAGTATATTGTATTAAAATTTTGCATTGAGTAAATCCCGAATTATTTTAAACTAAGTATTACATTATTGCTATATATACTTACATACAAAACTGAACGTTTAACTATGTTTCATACAAAAGATAGTGTTTGAATTATTTACATACATTTATTGTGTTTTTGACGTTATATCTGTATAATTTATTTTCAAATATAGCCTTTTTTAGCATTTACAAAAAGTAAAAAGGAATTTTCTCTCGCTGTATAAAATATAAACCTTTTCTTTCCACAAATATTTCAAGACAAAAATTAGCCAAATCGGTTAAGCCGTTCTCGACACTAACAAACAGCAATTTATTTTATACATTAACCGAAAGCAAAATTAAACAAACTATATTGATAGCTACTAAATATTTATTTCAAGACATGATCTGTTTAGTTTTCCACGAAAATACATCTATATTATGATAGTTGTCTTGTTCACAAAACCTAAAAACTATTAAATCAGATAAAATCCAATAAAAAGCTCCAACAATAGTTCCACGAGCTGACAAAAGCTCGTTCCAGCTTTTGTCCAGTTCAAAGGGTTACTAGACTTCATAGCTTTACAAAAGAATTCTTGTTTTATACGATTAGTGTTCGGCCATTAAATCTTTTATGCAGTTTCTATTGTAATCTATTGTAAGTGTCTACAACTAAAATAAAATAGATAGGTCTTATTAAATGTAACTTGGATAAGGTACTTTAAAATACCTTTTTATTTTACTTGGACTGTAGCTATTTAGTTATATATATCCCATTAATTTATTATACGAGAAAAATCGATAAAGTCATAAGTGAAAGAGATAGCAATCAATGTAAATTACACGAGTAACAAAAAGCCAAACCTATTTGCTGCAATGAGATAATTAAGTGTCCCACGATAATCGATAATAAGAGCCTAACGTCATGACGTCTCAGGTCCTCGGTTTGAATCTAGGGTTTCTGGCATCATTCATTTCCATTAATATCCATTTTTTTTTAAATAATAAGTGATGAATAAAGTAAACAGCTTCTAGCTTCGTTTTAGAACAACATAAAGGACTGAAAACAATTTATAACTTTGTTGACCAATACAAAAAAATGCGTTGTAATGGAGTAAAAATATCCAACAACAAATGTTCCAAATCTTACTTAAATTACATATATCTGCATAAGCTCTAACCATACTTGGCGTCCGTCCAAGATACTTTGATAATTACTCAAACCCATGGTTTCGCGTTAATGTTGCCATAAATATGGACCAGCAATTACGGGATATGTAGGGTGCCCTTCCTGTTGCTGGCTATTTGAGACAGTTATAGTTTTAATGGCCAGATGTCGGTTTAATTTGTTATTGTTATATGTGAGATAGATTTTAATGGTGATATTGGAACTGTAAGAACCCATTACTGGCCATTGCTGGGCTTGGGTCTCCTCAGAAGAGGCATTAGGCAAGGTCAACCTCGCTTGCGGATTGTGGACTTCACATTTTTTTCCAATATGCAAGTTTCCTAACGATGTTTTATTGTAAGTGTGTAACGCGTCGCGTCTCTGCAAAACTTCGTTCTGGGTTTTGGCTTCAGCCGGGATTCGAACGATCAGTGTGAGTGTGTTTTTCTGTGGTTTGACTTCCAACATAATTGACTGGAAGCATTTTCAATTATACAGGGTGATTTGTTTAAGAAGGTACATATTGCAGGAGGGTGATGAGTACTCTGTTCTAATACGGAATATTACAAAAAATAGGTAAAATGATTTTTTTTTTTTTTTTTTTAATCTAAATTCGATAAAACTATCTCAAACACAAACAATTTCGGCTAAGAGTATTGACTATCGACCTCTAGTGATCTCGCGCACCCCACCCACACCCATCAGCTGTCGAAAAACCATCATTTTGCAAGAATTTTAGATATTTTTAAGTTGCGCTTACTAAGGCATTAAGCCATATTCTTTGGTAATAATATTTTTACTGGTTGTATATCAGTTACCATGACCTTCAATATGTACCCTCACTAAGAAATCACCCTGTATAATTGATTGCTGATTGATTAATGTTTGAGATAGTTATTATTCATTTAATTATTTCGCACATAAGAATTGTGTCAAATTTTATGTTTTCTTTGGTTTTTGTATAGTCTAGAACATAGTATAATAATAGGCTTGGGAAAATATTTATTAATGAGTAAAACAAATTATACAGATATATTGTCAAAAATGCTTTTACAGTATCAATGAGTACAGTTACTGTTCATAAAAAAATTAAAAGAATGAAATAAAATGTTTATGTAATTTACACAAAAATATTTCAAAAATAATAATTAATCTTATGAACAGTAACTATAGAAGTCATTGTTATACCAGCGGGAAAATTACCCTGATATCGAAGTTCTTAATAAAACCTACTATACATTTGAAACGAGTACTAATATATACACAATATTTACACATTTAAAAAAACAATAAAATTATTGACGTACTACTGAAAATAAACTGAATTTAGAATACTTATTTACTTGTGCTTATTTTGTTACTTAATATTAAATAATGAGATCATAAATTGTAGGTCAAAACTTTAATTCACAAACCAAAGAACTTAATTTGAGTAAAATCTTCTAGAGTCAATAAATAAGTATACTTTTTGAACTTTTACAAGTACAAAAATAAAAATAATAGCTAACCAAGTATTAGTAAAAAAATGTTGAGAAAAGTGTTTTCATAAATATAACATTTAGTCTCCGGGATAATTTACTCAAATTGAGTTATTTAGTTTCAAAATTAAGATACAACATAATAAATTATTTAAGGCTTTATTCGACTGATGCCCGTGTTTCAAGCTGTCAATAATAATTTGTAAAATTTTGTAAAAAGAAATTAAATTCAGAATAAATTTCTGAATAAAAATCCGTTAGATACTACAAGTTTCATACTAACTTAGTTATACGACTTCAGGTTCAGTGGTTTGGAACATGAATTGTTGAAGTTTAAAGTTATTTTACAGAAATAAATGTTATTGTTGTTTTAACCTCTTTAAGGGTTCACACATGTAATATTAGGGCTACATTACCACGTGTGTGTTTTTATATCTTTAACCAACGAGCTGAAGGCTCACTTTATGTTAAGCAGTCAGATGTAATGCAAGCCAACTACTGACTAATAGTAAAGGCTCCTTTGGCTATATTTGTTTAGAAAATGAAATACATTATTTTCAGACTGCATAGGTACTATCAATTATGTAATTAAATTCTTGTTAGCAATAACTTTGCTGAATCATCTTAACTGTTTAAAAAAAACATAGTAAATAAAGTCGATAAATTTTGTAGCATCTATTTTTTTCCAAACCACTGTACTTTCTTCACTAAATTATAGTCCAAAAATCAGTCAAACTTAATCTTAAAGTGGCTTAAATTAGTAAAATTATTGAAATGAGATCTTGAAATATGACATCTCTTTTCGACTAGATATTCAACTCTATAACTACATCCTTTAAGTCGAATTTACTTAGCAGTTTATCAAATAAATAATAAGTAAAAATCAGAATATTATAACTATTGGTAACTATTTCATTTGTGGTTGAAAAGTATGCAACTTTTATTACCAAAACATGTTTTGAGACAAATTCAAAAGTTTTTTTTATAATTTACCAAAAATCTTATTTTTCTAAAATAGTGAAGGAGGAAAAATTCATAACATTTTAAATAATCTAGAGTCGTAAAAACATGATATTCTAATTTGCATTGAAAACATATTTAAACTCAATTTATTAAAGTTTTGTATCTCACTGTTGTAATATATCACAAAATGAACTATCACATACGTTCTATAAAACATACAAAAATGCAAAACAGAGTGATCCGTACACTTTGAATCGAAGGGTACAAATCGTCTTAAACAATCCACACACTTCAAAGGAACGTGAAATTCGTATCTGCGTACACCCGCACCTTTATATACAAAACTATTTTAGTCAGTCGCTTTGTCATTTTAAGAGCGTCCTAACACCCCTATGCGTTATCATTGCGTCGCCGTCAGATGTCGTTAGCATCCCCCACATACCCCTCATCCGGGCTTTCCGAACAAATTTCACCGGCACATTTCACATTTGATACTTGAGGTAAAGGCTTCAGCACGCTCTCCGTACCCTCAGCAGGTAAGCGAGCGTCTGTAGCATTCGTTTGAGTATCCACACATCGAGTCTCCACTTGGTAGCACCGCCCTGCACCTTCCGTCATACTCATTGGCACCATCACAGCACAAGTCCCTTTGGGATTCCAAGATGGGCACGCTTCTGTAGCACAATACTGCACCGGCTCTGTTTTGTAGCCTTCAGGGGGCGACGGCACGAATTCCTCATTGTAATACACCGTGCCGTTCCCTACAAAGGCTATCTGTCTGTTCCTAGGGACGGGGTAACCCTCCAAGGTACGGCGCACGTTCGTCGCACTGTACATTTCGAAATTAGGGCACGTCGGCTGTGCCGTATTGAACTCGGTGTCTTTGGCGAATTTGCAAACTAATTTCTGGTTCTTAGGCCTGTTGTGCGGCAACGTCTGATAAAACGGACCGATTACTGAATAATTAGACATTATGGGCGGTCGGCACGGATGTTTTGGTAAGCCGTAGTCGTACGGGTAGCCTTCACTGTCGAGAAAGCATCCCGGGTTGAGGTGGACGTCGGCCGAGTGCTGGTACATGTTATTTAATGTGTTTTGCGGCATGTTCATGTTGTTTATGGGCTGTTGATCTTGCCACGTGACCTGCCGCGGTACAGCGGCTGCGGTGAATGCGGTTTCCTCTTCAAACCCGTCGCCCCCCGCGGTCTGAGCTTTGTACACTGACAATGCTGTGTTCTCGTTTTGCGCATTGTTTGCTACTGTTTCCGCGTCGCTAATTAGGTCGGGATTTCTGTCGACGAAGCCTTTCATGTTATTGCTTTGATATACATCGCTTGGCTCGTAATCACGGTTCGTTTGTACCGTGTAGTGCAATGCGTGATGAGTGTGTGCGTTCACTATCAGGCTGCCGTTGTTTTTCGGTATATTTCCGTTGCTTCGGCTCGAGGGCAATATTTGATTGCACAAAGCGACATCCTTTCCACTTTCCTTTTTCTTTCGACTTCTCGTGTCGGTTTTGAACTTCAACATGACAACAGCTATAATGGCTATTAGTAACACTATAATTAAGAAGACTACAGTAACTATGACTACTAGATGTCTGTGCGGGAAGGTCACTACTATAACAACCGGTTCTTCTTTCACGAGTATCCTAATGGTGTAATTGGCTCGTGCTCGCCCGGCTGGGTTCTCAGCGGCGCATGTATACGTCCCGTTGTCCTCGTTACTTATGCCCATAATATACAATTCGCTCTTTTTGTCGGTGACGCCGTTTTCGACGTAATATATTCGGGGATCCGGCGACATGGTCGAATAATTATGAATGATCTGTCCCTGGTATAACCACGTTATTTTCGCTTCGGGGATTGCTTTCACTAAACATTCAAGCGTCACGTTATTGCCGGCGTTGGTCTCTACGAAGACGGACGTAGGGCTCATTTTCGGTAAGCAAGCGAGCTCGTTCTCCGCCACGCTGGTGATGGTCCGTTTCTTTGAGCGTTCGGGAAGCGAGCAGACGGGCTCAACGGCGTGTGGCATATTGAAATTCAACAGCCAACTATGCAAATCCCTTAAGTGGCAATCGCAGTTCCAATTATTATTTTGCAGATTAATCCCCCGCAGCGTATCGGGAAATAAATTTTCGCCTTGAATATTGGATAGTTTGTTTCCGTTTAATCTCAACCATTCGAGGTGATTGAGACCGGCAAACGCGTCTCTCTCAATCGCTTCTATTTTGCAGTCGCTCAGTTCCAACGTGTTTAGATAGGAGAGATGTTGGAAGCAGTGTGTTTTGATGTTCGTAATGGGATTGTTGTTGAGCGACAGCCTCATTAGCGAGGGGATGAACACAAAGTTGCTCGACGGTACGACGTTCAAGTAATTATTGGAAAGGTCCAACTCGACCAAGTTAGCGAGGCCTTTGAAAGCTTGGTTGTCTATTTTCTGCAGCCGACATCGCTGCAGGTATATTTTCTGCAGATCGACCAGTTTAAGTTTGTGAAAAGTTTCCTTTTGTAGTACTTGGAGATCGTTGCCGGTGAAGTCTAGGACTTGAGTTTCCGAGTCGAGCGAGTCTGGTATCGCTTTGAGGTCCTTTTCCGAGCACTCTACGTACCGTTTACCGTTTTTCCATTTGCATATGCATTGTGAAGGGCATGCCATGGCTTGGAGGAGCATGCATGTCGTACACAGGGCAATGAGCCTCACGTGGACGCTCCTTTTGACTCTCATGTTGCCTCAAGGCACGGCCGGAGCGCAGAGCGGGCACATTATCTGGAACAAGCGAAAAATGCAAATGAACGAGAATGTCGTTTAGGTTTATTGTTGTCAAGTGTTTCGGCTTGTTCGCAACGTACTTTGTGATGTCAATGAGGTTGGGTTTTACGTCGCTTTGAGCGAGTTGTCGTCGAAAAATTTAAACTGGGACAGAATTTTAAATTTACGCTTTAACACTGGCGAACACTTGACTGAATTTATTCTGGTTACTTTTTTCATTATTCAACTATAACAACATAAGTTTTTATAGCTTTGTTTGACGGACGAACCAACAGCCCACCTTAAGTGGTCACCGCTACTTATAGACTTAAAATCTTCATATTTTTGGTACCTAAGCTGATAAAGTCATGAACTTCAACAATGTACTACTCACCAACCCAATAACTACCTATCAGAACCTTGAGATACCCCTATACCTACATTTTAAGGAACCAGGAGTTCCTTTTCTCATTCACATTGAATTTCATACGCATTTCTTGAAAACAATATCCCTTAAAACTAAAGAAAACCTTTGCAAAGTGGAAAATAAGGTAACAAATGACCGACTACAATGTTTGGGGTGTGCGGGTCGATTCACATAAATAATGTAACGACCGCATACATAATGTAGGACGAGAAAAAACGAGCTGTGTCCAACATGCTCGCCAACTTGTTCGATGAGATCAAGGAAAGTGGATGTGTTTATGCAAGATCTTGTGCTTAACAGTAATTTACTTTTGAATTTTTGTATGACGTTATTCATTTAATTTTGTTTCTTTGTATCACCTAGTTGGTCTAGTATAGTCAGTTATTACATAACTCCGGAGACTGTAGTTTTACATGCTTTTAAGCTTTTTTCGTTTATTATGAAGTAATTTTTAAATTTCAACAATAGTATTCAATAGTAACTATATAATTCTTTCATGCATTTTGAACGAGTTCTTACCACGATATTTAATTAATTGAGTTAGAGTCTCGATATTTGTTTAAATATCGTGGTAAGAACCCGTTCAAAATGCATGAAAGAATTATATAATATCACGAGTGTCTGAATAAGTTTATACCTATTTTTATTTTTTCTTTTTTTTATCATAAGTATTTTTTGCTTTTGTTTCATATTTATCCTTAATATTTTTAGATTTTGTTAACGTGTCTAATTTTTGATTTGCATGCTGTGTCTACATCTAGCAGGTCATTCATATATCGCACAATAGAAATTAAGTTAGCTCCTAGTGTCTAATGTTTGTTGTAGTCCATTAATAAATAAGTAAATAAAAAAACCTATATAATTACCTATTTTTTAGTAGTTTTTCGTAAACAGAGAAAATCAACTAACCATTTTCTTTGTATTGTTTTAGGCTGTATCATTTAAAATCAATTTAAATTATAACAGTATAACGTAGCTCTAACCTCAATATTTATTTTACCACCAAATTAATTTATAAAGTTGGTTCTATCTGGAATAACGTCTAAATACTGTCTACCCTCGTCAGTGTCGATTAGGCTCTTTTAATTTGGTACTCCATTAAACTCCTGACATTGCTGTAAACTTCGAACCGAATGAAAAAAAAACCGTAATCTGTTCCCAAACAATTCCCAGAAATCCGGAATTTCCCGGCTTTTCCTTCAGAATTTATTTAATCCCGTTTAAATCACAACATCCATGTCCATTAGCCTAATTAAATAGCCTGAAGCTATCAGTTTCCTTATTCATTATAGTTGTACAAACATCCAAAGCATTCTAATGATATATAACGTTTTGTATCACGCGATATTGGATCTAATCCTCTTTAATTTATGGCGTATATTTCAATGGCTGTGTTCGCTATCGGTCGAATTCAATTGTGAGATATTGGAGGCCTCGTAAATGTAACAATTGTATAGTTTATTGGAAGCCAATATTTGATGCGCAAATAAATTTCAATTCGTAACCTTCGAGTAAGTTATGAATAATAATTAACATTTGATTGATTGTAGATTATTAATTTGTCAGTATTATTGTAGTTTTTTGTGAAGTCCCCAATCCGCACTAGGCAAGCGTGGTGGACTATGCCTAATCCCTCTTCTGACGAGACCTGAGCCCAACAGCGGGCAGTAATGGGTTGGTGCAGATTGAAGACTTAAAGTACTGATAAGGATTAACTATGTTCTATTTTGGGGCGGCGCGGCGTGACGGGAAAGAGTGCCGAGAGCGTAACGCGCCGCGCCGTCCCTTATAGCCCCGTGCTGGATTCTGGCCTCAGCCGGGGTTCGGACGCTGAGTGTGAGCGGCTGGAGATTTTAGTGCGCTGATTTCATCCAACTGAAAAAAAAAAAAAAAAAAAAAACTATGTTCTATTTGGTTACCTCATTCGCTGCGGCAGTATCTGAATCGTGTTTTACTACCTTACTATACGAGTCATAGTATGCTTCGCGTATAAAGATTATCAATGACGCGATACGACCTGCATGGAAGGCAAGCGGGTCAATCTCTCGGTCACTATGATTTTTCAGCACATTATGCCAAGTAGCGTGGTAATTGACTGAAATTTTAGCTATTCGATTATTGGAACGAAGTTCCTTATCGCGCTTTATCGAAGGGGGGCTAGACGGAAATTCTTATGAAAAAGTTGTCACGACACTTTTTTGTTTTAGATGATTATCGCTAGATGGCGCTGTGATTAAAATCTTTTAAAACGATTCCTTATTTTGTTTTATATGATTAATGCTAGATGGCGCTGTGATCAAAAAAATAATATTATTGTTATAACTTAAAAAAAATAAAATTTTATTACAATTCCCTCACTAATTAATCGAAAGGAACTTCTTTCCATCCGGGTGTCCCTTGACACCTCTCAAGTTTTTTTTTAAATTTTTAGTGAGGTATTTTTAGTCTCTAAGTTCTATCATAAAAATCTTACAACGAAATACTAATCAGTATTATGCTACATCATAGATTAATTAAGCAATAATGACCCTTAACACCTGCAAAGCCTAATAGATTATATCCAAACACTAAATACCAAGTCTACCCTGGTTTTCGATACATTGTTCGCATTTTGGCGCCTTGCCATGGCCCTATTGGCTTCACACAAAGCGCTCAAGAGCTCTCCTTAACAGCGCCGAGGTGTCGATGCGTCCATTTTCTGTATACCACACGATATTGTTTCTATAATATTAAGGATAACAGTGAAATTTCCAATGATTTTCCTGTGTATCATGTAGGAAATTTAAAGGATTTGTTGATTTGACTGAATAAGTTTCGAGTTCCCATCTATGTGTTTTAAAATCATTTTAATCCGGGGCAGGCTTCGGCAGGCAACGAACGTTGAAAATGTATGTATGTCCGATAAGTATATTTTGTAAGAAATAATTTTCTCAGTCACGAAACACAACAGTCACTAAGGGTTCATGCTCAGAGAGTCTTGTAGATACAGTGAGTGTGGTGTGTCGTGATGCGAGTTCGAGTTCCAGTGGTACTACCCAAAAGCGAACGAGAAAGAGGGTAGACAGATTTGTTTGCTCTTAAATCGACCCGCGGTGTCCAGTCTTCTCGTGATCATGACGTTTGCAACAACGTTGAAATATCGAGACAACTCAATTAATTAAATATCGTGGTAAGAACCCGTTGAAAATGCATGAAAGTATTATAGAAAACCGCGAGTGTCTGAATAAGTTTAAAACTATCCAACATACCCTTACTTGCTACATACACTAACGTTATCCAGTCATCTTAATGCCTAAACAGTCCGCCCTTACTGTCCTCAGCTAAAAGAGTAAATGGCCTCAAAAGGGACCTCATAATCGGGACACCAGTTCGTGACGAGAATATTTTATAACAACGCTTTAGCTCGGAACAATGGGAAATAATGGTTTAGATTTTTGTGTTAAATCTTTTGTGGGAGTGAAGTTTTATGATTGTCGTTGTTTTTTTGTTAGAACCAGCGTGGGTCCGAGAGAGTGGCTTCCATTTCCCTCTTGCAGGGTAGCGTGGCGAACCAGGATGTTGGTATAATAGATACGTAACGCATCGTACCGTACTGGATTCTGGATTCAGTCAGTCTGAAAGTAAGTGGTAGATAGTGCAGCTCGACTTTCACATACCTCACTTGCTATGTAGTAATGCGTAACGCGTCATGCTGTCAACGTGGCATCAGTGGTTGTAAGTATCGTAACATGACTTTTTGTCGATGTAAAGTAAAAAGGAATGTTTTCTAAAATTTTTCAAATAACATTCTTTATATAAAAATCATGTCAAAAATATCTGTGTTACTAATTTATTTATTGTAAGCTTAGCAATTATAGCTAGACAATTTTTAACAATTTGTTAAATCACATTTATGCCATTATTAATCAATCCAAACAAGAATAAGAAACATAAAACAACTTCAACTAAAAACTCGAAGCTGAAATACAACCTCCAACACCACAAATCTTTCAAAATCAAAGAAAATAAAGACTGAAAGGATCATCACATTCGCGGAACTCGCGCTCGACAGATCCTATTTAAATGTACATAATTCAAACGGAGACAGTACGTATGCGGATACTTCGAATAAATTCGTTTCTTTACCTAACGTACTTGTGGAGATAAAATTATAATAGTCATCTAATCTATATTTATTTTTGTAGCTTTTATTGTCTTAGGAGGTGTAAAACGAGTTTTTTTATTGCGTGACAGATACACGAGACTACGGTCTACATAGACCATCTTGTGGGTAGACAAGATGGACCGAAGACCTGTCGGAATAGGCACACTGGTCAAGATCGCGGGAGGTCACTGGATGCAGATAGCGCAGGACCGGCCGTTGTGGTGAAGTTTGGGGGAGGCTTATGTCCAGCAGTGGACGTCTACGGGCTGATGATGATGATGATGACGGTCCACCTATCAAATGGTTACCATCGCTCAAGAGCTTCTACAATACAGGACTTTTCTCAAAAAATATCCAATATTTACTGTTAATGCAATGAGATTCGCCTGCTAAAGCAATGAGATTACAGACGTTAAAAATTGTGCTTCCAAACAAACTCTTCCTTAAATTCACCGTATTTATTCCAGATTGTTTTCATTAATACTATAAAATCTCTGACTGATTCCTTAATTCCTTATCAGAAATCCGAACTTTTGAAAAAACTTACTGATAACATTTTACTTTCAAAATTGACTCTAAATCTTTTCAGAATTTTACAGAACTCCTCATAGTTAATTTGTCTCAAGACCCAGTTGTCCACAATACTGTAATGTCACAACCCATTACTGCCCACAGCTGGGCTCAGGTCTCCTCAGAAGAGGGTTTAGGCATAGCCCATGCATGCCCAATGTTGGTTTCCGCCATACTTATCAGGTAAATACAATACTATCTTTACTTTCCATCAACTTAAACATTTCCAGTAAAGCGCAACTTCGCTCTACAAATCATCAAACATAAAAATCTACATTAATTCCGACTCCATTTCGAATGCACATAACTTAGGATCTTGGAACATACCGAGTTGGAATAGTTTCCTCGCTTCATCTCGAGTTCCCGACAAACTTACTTATACATTATCTGAGCTGAATAAATAAATGTTTTGACGCTTCTTTAAGTGTAGGGATTTAAGAATAGCTTGAGAAATCAAGGACAATTGTTTCTTTTATAGACTTCAATTAGAAAACAGAGTCGCTTCCCACTGTCTGATATCAGGTATGCTTAAATAGTCAAGACTTGTATTGTATTGTACCAACCCATTACTGCCCACTGTTGGGCTCAGGTCTCCTCAGAAGAGGGATTAGGCATAGTCCACCACGCTTGCCCAGTGCGGATTGGGGACTTCACATATCTTCAAAGGATTTTTAGAACCCTTTTCCGATATGCAGGTTTCCTCACGATGTTTTCCTTCACCGTTTATAGTCAATGGTGTTGTGAACAATTGCACATAAATCTTTTCACATTTAGATTTAGAGGTACAAGCCGGCCGGATTTGAACCCACAACCTCCCGAACGGAAGGAAGCGCTTCGACCACTCGGCCACCACGACTTTTACTCGGCCACCACGACTTTTAAGTCAAGACTTAATGCCAGATATTGATGCAGTTTTTTTACAAGCTTTATATCACTTGCACTGGATGTAACTATGTAAAATCTACTATGCAAAATAAGGGATCATCTTGTTTAAAGTAGATCGTATTTAAAAAATTAACAAACGTTAAGGTTTTTCTTAAAATAGTTATTTTTTTTGCGAATTTTATTAATACTATAATGACTGATATACAATTAAAATGGGATTGCGATTAATATTAATTTTATTTTACAAATAACATTTTCAACTTTTTAGTTTTCGCGGCAAATTTCTGTCTTCTTTTTTCTAGGCAACGGGTTACACTCCTGTTATGCCTAACACAATTAAATAGGCTGTACATTAAATTAAAGATGTTTTAACAAATTTCAAACAACCACTCAGCATCAAATTCATTAAACTACAAATTAAATAATTACAAATATATCTGAAGCCTCTTGAAGATTAGTGAAAGTGTAATTTGTCCGCTCTGTCTCACAAGTTGATAAATTATACAACATTATGTACCTGAGAGTTATGATAGATTACATCTTACAGTGATTGATGTAGATAATACTGGAAGACCTAGAATTTGTTTTGTCTAGATTTATTGTTTGAAAGTTGATCGATTTTATAGTTTTAGTTTTATAAATTTATTTAAACACTCGCGGTTATCTACATCACTTGAGCGGTGCCGATATTTTAGCTCTGTTTCAAACGCCATGATCACGGGAAGACTGAGGAACTGCGGGTAGGTCATTTAAGAGCAGACAAATCTGTCTACCCTCTTCCTCGTTCGTTTGCCGGTATGTCGAAATGTGAATTCGAGTTCCGTGATCATGGCGCTTGAAACAGTGCAGAAATATCGGGACCACTCAATTAAAAATAATCGTGGTAAGAACCCGTTTAGTAATAGTGTAAGTGATGTTTTAGTTTTATGTTCACGATTAGTTTGTAACAACGATTATTCGCAATGATGTACTTAGATAGTGTAAGCCTAAAAACCTGACTATTTTAAACACTAGGCCTAAATATTGTTGTTGACAACAAAATATACTTGATTTGATTAGTTTTTAGTTTAAACATACTTTTATGTATTTCATTTTTAATGACTTATAATTGGAACGAAGTTCTTTATCGCGCGTTGTGAAAGGGGGCTAGACGGAAAAAATTCTTCCGAAAAGTTGTCACGACACTTTTTTTGTCTTAGATGATTATCGCTAGATGGCGCTGAGATCAAAATCTTTTAAAACACGTTCCTTATCGCGCGTTACGTTAGGAAAAAAACTATAAGATATCTTTTAATCGAAAGGAACTTCGTTCTATTCGGATGTCCCTGGATGACACCTATCAAGTTTTTTTTTATGGTAATTTAAATAAAGAGGTTGGTCGTTTTCTTTAATTGTAAAATTTTTAATGATGCCAGCGAGAAGTTAGATTTAACTGTCAATCCTCACATAATATATTAAAAATGTCATTTTGTGAGTAGCGTAGGTACATTTAATAAATTAGATAATTGTACACAGAGAACGAAGAATATTATTTGATCTGATAAACAAATACAGTATAAGTAAATTAAAGTCTTTGTGTACACATTTGTTTAACGAGTCTATTTCTTTTCGAAATAATTTCTTTATATTAAAAAAGGTCAAAGGTTGACATATAAAATAAGTCAATTTTGATATTGATTTCTCGAAATTTCTATATTAAAAACACACGTAATATTATCAAAGAACAATTCTTCAGAAATAAAGCTTAGTAAAAACTGTAGTATTTTTTTTCTTAAAGCGTTTATTCACCTATTCACCTTCCACAATTACGAAATATCACGGGATTCGAAATGAGTATGGGAGTGCAAATTTTTTATTGTGTTGTATGCAGATGTGTTGGCCGAGTGGTTGAAGCGCTTGCCTTCCGTACGGGAGGTCGCGGGTTCAAAACCGGCCGGCTTGTACCTCTAAATCTTAATATGAAAAAGATTTATGTGCGATTTTTCACAACACCACTGGCTAAAACGGTAAAGGAAAACATCGTGAGGAAACCTGCATATCGGAAAAGGGTTCTAAAAATCCTTTGAAGATATGTGAAGTCCCCAATCCACATTAGGCAAGCGTGGTGGACTATGCCTAACCCCTCTTCGGAGGAGACCTGAGCTCAGCAGTGGGCAGTAATGGATTGTTACAGTACAGTACAGTATGCAGACGAGCCAACGGGCCACTTGATCGTAAGTGGATACCGTCGCTTACGGACCTCTGCAAAGTCAGGGGACACTGAAGGGTCGCTACTTATGACCTATCGAAGCCTCCAACCGCTCACACTTAGCGTCCGAACCCCGGTTGAGCCAAAACCCAGCACGGGGTTATGAGGTACGGCGCGACGCATTACGCCTTCGGCACTTTTTCCCGTCGCGCCGCCCGTCTAAAGACAACAGTCCAAAGGTTTTAACTTCTGTACTTATTATTCTGTGACATTACTAAGGTCTCAAACACAACTAATACAAACAAACTTCATACTTATGAGTAAATGTACGACACATGCATTAAATTACACACTGGAAGCAAAGTTCATTTCAATCTTACATTTCGAGACCTTAAGCTCTCGACTTAAAGCTCAAAATCCTTTAACATAAAGTCTAATGTAACTTCGTTGTTGTCAACCTCTTAAAAGCACTGAGGAAAGCTTCCTTCAAAGTCACTCATATAAGTAACTAGATGACCCGCGCAACTTCGTCTGCGTTACAAAGGGGTTCAAATATTGTAGCCTATATAGGCACGCGCCGCCCGGCGCAAACAACTACGACCCTGCATTTTAAATTTGTAATATCTTCGGTAATATTCACTTAAATTACATGCTGCAAAAAGCATATTGATCTATAATAAATACACAATTTATTTAAGGTACTTAATTGGATAAGGATTAATGCTGTATTGTTTAAAATCACTTCGTAAATAACCATTTTTTAGTAAAGAATAAAAATGGTTATGCTGGGTTATCCCTAAGAGATAGACATATACCATCGCGGACTTTTTTGTTGAACTTTTTAAGGTGAACAATACTGTAGTACATTATTTTGGTCTATCTCGTAGCCAGCGTTTGCAATATAAGCGCAAAAAAAACGTGCTTATTTACGACATCACATTAGAAACCTTTAAATCTTTAAATTTATCAGTGTTTCTCTACTATATTATGCATTTATTATACATACAAACCTTCCTTAAGAATCACTCTATCTATTAAAAAAAACCGCATCAAAATCCGTTGCGTAGTTTTAAAGATCTAAGCATACATACAGACATACAGCGAAAGCGACTTTGTTTTATACTATGTATTGATTAAGAATTTTAGTTATAGGTTTTCCACACACGCGAAATTAGTAATGTTTTTGAAAATTTTACATAATTTGAATATATTGTCTATAAATAATAATGGATATACAAGTTATTATTTAGTGTTAGAAAAATCAACTTATTTAAAACTATTACTAAACGGGTTCTTACCACGATTATTTTTAATTGAGCAGTCCCGATATTTCAGCACTGTTTCAAGCGCCATGATCACGGGAAGACTGAGGAGCTGCGTTCGTTTGCCGGTACCAAGTAAGTGATGTAGATAACCGCGAGTGTTTAAAGAAATTTATTATTTAAAACTAGTTAACCCGCTTAATTTCGTCTGAGTCACAAAGGGAAACAAAATATCCTATAGCCTTCCTCGAAAAATGAACTTTCCAAAACTGAAAGATTTTTTGTAATCGAACCAGTAGTTTCGGAATCTATCCGAAACAAACAAACAATCAAACTTTTCCTCTTTAAACCTGTAGAAGGTAATGGATAACGATCTCAAGAAATAGTGAAATGGCTACTATTTCTCAATTATGACGAAACAGAAAAACTAATTGGTCCTGATGATTGAAATGTACTTGTTAAATTGATTTCATAATAAAATTAGAAAAAAAATGTTGCTAATTTTTGTATTGTATATTTTTTGTTTTTTTTTTTCCTTTGTTTATACTATATTAGTCAAACAAATAATAAAATTGTATCGATGCTAGGTATATCCTCCAAGATTCTTTTCTGTGTATATCTGTACGATTGCCTGCAACACAGTTTCGACCTAGTGCGGGGATCAATGCTAATGTGTGTTTTGTAATTGGTGTCTTGGTTCAATAAAATATTTTTTACTTTACTTTTTTACTTAAATGTCCTGGCATTGCAGAGGCAACCACTTAATATCAAGTGGATCGTATCTTAACCTCCCTAACATTACTACTTGTAAGTCGAAATTCGAACCTCCGGGACGGAAACGACTTATTTGAACAACGAAAATAAATTTAAAGAAGCAAAAAATGAAAGCTTCGTAACTTTTAAAAGTTAATTAAGCCTTTTTAATTGTTAATTCGTAATTTTCTTTCTTTATTAAGGAAGTTTGTATATTCAAGTAATATTTTATTGATGAGTACTTTTTAATATTTAATCATAATTAATTAGTAGGTCATCAGTGTTCATTTATTTCACTACTTGTTTCATTAAAATATTATTTACAAAACTTATTATTAATGGCCATTAAGGCTCAAGAGAGAGGAATCTCCTCGCATGTCGTCTCAAGAACGACTGCCTTCTGGATCAAGTTTTTACCCACCTAGGAAGCGAAATCTTCTCATGATGGTTGAATGCTTATCATTTTTTGGGACAAAAACTATCATATTTCCTTTCTTCATTGCCTTGTATGCTTACGGGTCACTTGATCGTAAGCAGTCACTGTCACTCATAGACCTGCATAACGCCAGGGGACCCTGCGGGACCGCTACCTACGGGGCCTACCTCTAACCTACGAGGCTTGAATAAAGTTCTTTATTCAAGCCGCGTTTGAAGAAAGACAAGTCATAGCGCTCGAGAAACATCGAAGAGGAGAGCTCATTACATACCCGGATGATGCGTACAACACATGCAGAAAAATCACCCTGTAGCTTACCACACAGCTTAATACCAAACGCCACATAAGCAAAAAGTTCGATTCAGAGTTTTTCTCCCCAAAGACGCGGTCCGAATTCCCCCACGTGAAGTACCAGTATTGACTTTACTTCGTCCCTATGTTTGTGGTATAGGGGATGTTGTCAATTTACCCTAATTGGCCCCTACGGGTATAAAGTTACGTTCGATGTCAAAATATCGATCTTATAATATACCTTAGGAGAGTCTGTATGTCTAAAAATTATTTGAAGTTTTCTAAAATGAAGTATTGATGTAGAAAATACTTTGGACATGTTAGCTCATTAATTTTTCAAATGTATAGAATAATTATATATATTGTATACTTAGTGTTTCTGGAGGTTGACCTATGTGTGTGTTCAAAATATGAATATAAATTTAATGTGGTAAAAGTTTTACAATATTTTTAGTGATATTTTGTGTCGTTGTATGTGAATTTTACTTTCCTGTTTTGGTTTGTTGAACAAATTGCAATTAGTTAAGATTGATTGATTAATCAACGAAAACGGATGAAATATTTGAATGTTGAAATTTATTTGAATTTAATTATTAATGTTTTATTTTATTTATATTTATTTTAACAATGTAGTGGTGTATTATCATTATTATTTAGTTTTAATTAATTATCTTATGAATACGCACATAATGCAGTTGGCTGCAACATTGTACTTTTTTGGAACTTTCTTATGTTAAACAAAATGTTGTAGCTGTTTATTATCCCTTACTAAAAAAAAAAAAAAATTGGAAACTTTAACATAGCGAAATTATGGTATGAAATGAAAAAAAATCTAATGATAGTAGTAGCAAGAAACGTTTTGAAAATTTACTTTAATTATTAACTGAAATACTACCAAATAATAAATAATCTATGTCTAAACCTGATTTAATTTTGTTTACTACGACCTCGAAACTAATTTCCGCATCAGGGACTAATTCTCTATCACGAAAACCGCTCACAATGATTACCTAAAAGCCTGGGACCTAAGTACACAAGTAAAAAAAGGTTTCCAGAAAATCCAGGGATTATGGTGGCAACAAGATTGTCGCCAATTTAGTCGCCAAACGACCTGGATGAACGAACGACTCTCTCTGTCTCTTTCTTTTGTTTTAACTGCATTACAGATAAATAAGCTTACTACCTCGTGTGAAACCAGCATATCGGAAAAGGGTTGTAAGAATCCTTTGAAGATATGTGAAGTCCTCAATCCGCACTAGGCAAGCGTGGTGGACTATGCCTAATCCCTCTTCTGAGGAGACTTGACCCCAACAGTGGACAGTAATGGGTTGGTACAGAAGCTTACTACCCACTTGATGGTTCATGGTTACGTCGCTCATGAGACTCTTCAATGCCACGTAATTAGGAGCCTTATCATATACTCTAGGGAACTTTCACTAAACCTCGTTTGATGAGGGATAAATCAAAGTGCTCCGGAAACACCGAGGACGGGAGTTCATTCCTAATTGGGATTCACTCTCACAAACCAATCATCATATTATATTATTCCATTTAAATAAACTAGGATTGGTGCTTATAATAATTATAATCTGTACAAAATGAGCTTTAATTTCTAAGAATATTTAATAATTGTGTGAATCCAGCAGACACAAAAGACATCTTAAATCACGACTAAAAGAGATCATTTTCAAACAACATTAAAATATTTGTTAGACAATATTAAGTAGAATCGTGTTGAGACATAATAAACCTTTTCAATGAGCTTTTCTTTGAAACTTGTCTGGGTTATGCCACAGAAAAGTTATCAAAAGTTAAGAAAGTAAACTGAAAAATTTAAATACAGTATACATTGGACACTGCAGCTAGCCATGTTTTAATATTTCAATATTTTGACATAGACATACTTTATTTATGGTAAAAAAGATACAAAAGACGGAAAATTAAAAACAATTACATACTGTATATCATTTTACATTTCCACCACAAACCAGCCAAGACTCAGCGTATTGCTGAATATTGACACAGATTATATAATTTATTTTGTTCATAAGTAAGTACAATAAAACAAGTACCTACCTAACATTTTTCAATCAATCAAGCTCGGTTTTTGTCAATTAGACTCCACTTTTAAAATATCATCTTTCCAACAAAAAATAATCATTAAAATAGGTTAATAAACGAGTTATCCGCGAACATACATAAAAACATAGGTATACAGGGTGTAGGAATAATTGATAATAATAATAAATGACAGAATAATCCTCAACTAGTAAAGCTCTTCACGGATTTAAATATACAATTATAATAAAATAGCTGCAGTAGTTAAGTTTGACTTCTGATGTTATTATTCTGTGTACTGTTTTACCTTTTCGTAGAATTACGAGTTTGAGTATGTGAATATAATGACGTGTTTAAAGATGAGACAAGGCTTCATATTATGTAAACTTTATTGCTCCACGGGTATGAAGGTATGAGTTTATACGATTCAACTGATGCTAAATATTTTGAGGCTAACATACAACATTGTTTGTTTTGGAACAAAGTTCCTTATTGCGCGTTATCGAAAGGGGGCTAGACGGAAATTCTTATGAAAAAGTTGTCACGACACTTTTTTGTTTTAGATGATTATCGCTAGATGGCGCTGTGATTAAAATATTTTAAAACAATTCCTTCTTTTGTTTTATGTGATTAATGCTAGATGGCGCTGTGATCAAAATATTTTATTTAAGTTATAATAATAAGTTAGTTTAAAACGTCTGTCTCTAAACAAGAAAAATTTCCAATCGAGGATATCTTTATATAATATTTTCCTGTGATTTTCTGATAGAATAAGAAATATTGAAATATAAAATTAACGATGTAGGAAAATTGCTTTTATGATACACGTCTCTGAAGTTTCTATGTTTACTCTGATTACTGATTCTTGTAGAAGCAAAATACCATCTTGATACAGGAGTACCTAATATTTTATTGTGATTATTTCAAAGAGCATATAAATATTATTTATCACTTAATAACCTTACCCTTGTTCAAGAATAGAAAATCATTTATTTCATTTAGAAACTTGTGATTTTCAACGTCCAGGAGCTAACAGGTGAATGAACACCGCGATAACATTATTATCTTTTATTAACAAATAGCCCCTAATTCTTATCAGTGTAATCATTCTTCTTGTAAAGATACGGCTCATTAGTAGCGACGATGCATACGTGACTAAACAGTGCTGGTAATATTTGTAAAATAATAAGTTTAGTCATGCAAATTTCAACTAACCGAGTTAATTTTACTAGTTCATCGGTAGCGCAAATTAATTATGTGGAATTCGTTAATAAATTACGGTCACCGAAAAAAGGAGTTCAGGACATAGTTACTATATAACGTCTGTCTCTCTCTCTTTTATAGTAAAAAAATAAAATTTTATTATAATTCCCTCACTAATTAATCGGAAGGAACTTCGTTCCATCCGGGTGTCCCTTGACACCTCTCAAGTTTTTTTATTTCTAGAGAGAGAGAGAGAGGTTCCTGAGTTATGCCTTATCCTTCCTCAGCTTTAGAGAGAATCCTAAATGGTAGGTAGCAGTACAAGTGTACAACCAACAAGAAGAATTGGTCAAATTTGTCCAGGCGTTGTTGAGGTATGCGCTTATAAACATATTTCACGATTCATTTTTACATTAAAATTTAACTAAACGCCATGAACAATTTAAAATATAACAATTCTCGAGGTCATCTCATTAAAATTACGTATTTCCCAAACAAATAATAATTTGTCCTCATAATTTGTGCCCCGACCTTAATACATCAAACCAGTACATTTGAGTGTCTCCCTCCATTTTAAGTGCAGTTTAATTCGGGCCACGTTTCCTGAGTAATTAGTGCCCGCGATGAGGCCCGGGGGCTTTGCAGAAAACAATAAAATTAATTGCACGCTCTTTGTAATATCTGACGATTATTTGCGGGCCACAGATTGAGGATGAGGTTTCCTAACTTTGGTTTAACCCTTAAATGGACGATTTTTGTTTCACGTTTTAAAAAATATATTTGTGTAATGGACATGTATTACTGTCTAGGAAAAATGAGTAAAAAAAACTAGACATGAATTTACTATGATTTTTTTAAAGTACCTACAAAATTCGTTCAGAAATAAGAACTAGCTGTCAAAATTAACAAAAAAATTAAAAGAAGCCTAATTTTATCGGTGATGTTTAGTATGTTGTTTAACCCTTTCACGCCCACAGGAAATATTTTTCCCTTCTACAAAAATCGTTATTGATTATTATTGAATCGATATTTTTTAATGAATGTCTAACGTAGGTACGTTGTGTTAAAATGTTTCCCATGAAATTAATAGGAAAATTAAATTTGTACACCCTACAATGCTTTTCTAGTGATATCTCTTACTTTACAGAATAACTTAAATATTGTGTAGTATTCGCATATTTAGTATCAGCCATCTTATTGTCCTGAAAGGGTTAAAAACAACATTGACCATTTAAGGGTTAAGGTTAAAGACTAAAGAAATAATGTTTAAGTTTTCTGACATTAAAGAATCGACGGTAACCGCTTACGTCATCGGGTGCCGTTATCTTGTCTGCTTATAAGGCAATAAAAAAACGAAAAACCAGAGTGAAAAAAGTTTTATAGAGCAGACGATTACAACTTGTTTTTTCATGAGCAATGGAAACAATTTATCATAAGATGGGTCGTAGGCAATAAAAATCTACGATCGTACTAATCCTATTTTTATTGAGTTGCAAGAATATAAGTTGACATAAATTTTAGAGTTATTTCGTTACCTATAGACTGTTTCAATGCCAGGGGGTCGCTATCTATGGTAATATATTATCGATTTATCGAGGAAAGTTATAGGCTATATTTTATTTTCAAAAAATTTTAGGATCCGTATGAAAATATCAAATACAAGGTGATACAAGGTGAATAATCGAAAACCTATTAATGCGTACGCTGCAAAAACTATTGACAATAGAACAAAATGATGTATTACAGGTTTTTAGGTATTTTTAAGAAAAACAATAAAGTCCGGGAGAGCATATATCTAACTATCATAGTTTAGTCACAATAACCGCTTTTATGTTTAGCAAAATAATATTTCGTCCCGAGATTGAATTTAACGTTGAAGAAGCATCGTTATATTAACTTATAATCCAAATTAAGTATTATGTTATCAAGAGTATTAATGTAGTAGTAAATTACTTTTTGTTTTATTCCAATCGGACTATTCGTTTAGAAGTTATCACGAGTATAAAACGCAATGAATATGTGGGGCACAGCGGGCCGCGAAAATAATGACTCGACGGCATTGCGAGTACTGTTTGAACCCCTTCTTAACGCAGACGAAGTTGCGCGGGTCAGGTTAAAAATATACTATGAACTATATATTGTCCTTTCCTTAAAAGCCAGTTGAATCTTCAACTGAGTATGCTCAGAATCCATCAATTGTTGCTCAGCATTGATGCATAGTTTATCGAATATTTGGCAATCTCGGCGCATAGCTGTAGGGCCTTATCGTCTCCGTATTGTGGCAGATCAATAATAATCCTAATTTTGGTATATACAGGGTGTGCTAGAATGAAATAATAGGTTGAATGAAGAATTATTAACGTCAAGTTTTAAAAAGTCTTTTTATTGGCATGTAGGCAGACGAGTCAACGGGCCACCTTATTGAAAGCAGTAACTTACTCATAGACTTTTACAATATCAGGGACAGTGAAGAGCAGCAGCTCTTCAGCATGGTTAGCAAACCATGACCTACCTTTTTAGGACTTTCCTCAAACCTCGTCTGAAGAAGAACAAATCATAGCACTCGAGGAAAACTGAAGAAGGGAGTTCATTCCATAGCCATACCCCAAATATTTGAATAAAATGTATGTTTATCTCTATTAGCTCTTCTAAAGTGTTACCAGATTATCCATTTCTGGGACACCTTGTAGATATTCCAATATGATCGAGCGAGGAATTCATTTCCTGCTCGCTTTGTGAAAAAATCTAATTTATTCGCCAAACGTTATTATTTTTTGTATTCGAATTATACATTATCTTGGTAGACATGAATCCCAGTAAAATGCCACGAGTAATAAATATTTTTGGGCTTTACATTTAAAATTGTTTCGAATTATCAAAATGTAGACAAAAGCGAATTTTGAAAGTTCACCACCTTTACTTGGAACCGCTGCGCTCTTCTACAGTTGGGTTCAGAAGATCATTTTTGCCTCGTACCATTCCGATTTGGAATGGACTCCCGTCTGCGGTGTTCCCGGAGCGCTATGACATGTCCATCTTTAAACGAGATTTAAGAAAAGTCTTGTATGGGTAGGCGATTGATAACGGTCCCTCTTTGCCCTGGCATTGCAGAGGTTCATGAGCGACGGTAACCGCTTACCATCAGGTGGGCCGTATGGTCGTTTATCTATGTTGCAATAAAAAAAAAATGGATGTAAAAGGAGAGGAAAGTATGAAAATTTGCGGTGTGACAGAAGACTATGCCAGAACAGAAATAACTCAAGACAAAAACACACTGCGTAGATTGAATAAGATAAATAACGATGAATAAAGATATACCAGAGCTAAAAATAATAGCACAAATGCTCTTTTTATCCAAATTCGAATATTCCGGCAATTTTGCGCACACGAACAGGAAACAGATGTTGGAATAAAGCAAAGATTACAATAACAACATAGATCAGAATCCGCATTGTGCCTGACACATCCCCTTTCCCTTCTCTTGGAGGTCGAAAACACAGCACAGTAGAAACAGTACTGTACTGTCAACTTTTTACTGTTTATTTTGTTAAGCAATTAGGCAAATTGCACTGTTATTGTACTGTACTGTATACTGTACTGTGACAATCCACAATCCCTTTCATAATGTTAGTGGATGCAATAGCGCAAGAAAGGTCATTATGTCAGGTTTGAGAGAGATCCATGTCCAGCTTTGCTTTGCTTTGCATCTTATACCGGTTGTTCCATCGGGAATGCTATGGAATGAGCTCCTCTCTTCGGTATTCCCAGAGCGCTATGACTTGTCCTTCTTCAAACGAGACTTGAGGAGGGTCCTTAAGTTAGGTCGTAGGTAGCGACCTCTCAGTGTTTCCTGACATTGCAGAGGTTCATGAGCGACGGTAACCACTAACGATCAGGTGGCCCATTGGCTCGTCTACCTACATGGCAATAAAAAAATAAAAATCACTAGCCTTGCAGCGAGTTTTATACTAGCTCGTTTACCTATACAATAATAGGCGTTTCAAGTCTTCTGTCCCCTTTCCATATTTTCCTTTCCTTCCCATTTCCAACGCAGATTTAAAAACAACTATAAAAATGATGAACTACTGTTCTACATTAACAATGTCCTTAGTTATCTTGCGCTTGTTCTAAATACATATTTCAACAAGGGATTTCGTTTTTGTTCCTTGAGCTTAGAATACTTTACGTTGTGACAACGGACGGGGAATGTCCCTGGGAATACTAGGGCAAGTCAATTCAGTTTGCTAGAATAACAATATTACCCCGGACCGGCCCTTTTCACTGTACGAATAATATTGGTGGATTTTGAGATTGACTTAAGTGGGTCTGGGCTAGTTTTTTGGAATATGAAGACTTTATAGACGAGATAGTGCTATTTTTGTAGGACAAGCAACCTTCATTCATAATTAATGGGTTCTTACAACAATTTTTAATAATTGAGTGGTGTCAATGTTTTGACGTTTTCGTCACTCAATCACGAAAAGACTAGATAATGCGGCTAGATTTAAGAGCAAACAAGTTTGTTCGCTTTTGTGTAGTTCTACTGGAACTCAAACTCACACACGACACACCATAGTTACTGTTTCTACTAGACTCTCCGAGCAGTAGCGTGCTTAAATATTTTAGTTAGGGTATTCAGAAGTGAAGATTTTGACGTAATTGTTCATAGATTACATGCTACTATCCATTTGATTACATTTTTTAGCAACAATAGTAACTAAATACGTGCAAATAATAAGACTGCGGGGTGTATATCAATGAAAGAAACCGTATTTGATCGATTTTTGTTGTTATTTTAATAGAATTTGAAAAGCTAGGGTATGCAACGCATATTTGCTTCTATAGACTGCACGCCACTGTCTCCGAGTACCTTAAATAAATGGGTTCCATATAACAGCAAATCTTCCACTCAAGGCTGTTATGTCTAAGTCTGTCTAACAAGATGTTTCCAAAAAATAACTCTTACTTTGTCAATTACATAATTCCCAAACGAAGAAAATGCCTACACGTGCCAAACACAATTGTCAGGAAATGTCTGAAGCGAAAAAAATTGTTTCCTCGGCCTCCATAAAACGGTCCTTCCAGGAATCTCTTACAATTACTAGCAGCAGATTTGTCACGTATCGAGTCCCTGCGCCGCACTCGTAAAATCCACAGAAAACTCTGGGACAGGTACGGATTTGGAATATTTAAAGGGGGACAAAAACTGAAAATAGCAACACCAGTGCCAGTCTACTATATTAGCTTAGTGGTTGTCTTTATAAATTGCCTTTAAAATTACTTTATTTTAACCTTTGTTTAATTCAGTCTAGAATGCATTAGCATGTAAAGTATGAAATTTTGGGTTGGTACAGTAGTACAGTAGGCACTAAACTTGCAGCTTTTATTCTACCTTCTCCTTAAACATTTTAAGCGATTTGGATTTAAGCTATTTTTTTAGTAAGAAGACTTATAGTCTTCTTACTAAAAAAATAGCAGAAAGAAGACTTATAGACCAAATCGCGAGAAGGTAGAATAAAAGCTGCAAGTTTAGTGCCTACTGTACTACTGTACCAACCCATTACTGCTCACTGTTGGGGTCAGGTCTCCTCAGAAGAGGGATTAGGCATAGTCCACCACACTTGCCCAGTTGCGGATTGGGGACTTAACATATCTTCAAAGGATTTTTATAATCCTTTTCCGACATGCAGGTTTCCTCACGATCCTTTCTTTCACCGTTTTTAGCCAGTGGTGTTGTGAAAAATTGCACATAAATCTTTTTCAAAGTTTAGTGCATTGGTTAATAAATTTCAAACAATAATGGACTTTTTACGTTATAAATACAGTTTACTATTACTTGGCACTGCACAACACACTTCTTGTCACTGCCAGTACGAAATAACACTTATCCCGTTCATCTCATACTTAAACTATTTGAGTATCTATTCATGCTAAATATCTCAGTAGTCAAAGTTAGTGATGAGTTGTCAAATATTAATTTATTGCTCTCAGACGAATCTGTCGGGGACATGGGCCCTTCGTCCCTTCTAGATCCGGTCACGAATGTCAGTCATAAATCGAAGAATACTGAGTACTGTGGAAAATCTTTTTTTTATCGCATCAAAACGAACGATCAATCATTTCGTCGACATATAATGTATTCGTCGCTTTGTCGTGGATGGATTTATACCGGTTTAAGGAAAAAATGGGTAAGAAAGAACATTTCTGCGAGTGGAAAGCGGTTTCTCGTGTTTATTTTTGATATGGGGAGTCTTTGTGTCGTTCCAGGACTTTTATGAGGGGAAATAAATATTTGTAAGTAGCGTGTACTTGACAACTTGGTACATTATGTACGATTATGGACTGTTGTGTTAAGTTTTTTGGTCGCTTGTTCCAGTTTTTGGAGTATCTTAAGTTTCAACAATAAAGTCAGACAGCCCACTTTATGGATAGCATTCGTCACCTTTACAATGTCTGGCAATATCGAGTTACTACGTATATACCGTAATAATACTATTAAAATATAAATAATTTATTAAAATTTTCATGACTAGCGCTTTATGAAACGATTACTCAATCTTAACACAAACCTATAGCAGCATATTTTTTGTACGTCTGAACCACGGATGTCATACTTGTTTAATCTGTGGTCTGAGCAATCAAAACAAAGATAGTTCAAGATAAATCGAGGGAAATTATTGGGAGTTGTCAACCCTTCTTATGTAGACTGACATATTGCGGAAGCAGTTGTTCAATTCACTTCCAATAAGAATAATACACAAAAGAAAATAATATTTTCTTAGGACGCTGTATTCAACAAAACAATGTCTCAGTAGTTTAACTTTTACAAACATACATAATAACTCGTACACATATTAACCTTGAATTACATAATATTAGATTATTGAAGAAAACCGTATCAAAATTCTTTACATAAAATCAGGGTCAGACAGTAGGTAGCTTCTTGGTTCTAAACTAAGTATTGCGTGTACAAGGCCCTATCATAAATCGCCGTAAATTGCTATCGAATACACAGCTCCAATCAATTCACGTACACACCAAATTGCTAGGCAACCGGACATTGAACTTCAGTCATTGAGTCCAAAAATGGGTACAGACCATTCAGACCACTCTGCAGTGCTCCTGAATCATTAATCAGAGTGGGGCAATAAAACGTGGCGGGCGGTCCGAGGCCCGCCCAACCGTCAAAACGATTGATCTCACCGACACCTCTATCTGCAGCCTCGTGAATATTTATTGCTTTTTAGAACGGTGTCCGACGGTGATTTTTCATTTGAAAGTCGCTTCAGCGTTTATCGGAGCTATTTCCGCGAGTTTTATGGCCCTACCTGTTTTAATGTTCACTTGTCGTCGACTGTCAATTGTTTTGTTTTGAGGTTCTTCAAACGATTGTGCTTCTCCTTGTCATATGTATTGTACTAGATCTAGGCTACTGTTCCAGACTTTTTCAACTCCTTTGATCAAATATTTGTTAAACGTTCTTCTTGCTTAGATAATATTATTATAATCTCTCTATTTTAATCACTATATCGATTACCTTGATGATTCTAAAGAATGACCTGATGGTAAGAATCGTTGAAAAGTTGCGTTACAATGGTATTTTTTTGCCAATTTGAAAGGTTTCTAGCGTAAAATGTTTCCAGTCGAGCGAGCGTCCTTGGCCCAATGACGTGACCTCGTAAACTCAAAAGCCTGACTATGTTCCAGACCAATTTTTCTATATCAAGAACTGATTAAGTGAGTTATCGACTCATTGCCTGAGCTGAGGCATTTTTTAGTGTAAAATATTCCGATATGATATATTTAAAAAAAAATCTGGGTTTTGAAGATAGAGAGTTTTATACATAACTAGCGGACCCGCGCAACTTCGTCAGCGTCACTTTCAATTAAAAGGTAGCCTATGTTCTTTCTTAGGATCTAAAGATTGTCTGTGCAAAATTTCATCAAAATCGGTTCAGAGGTTTAAGCGGGAAAGCGTAACAGACAGACAGACAGAGTTACTTTAGCATTTATTTTCGCGTTGGGATTAATCAGGGAAAATAACGTCGAAGGTTATTATGGCGAAATTAGGGGAAGGAATTAGGATATCGGTATTCCCAGAGTGCTATGACTTGTCCTTCTTCAAACGAGGCTTGAGGAGGGTCCTTAAAGTTGGGTCGTAGGTAGCGACCACTCCGTGTCCCCTGACATTGCAGAGGTTCATGAGCGACGGTAACCACTTACGATCAGGTGGCCCGTTGGCTCGTCTGCCTACAGGGCAATAGAAAAAAAGGCCTATGTTTAGTAGGGGTACAGCCTGATGATTATTGTTTATATTTCAGTTGAATTTTTAGTGTTTAGGAATTCCTTATCAACAGTGGACGTCCGTTGGTAAAATGCTTCATCATCATGGTTCATGGATCAGCCCTATCGAGTGATTTGTTTTCCCTGTAGCACACCCTTAGTCTTTCTAGTACACTGTAGTTACTGTAAACTTATTCAGACACTCGCGGTTTTCTATAATACTTTCATGCATTTTCAACGGGTTCTTACCACGATATTTAATTATCGAGTATGTGGAATCCAGTGCTAAACACAACAGTCACTAAGGGTTCATGCTCAGAGAGTCTTGTAGATACAGTGAGTGTGGTGTGTCGTGATGTGAGCTCGAGTTCCAGTGTACCACCAAAAAGCGAACGAGAAAGAGGGTAGACAGATTTGTTTGCTCTTAAATCGACCCGCAGTATCCAGTCTTCTCGTGATCATGACGTTTGCAACATCGTCGAAATTTCGAGACAACTACGTTAATTAAATATCGTGGTAAGAACCCGTTGAAAATGCATGAAAGTATTGTAGTTACTGTAACTTACATTCCTCCAAGCATTGAGACTTCTACCTTTGTTCAAGGTTCCGTAATGATGGTAAATGTATTCATGTCGAGCCACGATTAAGCCACGGTAAGACAATGCATGGGAATGATTCTAATTATTCTAATTTCTGATACGTGCTTCTGAACTTCTCTTAAAAATGATAATGTCTTTCTACTGGTTTCCTTAAACAGTATTATTACAAGAAGTAAGTCTTCCTCCAGTCCAAAAAAAAGGCTTTTTTTATATTTTTGTGGTCTTTGTGTTTTTTGTTTATTATGTCATACGGACAAGCTTCGAATTCAGCTTCGTATACCTTTGAATACTTATACTAACTGTTTGTTAAGGTAAAGTATATCAATTTATAGATTCCTATTACTATTTATATATCCTAATCTTCTATCTATATATATAAAAATGAATTGCTGTTCGTTAGTCTCGCTAAAACTCGAGAACGGCTGAACCGATTCGGCTAATTTTAGTCTTAAAATATTCGTGGAAGTTCAGGGAAGGTTTAAAAGGCGAGAAAAAATCGAATAATTTCTGGGAAAACCCTAAAAACAGCCCTTTTCTGTTTCCCATACAAACGTTTTCTAAATAATATGTAGAGTCAATTTGAACTTTATTGCTATTCAATAAAGTTCATATTAAATTATAATCACTCACTGTTGTCTAAGCAATTTAGGTGTGTTCCTAACGTCAACGAGTCAATTTGCAATTTGACAATTGACAACCAACTAACATGTCAATCATTCTGTCGCACTTCAGAATACGGAGATTTATGCGTGCCCGCACACTTATCAATAGTATTGTCAATACTTTCGACCGAGGGATGGGAAAAGATACTAAAAAATAGCATGTTAAAGAAAGTGTTAATTAAAAGCACATTTTCAAAAATAGCACGTGCATGTTTTATAATAAATAATACTTGAAAAACTTAATTGTATTTTAGGTTCAAGTTCCAAAATCGTATAATGTTAAAAATATTAATGTTAACATCGTAAGTCTACTATTCAGGTGGTCTTATAATTTATAATATATGCAATGAGGTAATTCAAATTTCTTTCATACTTTTAGAGGCTTGACGCTGCCTGAAATTACTTTTTTTCATATCTTTTAGGCAATACATGGAACTAAACTCACTTGACGTAAGCACCAGGAGGTATATACAAATAACACAATTTCAATATCTAAAAGATTTTTAGTGCATGCTACTCAAACGCTATTATTGCTATTTTTTCTAACACTAATTAAGTTGTTATGACTTTTAAATCCCATCTCTGCTTCTGACACAAGTATAGACAATACTTTTTTAGGTGTGCGGGCACGCTATGGCTTAAAGGTAAACTCCAAAAAAAATGATATTTTCAAGGTACTTAAGCACCCCGATCCCGATCCGAATAACTCCAACTATAATGTAGGCATCGACCGGTGGCGACGCCCCGGACCCGTGGAACCATAGGGCCTGGGGTTTATTTAGCGCCACATCGAGGCCCAACCTCCAAATTATACCACACCCGCTGTGGCAAGACGTGCACTCTCTGTAGTCATCCCCCTGGGCTACAACTAACGTGTCGTCTGCGTAACAAATAACGCTAAGTTCCGAGAGGAGAGTGCCTCTCAGTACTTAGTCGTACCCGATATTCCAGAGGAGAGGTCGCGGGCCGTCCCATATGAAACACCGCGGACGACTTGAAACCGGTGCAAGGTCCCACCGTACCTGGCACTGTGTGTAATACAACATCAGCAGAATTCTTGGGTGTGCGAGCGGGCATTTTGACGCCCAAAAGTGATAAGGATGTAACAATTAACGAATGCATTCTCTCCGAAATTGAGAGGAATGAAGTGCACTTCACCTCTATAAACACTGCCGGTATGCAAGATGACACATTATTCTGTGAAATTTCTGAACTCTCTATCAGCAAGTGTACTTCCAGTGCATACCATCAAGCTGAACGTCGGTGTCCCAATTATGCTTCTTCTGAACCTATCTTCGAAGTTGTGTAACTGCTGCCTTAAAGTCATCTGAACAGGCACACCAAGTCATTGAGGCGGAAATTCTTTCGGGTTGAGCCTTTCACGACGGGAAACGCGTCGCCTCTCTTCGCATAATCACGTGCTGGGTGCTGTCTTCAGCCGGGGCTCAGGCCCTGAGTGTAAGCGGTTGGAGGTTTTAGTGCGGTTCAACTTCCACATATTCTTCAACTAAAAAAAAATAGGATGAGGCATCGGCGAGGCTGTATTTATATCATACATTCTTTTCATCTATACTAATATTATAAAGAGTTTGTTTGTTTGTTTGAACGCGCTAATCTCAGGATCTACATGTCCGATTTCAAAAATTCTTTCACTGTTGGAAAGTCCATTTATCGAGGAAGGTTATAGGCTCCATTTTATTTTCAAAAAAATTTGGGATCCGTATGAAAATATCGAATATGTAACACAAGGCGAATAATCGAAAACCTATTTATGCGTACGCTGCAAAAACTACTGACAATAGAACAAAATGATGTACTACGGGTTTTTAGGTATTTGTAAGACCAACAAAAAAGTCCGCAAAAGAGAGCATATATCTAACTATCATAGTTTAGTCACAATAACCGCTTTTATGTTTAGCAAAATAATATTTCGTCCCAAGTTTGAATTTAACATTAAATGAGTATCGTTATATTAACCCTTATCCAAATTAAGTATTATGTTATCAAGAGTATTAATGTAGAAGTAAACAACTTTTTGTTTTATTCCAATCGGACTTTTCGTTTAGAAGTTATTACGAGTATAAAAACGCAATGAATATGTGGGTGCAACAGCGAGCCACGAAAATAATAACTCGACGGCGTTGCGAGTCCTGTTCGAACCCCTTTGTAACGCAGACGAAGTTGCGCGGGTCAGCTAGTAATATTATAAAGCTGAACAGTTTGTTTGTTTGAACGCGCTAATCTCAGGAACTACTGGTCCGATTTCAATAAATCTTTCAGTGTTGGAAAGTCCATTTATCGAGGAAGGTTATAGATTATGTGGTATCCCTCTGTGTCGCAGACGAAGTTGCGCGGATCACCTAGTAGATTCATAAATGTGTTATTATGAATCATGATTTCTTCTTAAATTACCCAAACATTAAGACTTCCGCAGCTAGCGCAGTCAGTGCTGACCGACACAGCTTTAAAGGACAATAGGTATTTTGTCTCGGTAGTTAACGTGATAAATAGGTTCTAGCCACATTTTTATTGAATCAATCCTAATATTTAAAAGTTCGTACGGAAAAACTGAAAACTGCTTGTTTGAGCTGTTGCCCAAACCAGGCTTTGAATTTTGTGTTTCTTCCAAATTGTGAATATTTTAGATGAGAGAAATAAAAATGCGTGCGTATTTTAAACTTGTCGTTTATTCTCTGGTTTTTGAAAAAGTATTACGTTGACTAATGAGGGCGCAGCCGTCTCGCACGCGCGATGTCTCATTGGCTGTTGAGCGTGACGTGATGTGCTGTGCGTATGATTGGTGGAATTCAAATGGATGAAGATGTGGATGGCGCGAACACTGCTGTCATGTAAAATCTTACCACAATTTTTTTGAGTTAGTAACTCCGGCTTGTAGCAACTGTTGCAGTCACCTTAACCACGGAAATAGAGAGAATTACTGTTAGATAAAACCATGATAAGAATCTGTTTCATATTCGTGTTGGTGGGATTCCGAATCTACAAATAATAATGATTGCGACTGATTAAAATTACATTCAGCTTCCTCAAAATATTACTGAGGCAAGGTTTCTCTTCAAAAGGTCAGTATTACCAAATTTGTTTCCAAAGTCAATGGAAAAGGCTTCAAACCAAATGTAAAAAGTAAATAAAAGAGAACAAGGTTCGGTTCGTCCCAGTTTTTTTCGATTGCATTCCGGGAATACTTGATTGATGAATCCTGGTATTCGATTGTCGGATTTTCGGGATTGACTTTTACTGGATTTTTTTGATTAGATTGTACTTGAAAAAACGGTTGAAGGTCATATTGTAATTACTTTCTCTCTCTAGAGAAGAGCTCTATCTAGCTTAGGGAAATTAATGGCTTAGCGAAGAGAGTTTCCAATAGTTTTTATTTTTAAGAGGTTCTAAGAGGGAGAGAGGATAGATTTCAAAGAGGGTCTTAGACATTACAGTAATGCCTTGTACTTGTAACCACTGTAAATTTTACCTACTGGTGTGGGAGAGCACTAGTTTTCATAGCACAGTTAATAACTTATTTGGAGGCCACGCGATGCGTGTGACCGTTTAGATAGTGTGAAAGCAATGCTTCTCAAGAATGTGAAGATTTTACTATGTAGTATATTATGTTGATTTTTGTGGATTTTCCATATTTCCTTAAGGTAAGCGTGGGTATGTACCGTGATGTAGCAGCAGTTGATAAGGGACTCACTCCGTTGTCCTTAGCGAACGAGAATTGGCGAACGCTAAAGGTAATGAGTGTGGCGGATCGCACGGACGTATGGAAGAGCAAGGAACTACACGGACGGTTCTACCGGGCCCTTACGAGCCCCGATGTAGATCAGTTAGCCTCCGTATCTTGGCTACGATACAGTAACCTCTTCGGGTAGACTGAAGGTTTTGTGGATTTATTATTATTATTAATTACTAGCTGACCCGCGCAACTTCGTCTGCGTTACAAAGGGGTTCGAACAGGACTCGCAACGCCGTCGAGTTATTATTTTCGTGGCTCGCTGTTGCACCCACATATTCATTGCGTTTTTATACTCGTAATAACTTCTAAACGAAAAGTCCGATTGGAATAAAACAAAAAGTTGTTTACTTCTACATTAATACTCTTGATAACATAATACTTAATTTGGATAAGGGTTAATATAACGATACTCATTTAATGTTAAATTCAAACTTGGGACGAAATATTATTTTGCTAAACATAAAAGCGGTTATTGTGACTAAACTATGATAGTTAGATATATGCTCTCTTTTGCGGACTTTTTTGTTGGTCTTACAAATATCTAAAAACCCGTAGTACATCATTTTGTTCTATTGTCAGTAGTTTTTGCAGCGTACGCATAAATAGGTTTTCGATTATTCGCCTTGTGTTACATATTCGATATTTTCATACGGATCCCAAATTTTTTTGAAAATAAAATGGAGCCTATAACCTTCCTCGATAAATGGACTTTCCAACAGTGAAAGAATTTTTGAAATCGGACATGTAGATCCTGAGATTAGCGCGTTCAAACAAACAAACAAACTCTTTATAATATTAGTATAGATGAGAAGAATGTATGATATAAATACAGCCTCGCCGATGCCTCATCCTATTTTTTTTTAGTTGAAGAATATGTGGAAGTTGAACCGCACTAAAACCTCCAACCGCTTACACTCAGGGCCTGAGCCCCGGCTGAAGACAGCACCCAGCACGTGATTATGCGAAGAGAGGCGACGCGTTTCCCGTCGTGAAAGGCTCAACCCGAAAGAATTTCCGCCTCAATGACTTGGTGTGCCTGTTCAGATGACTTTAAGGCAGCAGTTACACAACTTCGAAGATAGGTTCAGAAGAAGCATAATTGGGACACCGACGTTCAGCTTGATGGTATGCACTGGAAGTACACTTGCTGATAGAGAGTTCAGAAATTTCACAGAATAATGTGTCATCTTGCATACCGGCAGTGTTTATAGAGGTGAAGTGCACTTCATTCCTCTCAATTTCGGAGAGAATGCATTCGTTAATTGTTACATCCTTATCACTTTTGGGCGTCAAAATGCCCGCTCGCACACCCAAGAATTCTGCTGATGTTGTATTACACACAGTGCCAGGTACGGTGGGACCTTGCACCGGTTTCAAGTCGTCCGCGGTGTTTCATATGGGACGGCCCGCGACCTCTCCTCTGGAATATCGGGTACGACTAAGTACTGAGAGGCACTCTCCTCTCGGAACTTAGCGTTATTTGTTACGCAGACGACACGTTGGTTGTAGCCCAGGGGGATGACTACAGAGAGTGCACGTCTTGCCACAGCGGGTGTGGTATAATTTGGAGGTTGGGCCTCGATGTGGCGCTAAATAAACCCCAGGCCCTATGGTTCCACGGGTCTGGGGCGTCGCCACCGGTCGATGCCTACATTATAGTTGGAGTTATTCGGATCGGGATCGGGGTGCTTAAGTACCTTGAAAATATCATTTTTTTTGGAGTTTACCTTTAAGCCATAGCGTGCCCGCACACCTTAAAAAGTATTGTCTATACTTGTGTCAGAAGCAGAGATGGGATTTAAAAGTCATAACAACTTAATTAGTGTTAGAAAAAATAGCAATAATAGCGTTTGAGTAGCATGCACTAAAAATCTTTTAGATATTGAAATTGTGTTATTTGTATATACCTCCTGGTGCTTACGTCAAGTGAGTTTAGTTCCATGTATTGCCTAAAAGATATGAAAAAAAGTAATTTCAGGCAGCGTCAAGCCTCTAAAAGTATGAAAGAAATTTGAATTACCTCATTGCATATATTATAAATTATAAGACCACCTGAATAGTAGACTTACGATGTTAACATTAATATTTTTAACATTATACGATTTTGGAACTTGAACCTAAAATACAATTAAGTTTTTCAAGTATTATTTATTATAAAACATGCACGTGCTATTTTTGAAAATGTGCTTTTAATTAACACTTTCTTTAACATGCTATTTTTTAGTATCTTTTCCCATCCCTCGGTCGAAAGTATTGACAATACTATTGATAAGTGTGCGGGCACGCATAAATCTCCGTATTCTGAAGTGCGACAGAATGATTGACATGTTAGTTGGTTGTCAATTGTCAAATTGCAAATTGACTCGTTGACGTTAGGAACACACCTAAATTGCTTAGACAACAGTGAGTGATTATAATTTAATATGAACTTTATTGAATAGCAATAAAGTTCAAATTGACTCTACATATTATTTAGAAAACGTTTGTATGGGAAACAGAAAAGGGCTGTTTTTAGGGTTTTCCCAGAAATTATTCGATTTTTTCTCGCCTTTTAAACCTTCCCTGAACTTCCACGAATATTTTAAGACTAAAATTAGCCGAATCGGTTCAGCCGTTCTCGAGTTTTAGCGAGACTAACGAACAGCAATTCATTTTTATATATATAGATTAAGCTTAATACAATTTTTCAACTTAAGTTTAACCGCTGTGCCTGAACTAGGCTGTAAGGCCTGTGTTTCAGCTCACAACGCTCCTCGTCTGAAGTTTACAGTTATAATTTTTCTAAGCCAACAAACAGGAGTAAAACAAAAACGTCAAAAACAAACTAAAATTATGAAAAAGAAGTGTATGTACCCCTTGTGTGTATAATGTATGAGTGTATGTAGGGGATCTTCCAACAGGATAAGAATTTCGCCCGCTAATGTCCGCCATGACATACCTAATCAGTTGCAAAATTCTACAAAACTCATCTTAGTAGAAGTCCAGAGTGTTCCAGAACAATCTAGAAATTCATTTCAATAATAGCTAAATAAAAATAAACGTTCATAAATCGTGGGGAAGGAATCGGAGAGTAAAGTAAAACACGACTTCCGACACCGGAACAAGACTCGTTCTTATTACCTGAACCACTTAGCTCTGCGTGTTTACAGATATATTGTTTTCCTTCTGTTTTTCAATGAGACTGTGAAGTATTTTCGCAGAAAATGCTGTTGAAAAGACTTGCTGAGTTTGTTTGGTTAGTTCTTCATGTATGAGTTTGGTATTTTTTTTTAACGCCATCGTAAGCGGTTCCCATCGTTTCTGGATGTCTACAATGTCAGAGTGCGGGGCCGCTGTCTACAATAAGAGATTCCCTTGTAGTATTATTATATACCTACTTACTAGGGAGGTTGCGTTGTCGATTTTTGGACATTCTCGAATGCGAATGTGAATGTTGACCTTTCAAACAAAAGTTCAAGATTTTTTACTGACAAGACAACTGTATCTTCCAAAAGTCATTAAAATTAATTTATAGGTTCTCGGGTATTTGCCCACCTCTCACTCCCACCACTGTAAATCAGTATTAAAAGTCGTGGTGGCCGAGTGGTCGAAGCGCTTTCTTCCGAACGGGAGGTCGCAGGTTCAAATCCGGCTTGTACCTCTAAATCTAAATGTGAAAAAAGATTTATGTGCAATTTTTCACAACACCACTGGCTAAAAACGGTGAAGGAAAACATCGTGAGGAAACCTGCATGTCGGAAAAGGATTCTAAAAATCCTTTGAAGATATGTGAAGTCCCCAATCCGCACTGGGCAAGCGTGGTGGACTATGCCTAATCCCTCTTCTGAGGAGACCTGAGCCCAACAGTGGGCAGTAAAGGGTTGGTACATGTACAGTATTAAAAGTTTAATAGTGTCATGTACTCCAAAACATAACAAATCACCCAAAGTCACCATCCACAATCCATTTCCGCGAATGTAAACGCGCCCTAAAACAACGCAAAGCCCAGGTGTTCTATTTTATTCACAAATAATATTAAACTCAGTCGAGTGGTTGAAAAACCGTTCGTCCGTGAGATACGATTGGATAATTTGGACGTGACGGGCACAGGAGTATTTCATGCGAAGCCCTACGCTTGATTGGTACGATTTCGATTCGTTTACGAATATTGGGTACGTGCCTTTATAGTGTTCTGTTTTTGAAATGCCTATATTTTTCAGTCTTTGATCTTCTTTTGTTTAATATAGGTAAGTAAGTTAGTATCTGTAATATAAAATTGATGGTTTTGGAACGAAGTTGTGACGCGCGTTGTGAAAGGGGACTAGACGGAAAAATTCTTACGAAAAGTTGTCACGACACTTTTTTTTTGTTTTAGATGATTATCGCTAGATGGCGCTGTGATCAAAATCTTTTAAAACAATTCCTTATTTTGTTTTATATGATTAATGCTAGATGGCGCTGTGATGAAAATATTTTAAAACACGTTCCTTATCGCGCGTTACGAAAGGAATTAATTTTATGAGATACGTTTTAATCGAAAGGAACTTCGTTCTATCCGGATGTCCCGTGACCACTCAAGTTTTTTTTTACAAGCTGTATATTAACTTGCACTGGATGTAACTATGTATGTAATTATGTAAGTTCAGGTGAATCTAACAAACTTCGCGGTTTCGAGCTGACATTTTGCGTGACAATGCAATAATATGACAAAATGGCGCTGATCTGATGATGGATTCGGAAGGTGGTCATAGAAACTCCTGTACTGTACTGTACTGGAAATAAGATGCACTGTCATGTTTGGGCTCATTTTACTTGTATTGACTAGAACTCTACTGATACACGATATTCAGGATCTCAAAAGTTTTCTTTAAAATAAATTATTTACAATTTAGCCGAGCTTTTCATCTGCAATACTGCATCCAGCAATATGGGGTACATGCCTTTATAGTATTCAGCTTTTGAGATACATACTTTATTTTTAGTGTTTGCTTTTTTGTGTACCTACTAAGGTGAATAAGTATGTGTTGTTGATATTTTACAGCCATTGTATTGTTTTTTTTTTGTTGCCATGTAAGCAGACGAGCCACCTGATAGGAAGTGGTTACCGTCGCTCATGAACTTCTGCAATGTCAGGGGACACTGAGGGGTCGCTACCTACGACCTAACTTTAAGGACCCTCCTCAAGCAACATTTGAAGAAGGACAAGTCATAGCGCTCAGGGAATACCGAGGAGGGGAGCTCATTCCATAGCCGGATGGTGCGTGGCAAAAAAGTGTTCCTCAAAAGAACCGTGGATGACCGTGGTGGTTCCATATAGTAGGGATGAACTCCACCTCGACGCAGAGTGGTACGATGATAAAAGGGAGATGTTGGAATCATCTCAAATAATTCCTCGGAGCACTCCCCGTGGAACAACCGGTATAAGATGCAAAGAGACCCGAAGTCTCTTCGCAGACCCAAGGGTTCCAGGTTCAATTGTACTTCATCATCATCATCATCAGCCTGTAGACGTCCACTGCTGAACATAGGCCTCCTGCGCTGTCCGCATCCAGCCACCTCCCGCGGTCCTAATCGCGATGAGGAGATCCGCAGAAGGACCAAAGTTACCGACATAGCTCAAAGAATTGCATCTTTGAAGAGGCAATGGGCAGGACACATTGTGCGCAGAACTGATGGCCGATGGGGCCGAAAAGTTCTAGAGTGGCGACCACGGTCCACAAGGTGGACCAATGAACTGGTCAATTGTACTTATAAACATTTAAATATACACAAATTTCAGAAACAATTTTGCTTTTAACAATGTATTCATAAAAATAAGACCGGATTACTGATTTTGACTTTGTAAATTTAAAAGAAAATTTAATCAGTGAAATGAAATCGAGAGTACATTAAAACCTGTCCCAGAATCGCGATTGCAAATTGATCCCTCATTCAATTTTCATAATGCTATGAAAAATTCCATTCCTGCTTTGACCCTGGGTTCATATTTCCATAATAAATGCCATAAACATTACCGAAATGTACGGAACCTGCCAAGTTATCCAGGTCCGAGATAATAATTAAAGTACTTTCATGCATTTTCACCGGGTTCTTACCACGATATTTAATTAATTGAGTTGTCTCGATATTTCAACAGTCACTCGCGGGTTCATGCTCAGAGAGTCTTGTAGATACAGTGAGTGTGGTGTGTCGTGGTGTGAGTTCGAGTTCCAGTGGTACTACCCAAAAGCGAACGAGAAAGAGGGTAGACAGATTTGTTTGCTCTTAAATCGACCCGCAGTATCCAGTCTTCTCGTGATCATGACGTTTGCAACAACGTTGAAATATCAAGACTCAATTAATTAAATATCGCGGTAAGAACCCGTTGAAAATGCATGAAAGTGATATAGAAAACCGCGAGTGTCTGAATAAGTTAATAATTAAAGTTTTTGTGAATTATGAAAATGTATCTCGATGGTCGATTTTTGTTTTATACACTTAGGGAAGTATAAAGTTTCTTGACAACTAGCTGACCCGCGCAACTTCATCTGCACCACAAAGGGAAACAATATATCCTATAGCCTTCCTCAATAACTTTCCAAAACTGACAGAAATTTGTAAATCGTATCATGAACCTCTGCAATGCCAAGATAATAAGGGGCCGTTATCCATTATTCTAATTCAGGACTTTTCTTAAACCTCGATTAAAGAGAAACATTATAATTTTCTTTAGTGATGTAGATGAAGTTGAGTGGGCTGTATGGATGAATATTTTAGCAGAAAAAAGATAAAAGAAAGACCAAGAAGTAAAAAAAAACTTGAGAGGTGTCAAGGGACACCCGGATGGAACGAAGTTCCTTTCGATTAATTAGTGAGGGAATTGTAATAAAATTTTATTTTTTACTTAAATAAAATATTTTGATCACAGCGCCATCTAGCATTTAATCATATAAAACAAAATAAGGACTTGTTTTAAAAGATTTTAATCACAGCGCCATCTAGCGATAATCATCTAAAGCAAAAAAAGTGTCGTGACATCTTTTTCAAAAGAATTTCCGTCTAGCCCCCTTTCGATAATGCGCGATAAGGAACTTCGTTCCAAAAAATGTAACTAAGACACAAACCTAAACTGTTCATAAAACATTATTAATATTAAAAGAAGCCATACTAATAACCGTATTTACTAAAACAAAGAATATTCTCAAACATAAAAGAAAAAATGTATTGTTTTCTTTATTTAATTAAATTTTAATCATACATTGACCTTTCTTTGATCGTTCAAGATTGGACACTAATTGCGTTTTTCAAAGAGACCCTGAAAATTAATTATATTTTTTTGCGCAACAAAATGTGACAGTGGCCTGTCGCTTTCAAATACTAAAAATGTTGATTAATCACCGTGATCGAAACTTGAGATATTTTTAGTTTACTAGCTGGAACATACTAAATTTACATTGCGATTCCATATTGGCTGACTAACATCCAACACGGTGACGGGGTATGCATTGGCCGAGATAGATAGTATGCGAATCAGCAGTTGGTCTACCAGTTGTCATTTGCACGCATTGGACATTAGCGAGCCAATATGGAATCATGCGATTAGATATTGGAACGAAGTTCCTTATCGCGCGTTATCGAAAGGAGGCTAGACGGAAATTCTTAAGAAAAAGTTGTCACGACACTTTTTTTGTTTTAGATGATTAATGCTAGATGGTGCTGTGATCAAAATATTTATTACAATTCCCTCACTAATTAATCGAAAGGAACTTCGTTCCATCCGGGTGTCCCTTGACATCTCTCAAGTTTTTTTAAAAAGTTTGTTTTATGTTTATGTTTTACAACATCGTGTAAATCATCATTTTTTTGTTTAAGTAGACTAACCATACTTAATGCGAGTTTCGGACTTCACCTAATTATATTCAGGTTTCCAGGTTGGAGGTTTTAGTGCGGTTTAACCCCCACTAATCCCACCCACGGTTCACAGGTAGGAATCCGGCGATTTCCTCGAACTCAAAAAGAAGACGACCTACCGAGCCACCTAATCGTAACTACCTAACTCATGAACGTCAGGGAACACCTACGACCTTCAAAGACTTTCAACAAAGGCCCAAAAGCCGACACAAATTAAAACTGGAACAGAAACATAAATCGATCCATCACGAACCCAATTAGGCAGACCTCAAAACGAACAGCCACATTTCATAATGAGACTTTTTATTTGGGAGTCGTTCGAGCAATTAGGGGCGCCGGAAAATTAGATCCGTAGTGGTTTCGACTTCCTTTGCAACGAGAAACTTATCCCATTGTCTGTTAATGTATCTGTATTACTTATGGTGAATGGGAATGGGGTTAAATGTATTTGGTAGAAGACCATCCAATTTATTAAATCGTGGTAAGAACCCGTTGATGCATGAAAGCAAGGCAGAAGACAGCGAGTGTAAAAAAATTGTTTCGCTAAAAAAATAACATTTATACTGATAATCTGACGTGGAGTGAATGACCTGTTGGAATAAAACTTAGAACTACTTTTATTTTAGGAATTGGTTAAAAAAAATTTTTCATCAAAGTATGGAAGTCCGCAACGATAGTAAAAAAAAAATGAACCGATCCAAAAAATAAAAATGGTGTTCAGTTGTATTTCGACAGGTCATTCACCCCACGTCAGATTGTCCAAAGTTACAGATCCACCCTGTATAATACTACATAAGTTTTAAAACTATAATAAGTAATGCCCTATTTATGTTACAACAATGTAAAATAGTAATACATAAAGTACTAAAATACAACAAAAGCAATTAATTATATTTATTAAAGCTTAATATGAAACGATATTGGAACGAAGTTCCTTATCGCGCGTTATCGAAAGGGGACTAGACGGAAAAAATTCTTACGAAAAATTGTCACGACACTTTTTAATCACGACACTTTTTTTTGTCACGACACTTTTTTTGTCACAACACTTTTTGTTTTAGATGATTATCGCTAGATGGCGCTGTGATCAAAATCTTTATTGAAATATATCTTTTAATCGAAAGGAACTTCGTTCTATTCGGGTGTCCCATGACACCTCTCAAGTTTTTGTTTGTATTATATCATTACACACGTCGCTATTTGGCGTAAATATTATATTATACTAAAGCTTCTCAAGGCTTTTCTACGTTTTTCTAGAATATGTTTTATTTGTGAACTAAATTTCAGAATCACTAGAGCGTTTTTCTGTGACCTACTTGTGAATATTATTTTCTTTACTTATTAAGACTTGTTATATTAACATAGCAATGTACCATTTCACAATATTCTTTGGTAAAAATATCGCTACTGCTCAAATATGATCATTAACTATTATGACTGCATAATCATCATAGTTATCATCATCATCATCAGCCTATAGACGTCCACTGCTGGACATAGGCCTCCCCCAGACCTCGACACAACGACCGATCCTGCGCCACCTGCAACCAGTGACCTCCCGCGATCCTAACTAGGTCATCGGTCTATCTAGCTGGAGGCCTACTCTACACCTCACTGAAAAACTAAGTTTATGTACTGCAAAATTGACAATGGATTTTCTTATCCGTATTTTAGCGCCCCTTAAAACTTGTAAGGGGTATAAATCTTCTAGACGCGAGATAATAAGTTGAGGGTAACTTCCTCCCTCAGGGTGAGCCCGATTACTAATGTAAGATGCAAACGGATAAATAAGCTGAATTGTAATCTTCTTCCGACTTCGTTTGATGAGGGTCACGGTTTAAAAATGTCGAAATCTTAATGGGTATGTTACCAAATGTTTGTGCCAAAGAACCTTTTGGTGGATTTCCATTATTTTTCTGAAAATATAAAGGTTTTTTTGCCAATATATAATATTAAGCTAGACAAAACAATTCTGTAAAATATTTAATATAGAAAACAACACCCAATTTTAATAATAAATGCCTATAGATCCAAGGAGCTTCTTCTGCGTGACAAAGACATAAACCTTTTCAACTTCAAAAATAGGAAATTCTACATTTTAGAGAGTAACATTAAATGTTCTTTAGCATGACCAGTTGCGACGGGAAAGTGTGCCGCAGTGCGTAACGCGTCGCGCCATCCCGCATAACCCCGTGCTGGGTTCTGGCCTCAGCCGGGGTTCGGACGCTGAGTGTGAGCGGTTGGAGGTTTTAGAGAGGTTCAACTCCCACATAACCATCCGGCGATTTCCTCCAACTAAAACAAAAAAAAAGCATGACCAGTTGTCTAAGAAATAACAAGACACTGTTTAAAATCAAATGATAATACATTAAAAATGCATTTTATTTTTGAAATCAATTCAGAAGTAAAAAATATTCCCAAATTTTTTTACCACATTTGAGAGAGCTGATGAAAAAAGACAATACTTTGATGCCACAACCCCAAAGCGAACGAGAAAGAGGTTAGTCAGATTAGTTTGCTCTTAAATCGACGCGCAGTATCTAGTCTTCTCGTGATCATGACGTTTGCAACAACGTTGAAATATCAATGAACCATTCAATGAATTAAATATCGTGGTTAGAACCCGTCAATTATGCATGAATGTAATGTAGAAAACTGCGAGTGTCTGAATGAGTTTCATCATCAGCCTATAGACGTCCACTGCTGGACATAGGCCTCCCCCAAACCTCGCCACATCGACCGGTCCTGCGCCATCTGCATCCAGTGACCTCCCGCGATCTTGACCAGATCGTGGTCCATCTTGTCTACCAACGTTACGCCTACCGGTTCCAAAGAATTGAATCTTGAAGTGGCAATGGGCAGGACACATTGTGCGAAGAACAGATGGCCGATGGGGCCGAAAAGTTCTGGAGTGGCGGCCACGAATGAGTTTATTAAAAGACAATAGCCAGTAGCCCTAATATTATATTACAATATTTCTGTTAATAGACAATGTAATATCCTCTTATTAACTGGCAACATTCATGTTGTACTTTTTTAGTTATTAAGTTGGCAACACTGCACCATTCCTTATTCTTAATGATTGCTAATTTTTCTTGTAACAAATGTGTGTGAGAAGTACAATAAAAGGTTTAATCTAAATACCAATTGTTTTACATATAAAACTAACAGGTTATGGGCCCAGACACGTAATCCTGTAAAAAGTAAAACATTGGGTCGAAAACTGTATCGTCAAAAAAAAGGATTGCTAATACCGGCGCGCGGCACGTGGGCAGTGAGGTTAAGCGGAATAAGAAAAAATACTTGCAACGCAAGGACGGGACGAACAGGCAGTTATAATTACAATCACATAACATGGAAGAAAACAAGGTCACAAGTATTAAATTGGAAGGTGTGTCCAATTGGAATGTGTGGAAATTCCAATCCACCATTTTACTACGCAGCCATGATTTATTGGATGTGGTACAGGGCGTCAAAGTGAAGCCGAAAAGTGAAACTGAAATAGCGGAATGGGAAAGGCAGGATGCAAAAGCTCAAACATGGCTTGTCACAAGGATGTCTGAAAACGCAATGATGCATATAATTACTTGTACTACGGCGGCGCAAATGTGGAACAAATTGGCAAGTGTTTACGAGCAAAAATCTGATGCAAGTGTTCACTTAATACAGCAAAGATTCTTCCAATATAAGTTTGAAGAGGGAACTGAGATGTCTTCATTTTTATCTAAAATTGAAGAAATGAAAAATCAGCTGAAGCAAATGGGAGAAGATATTTCAGAAAAGTTTGTCATAACAAAGGTATTGATGTCACTTCCAGATTACTATAAGCATTTTGTATCTGCATGGGAATCAGCTCCGGACAGTAAACAAACCTATGATAATCTTGTTGCAAGGTTATTGATAGAAGAGGAGAGGTTGAAAGACAGAAACGACTCGCTCGGGCAATCAACATCATCAGCTTTTGTTGCAAAGGGAATAAATAAAAAGGACATCAAATGCTTTAAGTGTAATAATAAAGGACATTTTCAAAGTGAGTGCAAACAAAATAATAAATCAGACAGTGATAACAAAAGGGGTAAAAAGTGTTTCTATTGTAAGAAAATGGGACATTTAAAACAAGAGTGCTGGTTTAGGAAGAATAAAGACAAAGATAATAATGCGTTTGTGACTGTAAGTGCCAGTGGACTGTTTCAAAAGGCACAGTGGATAGTGGACACAGGTGCGAGTAACCATATGTGTTATGATCATAAGTTATTTACAACATATACTCCATCAACATCAAACAAATCTGTCACTGTAGGAAATGGCAACTTATGTAGTGTGCATGGTTCCGGGCAGATGGTGCTACAAGTATATGATGGTCATGAATGGATTGATACTACCATAAACAATGTGTTATTCGTACCGGAATTAAAAACAAACTTGCTATCTGTCAAATGCATTATGGATCGAGGTTATGTTATGGTAACAAATGAGAATGTTTGCAAGTTTATAAAGGAAAATAAAGTGTGTGCAGTATCTTATCGAAATCAAGACATGTATTTATTAGATGTGCGTTACAAACATATCACGGCAAATATGGCTAAAGTGCAATCAAGTTTAAAAGAATGGCATGAGAAGTTAGTTCATCAGAATATGCAACATGTTAGAACCGTACTTAAAAACAATGATATTGTTGTGACAGATGATACGGACTTAAAATGTGAGAGCTGTTTGGCAGGAAAAATACACCGTTTGCCATTTAGCTCTAGTGACACCAAGACTACTAGGACATGTGAACTCATACACGCTGACACATGTGGCCCGTTTGAGGTACCATCTTTGGGAGGATCCAAATATTTTGTTGTCTTGAAAGATGATTACTCCAACTTCAGATCAATATACTGTGTTAAAAGGAAGGATGAAGTGAAGAATTGCATTGAAAACTTTATAAACAAAGCTGAAAATACCACCAACAATAAAGTTCTGTACTTCAGGTCCGACAATGGTTTAGAATATGTCAACCAGTGGGTGCAAGACCTATTCTCTAAACGCGGTATCATACACCAAACTACTGTGGTGTATACAGCGGAACAGAATGGAAAGGCTGAACGTGAAATCAGGACCTTGACGGAAACTGCAAGAACTATGTTGTGTGCGGCAGATCTACCTAAGGCTTTATGGGCAGAATCAATTAAAACAGCAGCATATGTCTTAAACAGAACTAGTAAGAGTAATGAGGTTGGAAAAACCCCATATGAGACATGGACAAATAAACATTATGATATTAATAATTTAAAAGTCTTTGGTACGCCTGTTTATGTCCATATCCCGAAGCAAAAGAGGCTAAAGTGGGATGTAAAAGGAGAAAAAGGAATAATGGTTGGCTATGGAGAGGATGTTAAAGGATACAGGATCTTTTTTCAAATGAAGAACAGTGTTGAGGTTAAGAGAGATGTTGTGTTCCTGGAACGAGGTCATAAAGAAAAGGAACAGACAATTCAGGTAGATAATTTCATACCATATGAAGCTCATGAGAAACAGGTATCCAGTAATAATAGCCAGACAGGAGAAGTACTGCCATGTGATAGTATGGAACAAGTGGAATCCACTGAAATGGAACAGCCACCAGGACAGATTGTAACAAGTCCTAATACATCAACAGACACTTTAGAAGGTGATGACAGTGTATATGTACCATGTACTAGTGATGAGGGATCTAGCGATGATGGTGATGATAGCATGCCAATACATCCGAGACCACAACGAGTGAGGAAACCGCCTTCACGCTACAATTGTCATCTTGTCACTTCTGATGAGGCTGAACCTAAGACATACAAGGAAGCTATGAGCAGGAAGGATGCCAATAAGTGGCAAGAAGCTGTAGAAAAAGAATTACAAACTTTAAATGACAACATGACATGGGAGTTTTGTGAGAAGCCTGTTGGTAAGATAGTTAGTAGTAAGTGGGTATTTAAAATTAAAAATGGTAATCAATATAAAGCTAGGTTAGTGGCAAGAGGTTTTGAACAAATTGATATGCTGGACGCATATGAAATTTATGCACCAGTAGCAAACTTGTCTACTTTTAGATTATTTGTATCTGTAGCCACTAAATTAAACTTAGCTATATACCAGATGGATGTAACGGGGGCATTTTTATATGGTAATATAAATGAAACTGTATATTTAGAATTGCCAGAAGGTGCCTATAGTGGCAATAATAATACTGTAAAGTTAAAGAAATCTTTATATGGCTTAAAAAAATCACCCAAGTACTGGAATGATAAATTTAATCTAATAATAGGGAAACAAGGTTTTGTAAGGTCTCAGAGCGATACTTGTTTGTATATGAAATATGTAGGTCACTCTAGAACTTATGTTTTATTGTATGTAGACGACGTCTTAATGTTTGGAAATGACAGTAATGAAATAAGTAACCTGAAGGCAATGTTGCACAAAGAATTTAAAATGAAAGACTTAGGGTTAGTATCTAATTTCTTAGGAATACATGTAAAACAAAATTTGAAAACTGGATGTACAACTTTGAGTCAAAAAGAGTATCTTGAAAATGTTTTAAAGAAATATGATATGTATAACTGTAAAGAAATGTCTACACCTATGGATCTAAATTTTAATGCTATAATTTTAGAGAATTGTGAATCTGTAATTGATAAAAATATTGAAAAGAAATGTAGACAAATTATAGGTAGTCTATCATATGCAGCTTTAGGAACTAGGCCAGATATATGTGTTGCTATGTCAATTTTAAGCAGGTATCAGAATTGTGCAAATAATACTTTGTTAATGGCCTTAAAACGGGTACTTAGATATATCAAACATACAATAAATTATTGTTTGGTTTATAAATGTAATGATGACATGTTAGTTGGAAACTGTGATGCTAATTGGGGAGGAGATTTAAAGGACAGAAAGTCAACAACTGGTTATTGTTTTAAATTCGCTAACTGTTTAATAAATTGGCGCTCTAAGAAGCAGGCTAGTGTCAGTCTATCTTCTACACAGTCAGAGTATGTTGCGATTAGCATGGCTGCAAGCGAAGCTTGCTGGCTTATAAATCTGTTAAATGATTTTAATTTTAAAAATATATGTCCTATTGTCATACTAAGTGATAGTCAAAGTGCCATTATGTCGGCAAATAGTGATTGTCTAAAAAGATTAAAGCATATAGACATTAGATATCATTACATTAAAGAGTTAATTAAAAATGGTAAATTAATTTTAAAATATGTTAAATCTGAGCATCAGACAGCTGATATGTTTACAAAAGCATTAAGCAAAAATGTATTATCTAAGTTTATAAGTAATTGTTGTTTATATGAAAAGTAGTGTGTGCCTTTTCATAGGTTTCATTTCTATTTAGAAAGTTTACTTAATCATAGGAAATATTACATTGTGGGGGTGTGTTAATAGACAATGTAATATCCTCTTATTAACTGGCAACATTCATGTTGTACTTTTTTAGTTATTAAGTTGGCAACACTGCACCATTCCTTATTCTTAATGATTGCTAATTTTTCTTGTAACAAATGTGTGTGAGAAGTACAATAAAAGGTTTAATCTAAATACCAATTGTTTTACATATAAAACTAACAATTTCACTGGATGATAAATTTAAAAAGACTCTGTCAGCAACATTTCCCTTCAGTAAGGAGATCCCTTGAAAAATATTCCTTTAATTATGATTTTCGTAATGACTATAAATTAATCCCTTGAGTCCGGGGATCGGGGAAACCTTTGAACTCATTTTCCGGGAAGATTTCGTAGATCGAAAAGATTTGTACATGACAAAGTAGAAACATGTTTTTTATTAATGATCATTGTAAGATATATATATATATATATATATTATAGTATATATATATATATTATGTAAATATTATATAGCTTTAGTTGAAGTTACGAAAAAAGTTGTTGTAATTAGATAATAATGTTTGTTTTAAGATCTTTGAAATTAAGCGATACATTACTTTTTTCAATTTTTTTTCAGTTGCATGAAATCACCGGTTCCTTTACGCCCACGGCACTCTTTCCCGTCGCGCTGCCCCCGATATATTACCATGGTTGAATTTTCAGTTTGAAATTAAAATTGGACTACATCGTAGTTGAAGAATATTGTATTACAAAGATCTATACTAATTAGTTTTTGAAACGAAGTTCCTTATCGCGCGTTGTGACAGAGGGGGCTAGACGGAAAAAATTCTTACGAAAAGTTGTCACGACACTTTTTTTGTTTTAGATGATTATCGCTAGATGGTGCTGTGATCAAAATATTTTAAAACACGTTCTTTATCGCGCGTTACGTTAGGAAAAAAAATAAGATATGTTTTAATCGAAAGGAACTTCGTTCTATTCGGGTATCCCATGACACCTCTCAAGTTATTTTTTTAAAAGAGTAAAACCCAATAACTAATCTAAAGATTTGCTTTCTAGTCATATGTTATGTGTTTTATGTTGCAAAACAGATATATTTTAAATTAATTAATACAAAGCTGAAGTTAGATACATGATATTCATGGGTTTAATTTCCTGTACAGATAATTTACGTGGATAGCTTTTTTTTAAAACGAGCCTACGACACACCTCACGGTAAGTGGTCACCGTCCCTCATGAACCTCTGCAATGTCCGGGCAATGAGGGGCTGTTACCTATCACCTACCCATACATGACTCACACTATTACTAAACGGGTTCTTACCACGATTATTTTTAATTGAGCGGTCCCGATATTTCAGCACTGTTTCATGCGCCATGATCACGGGAAGACTGAGGAACTGCGAAATGTGAGTTCGAGTTCCAATGGTACCGGCAAACGAACGAGAAAAAGGGTAGACAGATTTGTCTGCTCTTAAATTACCTACCCGCAGTTCGTCAGTCTTCCCGTGATCATGGCACTTGAAACAGTGCTGAAATATCAAGATCACTCAATTAAAAATAATCGTGGTAAGAACCCGTTTAGTAATAGTGTAAGTGATGTAGATCACCGCGAGTGTTTAAAGAAATTTACCCATACATGACTTATCTTAAACCTCGTTTAAAGAGGGACATGTCATAGCGCCTATTGAACATTGTCACAGCCAGTCAACATTTAACAACAAAGGCTGATTGATCACAAAGTTACAACGACATCTCACAATAGAACCTTATTTAATCTCAGGTAAAATAATTGGCAGTGAAACAGATGATACTAATTAGGGGTATTGTAAAGCCACCCCAAGGGTTGGGGTTGAAAAATCGTCAGGACAAGGCTTCGATTCCTCGTCCTGATTAATTAGAAGCCTTCTGTATTAATCCTTCCATCCGGCTGAGTCATGAGCGAGCGTCGAGGGAATTCGAAGACGGATCTATGGACAATTGGAATAAAAAAAGTATTTACTAGTCCTGTTCAGTTTCTTTAGAAGGGTTCGTTAACTAAGATTATAATCTATTAGTATCAGTATTAATATCATCAACTAGAATTTGCAGTGTAATATACAATTGAACATTAAATTAGATATTGGATATTGGCGAATGATAATAGTAATAATACTTGGGCTTAGCAGTAAGTAATTGTAACATCCATAGCATAGTACATTCAGGCAATAAATGATTTTTTATTTATTTATTTTTATTTATTTATATTGTGTGTAATTAAACACATTAATTAAAAGAATTTTAGCTGGTGAATATAATGTTGAATAGTGGACTGTATGTTAAAGAAATTTGTAGATATACGGTGTGAAGTAATATTCGCTCCTCGTCCAATAATGTGGTAGATAGCAGCACTCCACTTACCTTAATATTATTGCAGTCTTCATATGTAGTCTCGTGGGATGATGTAGAAAGTGGCAATGATGAACAAACTTATTATCGTTGTAGAATTCAATTAGTTTTGTTTATTCCGAACGTCCGATTATATATTTTAAGCTTTTTTTCGTTGTTACGTCAAATTGTCTTCTTTTTCTTCTTAAAACGAGTAGGCCACGCTTTGGTCAAGATGGCCGCGCTCAGCTATTCTTACCGGCCAGTATCATGCTTCACGGAAACGGTTAGTCGTGAAGACGTCACTCTTCTTTTATACAATACTAGCTGCCTCGTCTTCGTCTGCGTCGAAAAAATAAAAATTTAGGGGTGGACTACCCTTAACATTTAGGGGGATGTAAAATAGATGTTGGCCGATTCTCATAGATACCGGATAAGCACAAAAAATTTCAACAAAATCGGTCAAGCCGTTTCGGAGGAGTTCAAGTTCGAACACCGTGACACGAGAATTTTATATATTAGATATTAGGTAGTGGAGTATCGTCGATTACTCGAACTACCTACCGTAAGTCGAACGAGGATCGAACAAATATAATTAAAAGTATAACAATTTTGGTATCTAAAGATTTCAAATGTTTGATGTGTTTTTTTTGAAAAAGCGCAGTTGTCTATTTTGTTATTTAGTCGTCGTGTTGGTTGAGTGGTGATGCTACACAAATAGTAAGACTTCGTGTAGAACATCACAGGTTCGAACCCCCCGACTTCTTCTTCTTCTAGTAGCTCTAAATCTTGTCAAAAAGCTTAAAGTGCAATTTATCATAAGACTACAAACTTTTCTCAATTCTGGGGTAATGCTTTTTCAATCTTATTTTATTGTCTCCCGCTTTGCGAGAAGGGAAGTCGAAACTCATGTTTTCCTACTCCTTCTATTATCTTCTGATTAAATTCGTTGCGGGGTCCAAGACAAGTTAGCTTTCAAGTTAAGTTCGGGTTCCTGGGCTTTACTGTTCAGAGTCATTACGATGGTCGTCGCTGTGGATCCTGGCTACACAGGAGTTACAGTGGTGGGAGTGAGAGGTGGGCAAATACCCGAAGACTACAAACTGTTGAAGTAAAACATGTAAACCTGCATATTGGAACAGGAAACCTTGCAAAGGTTTGGATACCAACTCGAAATATAAAACACAATTTTTCCAACTCTATACTAATCCATTAAACTCACAATCATGTATCAAATCTGCATCAAACAGCGATTACATACATCCTTATACGTGGATGTGATTTAACACCCAGCCCGGGGCATGTGTGATCGTAAATAACAATATACCATATGTTGTATACGTTAACGTTAAACGCTATAAAGGGTTACCTAATTTAGTGATGGTTTACGAGCAAACCGAAGAGAATTAGTAGTATTTCATTTGATTAGTATGTGCCATGATTCTATTGTTTCTATATTGGCTCACCAACTTCGAATGCACGCAAATGACTGGTAAGCCAACTGTCAAATAGTTTCACTTAGTTTCAATGATGGTCATCATGCATACGAAATTATACTAATTTATTTTTTATAATATTTATTTCTATAATAAACAGAGCGCTATGATTTGTCCTTCTTCAAACGAGGCTTGAGGAGGGTCCTTAAAGTTTGGTCGTAGATAGCGACCCCTCAGTGTCCCCTGACATTGCAGAGGTTCATGAGCGACGGTAACCACTTACGATCAGGTGGCCCGTTGGCTCGTCTAAAAACAAATCTGGTTTCAAAACTATTTATTTAAAACATCTCACAAAAAGTAACGTTTAAATCAAATTAACGCCAAAAAAATAATATCAAAATAATAACGAACACGAACGTAATTAAAAATACAAACAGAATTTATTTATCCACACCTAAATATTTAGGCCTCACGTCATCTGTGCCTATAAATACTAATAAATAAACAAAAAATCACGCAAACGAAATAAAAACTATACAATCGTTCCATTTTTGAAGGCATTCAAAACATTATTCTGCGATAAGGTTAACGTGTACGCGACTGTGCCGTAAACACGCAACTTCGAAGTAACGTTTCAATAACTTAAACTGGTTACCCATAAAAACTTATCCGAGACAGCTATAACTTGGTATTTATTGCTCAGCCACAATAGAATAATTTTTAACTTCGAATTGAGAATTCTTAGAGATTTGTAAAGACCTGTGTTCGAAGATAGCTTTGCTTGGAATCCAATTAAAATTTAAAGCCGCGTATTCATATTTGGTCACCAACCTCGCTAAAACAAATGACGGTGACGACCTACGGTATTGAAGCTATGTGAAACACCGTTTGACAGTTGGCCTACCAGTTGTCATTTGCATGCTTTGGAAGTTGGCGAGCCAAAATGGAATATATTTTTTTGCGAGACAGATAAACGAGCTTACGGCGCACTTAATGGTAAGCGGTTACCGCCGCTTACGAATGCTCTTTTATGCCAGGGTAATGATGGAGAATTTATTTTCTTAACTCCCGATTTTCTTTTAAATTTTATATTGTACTAGCTGTACATTGCTGTATGCTAGACCTTGTACGAGTTAGTTAATAAATAATGCATTTGTTTTGTCCTAAAATTCGAAGTGACAATCACAGCCAAAGGATTAGCAATCGCATAGAAAGATGGGCCACCTCATCAGGGACCAAATAGTGAAATAATGGCACAATAAACCCTATTTTCTGATGCAATAGCGGCCCTTACAGATCCGGTCACGTGCGACCCAGATGGGCTGAGATTCGGATCTCGGACTGCGATCACTCCACTGAATAATGGCTTCTAAATGTATGAACTATCTGGGGTGTTGTATACTTTTATGGAATGGGATTGGGCTCAACCAGATTGTATGGGAGAAAGAGTTTAATGAAGCCTGTCCGGAACACAGGGTCGAAAATCAATACATTATTTGATGGCAATGAATTTTATGAAGTTGAAACACAGACCAAGAACAACTGGCAGAAATTGGTTAAAGAGAGTCGAAGATTGGCTTAAATTTAAGGTGACTGGTCCAGTAGTTTCAAATGTAGGTTGATGATGATAATGTAGCTAGTAATTGTCAAAATATCTAATAATCGGAGGAATAACCTCCATTAATTGGTTTTCCCGAACGTTTTTTAACTCTTCAAGCGAAGTTTGGAAAATGAGATCTAAACTAAATGAAAAACTAAAATTAAAGTTAGGTCTTGGGTAGCGACCCCTCAGTGTCCCCTGACATTGCAGAGGTTCATGAGCGACGGTAACCACTTAAGACCAGGTGGCCCGTTGGCTCGTCTGCCTACATGGCAATAAAAAAAAAAACCCATCGAATATGGAATGTTGCAAAGCAACCGAGACCAAATACGGCAAATTTACGCTCTAATCTAGTGAATATAAATATTAAATCAAAGGCCTAAATCCATATTTAGACAAAATATAAATTTCTTAAGTCAGCCTCAGAATTTCTTAGAAAAGTATCATATTTTGTGAACCTTAAGTATATTCGATCATATAAGAATTCCAGCTCCGTACCCAGCCACCGAAAAGAACCTTTATCGAATTACTCTAAGAAACTGAAAATACGTCAGACAAACGTTGTGTTGGAGAATTTCATTTTATTTATGCGTGTGTGTGAGTAATAGTTTTATTAACCACGTGTGGGTTTGCCTTTGAGAGGAAAGAGGACAGACATGCGAGATGTATCGCGACGTTTTAACCGCCTAAAGCGGATTTATCTTGACACACTTGTTAAAAACCTCGCTAAGGATGGTCGCGTCTTTATTGGCACGTGTGACATTACATAAGCCTACCTGAAATTTATGGCGTGGGTAGTCCAGTAAAGATGATTTGAATGACACGGATGGTCTTCAAAACTGAAACCATTTACTTCTTCGAAATAACTTTACAGTTGAATAATCTTTTACAAACAATATTCTAATTAACGTTATTCAGTTTAAAATAATTAAAGATTGAGGCGACAGATAGCGATTCGTCGAGTGGTCCGCCGGTGACCGCTCTCAAATAAGTGAGTTTTTAAGATGGCCGCCCCGCTACCACAGACTCGACGCTCCGCTAGAGTGACCATAACAACTGTCACTCTTGTCAATGTCATTTTTCATACGCGCCTACATATATTTAACATAGATTGTTTTGTGTTTCTGATCTAATTTACTTTTATTCTACTTCAATTGTTTTAAATGAATTACTTACCAAAATTACGTTCCGTTAATAATTCGACTGTCAAAACGAAAAAAAACATCGTTCTTAAACAAATGAAAAACGTTAGTGATCTATAAAGACTTTTATTACGTTCAAAGAACTCAGTAAGTAGTTGTTGAGAAACACCGTCGTTTCTTTGAAGATGGAATTACAAACAGGACGATGAGCTCGTGTTTAATTTGTCGTGAACATTTTAAGGAAAATTATTGAATTTTTTTCAAGGATAAGTTAGTAATTACGTAATGGTTTTGAGATATTAAAATGTTATATTTTAGTTTTCTGTTTTTTACAAATGTTTAATTAAGAAAATATTGATTTACAAATAGAGGTTGTATTTGTGATTACCGTGATATTTTGATTTAAATGCTATTTATTTACTTTTGGAACGAAGTTCCTTATCGCGCGTTATCGAAAGGGGGCTAGACGGAAATTCTTATGAAAAAGTTGTCACGACACTTTTTTTGTTTTAGCTGATTATCGCTAGATGGCGCTGTGATTAAAATCTTTTAAAACAATTCCTTATTTTGTTTTATATGATTAATGCTAGATGGCGCTGTGATATATTTTTTTTTTAAGTTATAATAATTATTTAGTTTAAAACGTCTGTCTCTCTCTCTCTCTCTTATAGAAAGATTATTACAATTCCCTCACTAATTAATCGAAAGGAACTTCGTTGCATCCGGATGTCCCTTGACACCTCTCAAGTTTTCTTAATCATAGTGTGGTCATTTTAAAGTAAAAACAATTTTTGTACTGAATCGACATTAATCACTAAAGTTTTGATTAAAAAAAATAAAAAAGTAAATTATTTATTTACTAGAAACGGATGCAAAAATCAGCTAAATTTTCACACACTTACTTCACACCGTATATCGACAAATTCCTTTAACATACAGTCCACTCTTCAACATTATACAGGGTGATTTGTTAGACAGGGTACATATTGCAGGAGGGTGATGAGTACTCTGTTCTAATATGGAATATTACAAAAAATAAGTAAAATTACAAATTATTATTATTTTTTTTAAAATCTAAATTCGACAAAACTACCTCAAACATAAGCAATTTCGGCTTAAAGAGTGTTGACTAATGACCTCTAGTGATCTCGCGCACCCCACACCTCCGCCACACCCATCAGCTGTCGAAAAACCATCATTTTGCAAGAATTTTAGGTATTTTTAAGTTGCGATTACTAAGGCATTAAGCCATATTCTTTGGTAATAATATTTTTACTGGTCGTATATAACCATCAGCTACCATGACCTTCAATATGTACCCTCACTAGGAAATCACCCTGTATAAACCAGCTAAAACTCTTTTAGTTAATGTGTTTAATTACGCACAATTATTTTAATTACCATTTCAGTTTTTCTTCACATACTTTGAGATCATGTTAAATTCCATTGCCTAATGATCGCTATAGTTCCATCGCACAGTGAGGAATCCACGGAATTTGGTTCCGTCGTTTTGAAGGGACGCCTCATTACTGGGTTTGGTATGTACGACTGCGGAACCCAAATTTTCGAATGCCTAGGATTATTGTGACCTCTCATAATGATAATTGTGGTAATCTCTTTTAAGTTGGATGTAATGTAATTACTATAGTTAAAAATATTACATTTATTTGTTTTTTAATTCTGCGTTGGCAAGGAAAAAGCTAATTTGAAAATGGTAGCGATCTTTTAACATTGCCTATCATAGATAAAAAAACAATCTAAACATACTCTGTAAGAATTTTATAAATAGAACCTCGTTTAAAGAAGAATAAGTGTTTTTTCATGCATTTTCAACGGGTTCTTACCATGATATTTAATTAATTAATTTTTTTATTTGATTTTTTGATTTGAGTTGTCTTGATATTTCAACGTTGTTGCAAACGTCATGATCACGAGAAGACTGGATTCTGCGGGTCGATTTAAGGGCAAACAAATCTGTCTACCCTCTTTCTCGTTCGCTTTTGGGTAGTACCACTGGAACTTGAACTCACATCACGACACACCACACTCACTGTATCTGTGGTAAGAACGCGTTGAAAATGCATGAAAGTATTATAGAAAACCGCGAGTGTCTGAACAGTTCGGATTTTGACAGATTCGATTCTCGACTGTTTCAGGTGTATTTTTATTTGAATGCAGTTTTGTATCTTTACAAAAGTTGTTAATTATTATTTTAGAAGCTAGCATTAAAATGTATACAAGGTTGATTACCCTGTCTAATAAATACAACCAAATTAAAGTTTCCATATAACATATTTCACCTCATAATACAAAATGAATCCTCCACTTAACTTCCAAACTACTCCACAGATTACATCAAAAAGCGTAATATACAGATTAAATAATTTATAAACATAAAAGAGAATATAATATTATAGATATGACGAAGGCTCTTTTATAAAGCTCGGGAGCTTTTAGAGAGTACTAAAGCTCTTGGGTACTACAGCCCCTAGATACATTAAGTTTCATTATTTTGTATAGTAATTTTATTTAGTTTGCTGGTAATTAGATTTTGATTTTTGATCCGTACTTTGCACCATTTCGATAATTATTTTCAGGGGAGTATTGTTTTTAGTTTTAAAAATATTTTTAATGTATTTCCCGGTATAGGTGTTCCCGGAGCGCTATGACATGTCCCTCTTTAAACGAGGTTTAAGAAAAGTGTATGGGTAGGCGATAGATAACGGCCCCTCTTTGCATTGCAGAGGTTCATGAGTGACGGTGACCGCTTACCATCGAGTTGGCCGTAGGCTCGTTTATCTATCTTGCAATAAAAAAAAATTGGGGATATGATTTCGAAATCATCATTAATACAGATTAAGTAATCCGAGGGCCTACTACTTTTATATATTATTATTTTTGTAATCTACCCGCAGTAGGTACTCAGTCCTACCATGATCATCGCGCTTGCAACAGTGTTGAAATATCGGAATGCCTCATTTACTAAAAAAATCGTGGTAAGAACCCGTTTAATATAAGTACCTTTATCTAAAACATAAATTTCTCATTACCAATCAAAACCACAATTTCGAGCATTTAAGTTAGATCCAAATTTGATCTACAATCGAATATCTAGACCTTAATGCTCTTAGTGGCAAATCTGAAACCGGCTTAGCTTGAACCGGTTCCATTAATCAATTAAGGACCGCGTTATTGGTTCAGGCACCCGTAAATAGTTTACAAGGAGATATTAGGATTAGTTTTAGAAATTGCTGGACTTATTCACCAGAACCCAGCACTGGGTTATGAGGGACGGCGCGACGCGTTACGCCCAAGGCACTCTTTCCCGTCGCGCATGTAAAACCTTAGTGATCCAGAGCTGATCTAATGATGAATTCGAAAGGAAAGATCCATCATGTTTGGGCTCGTTTTACTTGCCTTGGCTAGCACTCTACCTTTGTAATTGATATCCTGGCTGGCAGATTAAAAATAAAATTTTAAATTCGTCAAAACATGCCACAAACGGTCTAACGGATTATAATTCTATGTTAAGATGGTGCAATACCAGCGTACATAAAAAAGTTAGTTGAAGTAGATGATCAAATACAAATTATTTATTCCAACTGTTTATAAAAATGAATTGCTGTCCGTTAAACTCGAAAACGGCTGAACCGATGTGTCTCCGATGTGATTTTAGTCTTGAAATATTCGTAAAGGTCCAGAGAAGGTTTAAACGGTGAGAAAATACAATAAAAAATATAGTAAACAAATATGACGGCGTAAATAGTGTGTTGAGGTGTAATGACGTTGTAAATAGACGATCTTCGTTTGGTTTTGTCAGGAATGACGTCACAATGACCACTTGAGCACTTGATGATCAATACTTTTGAATATAAACTTCAAAATAACGAGTTTTAACAGTTTATTACTTCTACATCAAGAGGTCCGTTCGCCTCGACAATTCAAACACGAATGAATAATAACAGCGGCTAACGCCTGTGTTTATAGAAAGTCTCCACTTCCAACTACCCGCACGGTGAAAAGGTTGGTTTCCCTTGTTATCACCACGTCAAATATAATATTATCTAAATCAATTCAGTCATAACCTTGGTCTTACCGTCATCAAAGTTACCAGGTGACTTTAAATAGCATTTCAGAAGTTGAATAAACCTTTTGTCTACAGCTCCAACATTATTTACTAATTTTCTTAATTAACTTTGTAATTGTAATCATTCTTCGAGTAACTGAATATTGAGAAGTTTTTAAATTAAGTTACCGTCTCTTAAGGGTTTTCAATTTTCATTTTCACCCGTAAATTTTCGTTGGGCCAACGAACTCTGGAGAAGAGCTACTGAAAACACTTTATCTAATAAGAAATTTAAATATTTTGAATGATATATGGATGGTACAGAAACACTGCTTTGTAAGAAAGTATAATTCGAAGAAGTTTACTGAGATAGCGGTTAGATAAAGAAAATGAGGACATGTTACGAAAACACGTTTTTGGAACGAAGTTCTTTATCGCGCGTTATCGAAAGGGGGCTAGACGCAAAAAAATCTTACGAAAAGTTGTCATGACACTTTTTTGTTTTAGATGATTATCGCTATATGGCGCTGTGATCAAAATCTTTTAAAACACGTTCCTTTTAAATTATAAGATATCTTTTAATCGAAAGGAACTTCGTTCTATTCGGGTGTCCCATGACACGAGGCAATAACAAACCATTATGAGTTATTTTTTTTATTGCCTTGTTTGAATTATTGTAATATTACAAATTATTATAATTCTACGAAATTCAATATCATCTAAATATTTTATCCATGTCTGGATCTAGATTATTCTAGACTATCCCAGACTGAACCTATCAAAGTATTTGCATACAATTAGTGGAGCTTTTGTTCATGAACTTCAAATATGAACTCTTTATTACGAGTTTCAACCCCGTCTTGGTTTCTTTATTCGTTATTCAGTAAAATATGGTTTTGCTTAAAAATGAAATTACTAAGTTTTGTAATAGCGAGCCTTGTAAAGTGCAGGGGAACATTATTTGCAATAGCTTAGTTAGTTAAGTGACTTTAGTTTAGTCGTGGTGACCGAGTGGTCGAAGCGCTTCCTTCCGAACGGGAGGTCGCGGGTTCAAAACCAGCCGGCTTGTACCTCTAAATCTAAATGTGAAAAAGATTTATGTGCAATTTTTCACAACACCACTGGCTGAAAACGGTGAAGGAAAACATCGTGAGGAAACCTGCATGTCGGAAAAAGATTCTAAAAATCCTTTGAATATATGTGAAGTCCCCAATCCGCACTGGGCAAGCGTGGTGGATAGTCCAAATCCCTCTTCTGAGGAGACCTGAGCCCAACAGTGGGCAGTAATGGGTTGGTACAGGTACAGGTACAGTTTAGTAGTAATTTGGCGAATTTACACGTTCTGATTGTAGGTTCGTGGCTCGATGTTTAGGCTCTCGAAGTTTACGTGTAAATGCTGATCTTTAAGCTTGTATTTCTGTGGTACAACTAGTTATGTATATTATTATTTTATAGTACTAAAATTGAGTGATTTTTAGCTTTAATTTCAAATAAAGCATGTATATGTCTAATTCTAATGCGCTACTAAAAATATATATCGTTAGTTTCTGAAATATTGTTATTGTTCAAAAAACAATTTTGTCGACATTAACCCTTTTAACGTTTAATTATTTACCTACTAGTACTCTAATAACACTTAATTACGTACAATCTATAATAGTGTTAAATTTAGATTATATAATACGAAAACAATAATTAACTGTACGACCACTATCAAACATGGCGGGGTTCATCCTAAACTAACAGTGTCTACGTAACACAGGGCTTAGAATGGGCTTACCCTACCATTTACTTGAGATCTTGAAATTACAATGTATTTAAAATTGTAGCTTAAAGGTTTTATAAGACTTGAAAAAAGTCCTTAAAGGTAGACTTTGGGAAGTGGCCCCGCAGTGTCCTCTGACAATGCAGAGGTCCATGAGCGACCACTTACGATCAGGTGGCCCGTAAGCTCGTCTGCCTATGTGGCAATAATAAATTATGTAGGTACATAACCTATGTAAATACGGGTGTAGGGGGCACCGCGACGGGAAAGAGTGCCGTGGGCGTAACGCGTCGCGCCGTCCCTCATAACCCCGTGCTGGGTTCTGGCCTCAGACGGGGTTCGAACGCTGAGCGTGAGCGGTTGGAGGTTTTAGTGCGGTTGAACTCCCGGTGATCCAGTGATTTCCTCCAACTAATTATAAATTAATAAATAAAAGGTAAATACGGGTAGAATCTTACGAGTTGAATTTGACCAACTTTTTGCTTCTTTACTTACACGAATTTATGAAATGACAATACAACAATATGATACCAAGGAGTTGATCTTTCAATGTAGTCTGAAGCTATAAGAACTCCTCTACTAAAAAAGGTACACTCGTGATTGGTCTCATTTTACTTGTCTTAGCTAGCACTCTACTTCTACATAACATGCATGATTTGAAGCTTGTATTTAATCCTTAAGTGCATCTTGTTTCCAAATGTATACATACCACGTTTCACGTTATTTTATTGAAGTCGTGTGGTATGTGTTTCCGAACGCACTTTGACGACCATAGATTATAAATATATTGAGTGTCAAAAAAGAAATTATGCAAGTTTCGGTGGCAGATTGTTTATTATTTTTTATGTTATATGTACCTAAATACCTACCAGGAAACATTTTTTTCAGGTCGCAATAAAAAACCATGCACGGTTAAAAAATCAAACTTATCGAGACTCAAAACTAAATTTTACAATTGCTAACAAGCTCAACATGAACTTCAAAGCTCAAAGCAAATCTATCAGCGATTTTATCCGAACTTAAAGCAGATCGTTTTAGCCGCTTTTGAGCTCGGATTTTCCGCAACGGCACGTACAGGCTTCCACATACGAACACACACATACGACCACATAGGAATATTTGTGCTGCGACACCACATTACTGATTCAGCTGACACTTGGAAAAAGCTTTGAACATGCTGCTAAATGAACACGCTGTTTGGCTATGAAGATAGAGTTTTAAAGGGAGAGTCGAAAGTAGTTTTAATATGAGGTATGTTATGAACTTATTCAGACACTCGCGGTTTTCTATAATACTTCCATGCATTTTCCACGGGTTCTTACCACGACATTTAATTAATTGAGTTGTCTCGATATTGTAACAACGTTGAAATATCGAGACAACTATATACAATTAGTTGTTGTGTTGTTGTTTGAGGTTGTAAATATAGTTGTTATGTTATATTTATCCACAATCCTCTGTATTTTGTCTGTCACACCTTTGACGTATGGTAAGAAATGTGAGTTCGAGTTCCAGTGGTACTACCCAAAAACGAACGAGAAAGAGGGTAGACAGATTTGTTTGCTCTTAAATCGACCCGCAGTATCCAGTCTTCTCGTGATCATGACGTTTGCAACAACGTTGAAATATCGAGACAACTCAATTAATTAAATATCGTGGTAAGAACCCGTTCAAAATGCATGAAAGTATGTTATGGCCCAATTTTTGGGTTGGTATTTGAGGCAAACTGAAAACTTGGTTCATAGTTCTCTTGATAAACTCTAACTCGGAAATGCTAGCCTGGCTGCTTAATGGACTCCTTCATTTTTGCAGTTTTCAGCTTGCTTGAAATATTTACCCAAAAATTGCCACTAGCTCGGGCTATTATGATCGAAAACTGATGTTGCAAGAGTTGTCTAATACTACTATGATAATAATATAAAGGAGAAAGATGTTTTATATTTGTATTTAGATGTTTTATATTGGAACGAAGTTCCTTATTGCGCGTTATCGAAAGGGGGCTAGACGGAAAAAAATCTTACGAAAAGTTGTCACGACACTTTTTTTGTTTTAGATGATTATCGCTAGATGGTGCTGTGATCAAAATCTCAAAATTATAAGATATGTTTTAATCGAAATGAACTTCGTTCTATTTGGGTGTCCCATGACACCTCTCAAGTTTTTTTTATATTTGTATTTAGAATCACAAAACTAATTTTAAAAATATTTTCACAATCAAAATATAGATAATTGAGTAATGTAGAAAATTTAAGATTTCAGCTTTTCATAACGACAGCTGTAAAAAAAGTCTGAAAAATCAACGCTATCAAATTACTTTGACAAAATGGTCCAACTGTAAAGAGTAAAAATCTTTTGGGGGCTCGTCCGGGATGGGGGATGGAGAGAGTTATGTGATTAAAATTTAAGAAAATTTCAAGATTGAAGAAGTAAGATTGATTTGAAAAAAATAACCTATAAGCAAACGGCCGAGAAAAAATCTGGAAAATGTTGGTTTTTATTTGAAGACGAAGATTTATTTTTGAAGACGAAAGACTTAGACCATCATCTTGCACAACGACGAGAAGACGTAATTTGAAGAATAGCATTATTACACGATGCCGCCGAAGAAAGACGTAAAGACGAGTGAAGATGTAGAACGAGACTACGACGAACGCATTTCATTAAAAAATAATAAACTACCATGACCTTCTCTGTTACCTGACGATTTATCTTATTATATAACATCCATGTACTCAATGTAAATTTTCTATTTATAACAAAACAGAACATCTCGTAACCATCTTAGTTCGGAAGGGTCTCGGATCGGATATTCTACCCGTCCAGCGTACATCCATCAACCTCGCCCGTTTACGGACTGTCGGCTTGTCAGCTATATTTTATGGCCCGTCTTATAAGATATTATGTTTTGTAATTCTAAACTTCGATGGGATGTTAGTGGGTTTGATAGTCGCTGTTGTATATGTATATGTAGACCCGCGCAACTTCGGCTGTGTTACAAAGGAATATAATATAGCCTTCCTCGATAAAGGGACTATCCACAACAAACTAGAAAAAAATATAGAAGAAGAAGATAAATTAGAAGAAAAGGTTATAGAAGTGTCCAAAAATTACTCTCTAAACCACCTTTCGTTGACTCCTACAGAATGCCTTAGGCATTAAGTCCACCATTTTACCATTTTTGAAGTTGAATTAATAAATAATCTAATATATAAAATTGTCGTGTCACGGTGTTCGAACTTGAACTCCTCCGAAACGGCTCGACCGATTTTGATGAAATTTTTTGTGCTTATCCGGTACCTATGAGAATCGGCCAACATCTATTTTTCATCCCCTAAATGTTAGGGGTAGTGCACCCCTAATTTTTTTTTTCGGCGCAGACGAAGTTGCGCGAGTCAGCTAGTGCACTATAAAAAGAAGTATGTTGGTTACACAACAATGAGATGCCATAAAGGTAGATCGTAGGTAGCGGGTAGGCAGTTTCTCCTGACATTGCAGAGGTCCATGAACGTAACCACACCATCAGGTGGCCCATACCTGTACCAACCCATTACTGCCCACTGTTGGGCTCAGGTCTCCTCAGTAGAGGGATTAGGCATAGTCCACCACGCTTGCCCAGTGCGGATTGGGGACTTCACATATCTTAAAAGGATTTTTAGAACCCTTTTCCGACATGCAGGTTTCCTCACGATGTTTTCCTTCACCGTTCATAGTAAAAAAATATTTTTCTATCACACTATCTTATATCTTTCGTATGCAACTCAAATCGACGACACGAAACCCTTATCACGAAATATTTCCCTAAAAAAACATGACAAGACAAACAAATCCTTCAAATTGTTTAATACAATATCGAGAAAAAAAGAAATCAGGAACTATTCTTTGATGAAAACAAAAGCAAATATGTATTCTACGTTTTCAATCAACACGTGCAAATTCATATGATGGAAAAAAGGTTCGGCAGTTTTTTTAGTAAATAAAGATGTTTGAGGGAAAATGGTACAGCCTTTGTTTACGCCGTTGTGGAGATTCTCGTTATTTTTGGGGTGATGCGTGAAAAGTTAGGGATTTTTTTGAGGTTGTAAAGTGATTATTGAGTGGTTTATTCAATGGTTTGGGTATTTTGTTAGTTTTGCTGTGTGTATTGTTAACTGATTTTTTTATTTGATGATTATATAATTGATTTTCTGCACTATGAAAGAGTTCTTAACCTCGAGTTAGTGTAGTGTACTTAATAATACAATTAGTGCATAAAATCAGTGAAGTGTAATAATAAAGATCACATGAACATTGTGTCTACACCTTAATAATTGAGACAATAAGAAAAGTGCCAATGGACACATTCTTAGCATAAAATCATATAGTAATTTAGGTTAAAACAAAATTGCTTATTAGTCTGAATTAGACTAGATTGTAATTATAATAGTGTGCGTTATAAAATTACGTATACTAGGAAAACAAAAAAAAAAAAAATATGTGATTATAATTGATTTTTCTGCACTATGAAAGACTTATTTCTAAAAAAACGATAAAAGAAAATCAATAGTCAACTTAAAAATCTCCTTTTAGAAATTCGGTCAAAAAAGACAACTAAATAAATTATATTAATAATATACTTGATATTTTCAGTATTTGTCAAGTTATTATCAAATATCCACTTGTATACATGAAACAGTCCAAAGTAACTAAGTTTAAGCTCCGTATAGTAAGCAACTTACCGAAGAGCTTCATCGGAGCTTATAATACAGCCACATATTATAGAGTATACTCCAAATGAAATCTGAACTGTATTATTAGGTTTTCAATTAGTTTCAAATCTTGTTGGTAAGCTGAAAGGTAGCTGCTGTTGAAAAAGTCAAGGCATGGTAAAGACATGTTTTCGTTCAAAAACATAATCTCACATCATCATTCGTTCAGAAACCGTCATTCCCATATAAATATCAAAACATCGTCCCCGAAAAAATCAGAACAGTGCTGAAATTATTTTATAGAAAACATTTTAAATACATTTTTAAGGTCCGGAATATTGCGTTGCAGTAAAGTGCTAGCTATGACAAATAATACGAACCCAAATACGACGGGTCTTTCTTGTTTAGCACAAGAGTTTCTATATCTACCTTCTGAATCCATCATCAAATCAGCTCTATGGTACCAAACCATGTTATTACATTGTCTCGCAATATGCCCGAAATCACATAGGTACATCCAAAGTTACATCCTGTGCAAGTTAACATAAATCTTGTAAAAAGAACAGAACGGTTCCAAAATCAGAAAATAACATTTACATACCTGCGCAAAACAATTCGTGTACTGCAAAATACCTATAAACATCCAACATGGCGTGATAATTGGGCTATAATGCGCTCGCTACACCATCGTACGGCCGGCGTTTTCCCAAGATTGTTTATGCCTAATACACTTTACATAAATCGTGAGGAAAATGCTGAGAAAACACTGGCCTATAGTATGGAGTTGTTCGGTGGCTATTGTGGATAGTTTTGCATTGGTTTGTGTTACATTTATTGGAACGAAGTTCCTTATCGCGCGTTATCGAAAGGGGGCTAGACGGAAATTCTTATAAAAAGTTGTCACGACACTTTTTTGTTTTAGAATTCAGATGATTATCGCTAGATGGCGCTGTGATTTAAATCTTTTATACAATTCCTTATTTTGTTTTATATGATTAATACTAGATAGTTCTGTGATCAAAATATTTTATTTAAGTTATAGAAGTGACAGAGAGACAGACGTTTTAAACTAACAAATTATTATAACTTAAAAAATTAAATTTTATTACAATTCCCTCACTAATTAATCGAAAGGAACTTCGTTCCATCCGGGTATCCCTTGACACCTCTCAAGTGTTTTTATTGTTGGTATTATTTTAGTTTCAAATACAACACAAGTTTAAAACCTACATAAAACGAGCACTAAGACGATGGGTATATCTTGTTTAGTGCAGAAGAGTCACAGTCACATTCTTACTCCATCAAGAGACCTCTGTTGTGCCATATTATTGCATTGTCACGCCATCTACATCTGCGTGCGACATTTCAGCTTAATCAGAAATCAGAAAGTTTGTCACATACGAAGATACCAGTGCATGTTATATTAAAATCTTTTTCAAATGTCATTTTTCGTGGCAAAAAAAAACAAAAAACAATATATTCAATTTAAAAAAAAGACGTGCCCGCTGAGTTTCTTGCGCTGGTTCTTCTCAGGACGGAGGCGTAATTTTAGCGAACTGGTGGTAGAACTTTTGATTTTATTTTTGACTTTCAAAATGTATGTGTGTCCACATCTAATTTGAAATAAATGATTTGACTTTGACTTTGGCAACAATTGTAATTGTAATTTTATTTTGGTAAGGCATAGAAACTATCCAAGATACACTAATAACGTTCGAGCTCGTTTAACTTAGCATTTTACTGCTACACGATATCCAGGTTCAACCTTGTTTTTACTTTTTAAATTATCATTTTAAAAATCCAATTACTCAACTTAACAATAGCATTTAATCCTTTAGCCGACAATATCTTTATGTCCTTTCCCGGATAAAGTAAGAAGGTTACCCGGATGTTTGTGTCGAGGCCAAACGAGTTATCCTCGACGAATAAATGCACTACATCTGATCTTACTTGCTAATCTTGAGACGGTTTGATACTAAAGTTTTAGTGTACGGAATAATGTCGACCCTCTTTTATTTTATTTGGTTATCTTTTGTGATAGTAATAATCTTTAAGATCCTGGATATCATGTATCAGTAGAGTGCTAGTCAAGACAAGTAAAATAAGTTGAAACACGACAGGTCGTATCTTATTTAGTACAGGAGTTCCTATGACCGAGATCTTCCGAGATCAACGCCATTTTGTCATATAATTGCATTGTCACGTGATATACGCGTGCAAACTGTCAACTCAATCGGAAACCAGGAAGTTTGTCACATTTCGCTTGCAATATCCAGTGCAAGTTAATATAAAGCTTGAAAAAATGGTATGATTCGTAGTAGTTTAGAATCTATTTGTTTTTATATTGGTTTAGTTATGTATTAAAATTATTTCTTAATAACAATTGGAATGATACACCAGTAGTTTTAGGATATCTCTGTATGTTCCATCAAGGTATTCAGAAATAGCTGGACTTATATTCACGGGATTGGAAGATAGTTGATAGATAACGGCCCCTCTTTGCCCTGGTATTGCAGAGGTTTAGAGGATTGCAGATTGCCCATGAGCGACGGTAACCGCTTACCATCAGGTGAGCCGTAGGCTCGTGTATCTATTAAGCAATAAAAAATAATAATAATAAAGCAGGCATCTACTTTTTTCAGGACTCAAATATTTTCCCTTCTTCTAGTACTAAACTCAGCTAACCTTTGAATAACCTTTTAATCCTAGATAAGTATAATGTAGCAATATTTTTGTAAGAATGATTATGACGCGAATACTTGATAAATAATCTGAGTAACAGTAAATTGATTTTACTCGAAAATTCTCAAGAATGTCTCGTTTACAATCCGAAAGCTTTACAATAAACAATTTGTAGATTTCGAAGAAGTAGCCACGCAGAAACCCAATCATTTGTATTGAATGACACAAAACGAAATATTATTAATACTTAACCTATTTTCTATATTTACAATATTATAGATTTGATTTATCTCGTCTATATACGATCTCGATTGCCTTTTAATCTTCGACGTGGATTAAAAAAAATGTTCTATTTCGCTTCTCCCATGGTCCTATGCCTCTTTTTAAACGAGATTTAAAATAGTCTTGCATATGTGATGAAACCGGCCCCAATGGTCCGGTAATACATAGGATCATGATTTTGCATTTTAAAAACTGCTTAAAAACTTGCATTGAAAATCAAGTAATTCCCGAAAATTTTCATTAACCAGTGCAAATTTGGCCACAAACCGCGCCGTAGCTCAAAGAGATTACATTAATATGAAACTAATATACCTATTTGTAGCGTGCAGTAAAATTAATTATTGTATGTGCCGTGCACGCGTAAACAATGTCTGGGTGAATTAAATTGGAACTTGTGTGGTATTTGATAACAAAAGTAGCGTAATTTTAACTTAAAATTAGTTTTATTGAGATGTAGGCAGATAAACTAATGGGCCTGATCATTACAGTCGCTCATTGGCTAGATAAACTACTATGACCTACTCATAGGGACGCTCTTCAAGCCTCATTTGATGTAAGATAAGTTATAGCGCTCGGAAAACAACGAAGAGGGTATTATAAAACTAAACTAAACGCCTGACAAGAAGTTGACTGTTGAAGTTAATTCCAACGTTCCCTATGTGATTTTGCCGATACAAAGTAGATATAAAATAATAAATAAAACTATAGAGAAAAGTGTATTCCATAGGCGTTTGATGAAAAAGAAGCCAGTATTCAGGAAACCCCATGTAAGGGAGTTCAAACTTCAAGCAAGATATTTGGTGTATTAACTTATTTATTCAGAAAATAGAGTGACTAGTTTCATAAAATTGCATTTTGCAAGTGAAAAATCAGTCGTAGATTTTATTTAAAGTTTACAACATGCATTAGGCAAGCGTGATGGACTATGCCAGATCGTCCTATCTGGATCCTATATATACAGGGTGATTTTTTAGAGAGGGTACATATTGCAGGAGGGTGATGAGTACTCTGTTCTAATACGGAATATTACAAAAAATAGGTAAAATTGCAATTTTTTTTTTTTTTAAATCTAAATTCGACAAAACTACCTCAAACATAAACAATTTCGGCTTAAAGAGTGTTGACTCGACTGACCTCTAGTGATCTCGCGCACCCCGCACCTCCGCCACACCCATCAGCTGTCGAAAAACCATAATTTTGCAAGAATTTTAGATATTTTTAAGTTGCGATTACTAAGGCATTAATTAAGCCATATTCTTTGGTAATAATATTTTTACTGGTCGTATATAACCATCAGCTACCATGACCTTCAATATGAACCCTCACTAGGAAATCACCCTGTATAGAGATCCAGCAGATCCAGCAGAATGATAAAATACAGTGTTTCTTCAAGAAACTTCTCCTTATTCGAAATTGATTCGACTTCAGTAGAATATAATAAAGAACAGCAAATTATAGTTTTTGTATCACATAAATTAAAATAATACCTTTACTTCAAAATAACCTAAATTAGACAGTAAATTGCGTTTGAATAAATTGTATACCAAACAAAAGCCTAAAATACGAAAAAACCTTTTTAATATCCTACATTACTGAAATAACGAAGACAAATAAAATGATCGTAATCAAATATAATTTTCCAGTGAGCAATGTGGCATTCAGGTAACGTACAACTAAGTACTAATAACATACAGAAGACAAGTTTTAACATGGTCCAGTATTGCGTGATTCATAATTTGTATTGTATAAATAAGACTAAGTGGCCTAGTGGTTGGAACAATTGACGTACGGGAGGTCACTGGTTCAAAACCGGCTTGTACCTCTTAATATTAAAAAGGTTTATGTGCAAAATTTAATGGTTAAACACGGTGGAGGAAAACATTGTGAGGAAATCTACATTTTGGAAAAGATTTTTGAAAATTGTTCGAAGATGTAAGTCCCCAAGCGTGGTAGACTATGCCAAAACTCTTTTCTGAGGAGACCTGAGCCCAGCAGTGGGCAGTTATTTATTTTATTTTATTTTGCCACCTGACTTTGTTTCGTCAGTTGTTCTCAGCTCAGTGGTTCAAGTTGAATGTCGTAGTAAATTATTTTTGACCTTCAATAAATTCTTATTGACATAAATGACTTTGGATTTGCAACATAATCCCACAAAATGTTCAAACCTACCTATACATAGGTTAAAAAAACTATTAAAGAACGTCTGTGCAATACAGCCAATGGTTACCTAGACGATTGCACAAAGTGTTAAAATGCATTAAAAAGAAAATTTGACGTCAACAAAAATGAGCATCATAAAGTATTTCGTTTCCTTTTGTTTGATCCTTGACTTCTGTACATCATTATTCTGTGACATAATTCAGGTAGCGTGCGTGAACATCGTTATACAAACAAATCATGTCAAACAATAACATTGGTACCAGTTTGTAGGCAAACAAGGTATGTTTTCACTTGATAACATTAAATAATAATTTGTTTTGTACGATACTAGAATATGTGATTAAGTTTAGAATAGCTGAATAGATAGATTAGGCATATTATACAAAATAGATATCCACTACATGTAATAATTTATTTTAAAGAAAGAACACGGCATCTCATTGCCCTGGCATTGCAGCGGTTCATGACCGCTTATCATCAGGGTGGCTTTAAACTTGTTTATCTTGCAATGAAAAAAATGTTTCTAAGATCGTGAATACCATGTAGCAGTAGAGAGCTAGTGAATACAAGTAAAACGAGCCGAAACACCACGGGTCTATCACAAGAGTTCCTATGACCATCTTCCGAATCCATGATCACATCGGGACCATTTTGAAAAATTAAAAACTTCTTAAGTACTTTCACAAGTATTTTAATGTGGTGTAGTAGTCGTATGTATTATGCAATAACTTAGCAATCATTTAATTATGATTTTAATGCAATGCAATTTTAATGTAACTATATCATAATGTATTGTACTGTAACAACCCATTACTGCCCACTGCTGACCGCAGGTCTCCTCCGAAGAGGGGTTAGGCATAGTCCACCACGCTTGCCTAATGTGATTTGGGGACTTCACATATCTTCAAAGGATTTTTAAAACCCTTTTCCGATATGCAGGTTACCTCACGATGTTTTCTTTCAACGTTTTTAGTCAGTGGTGTTGTGAAAAATTGCACATAAATCTTTTTCATATTAAGATTTAGAGGTACAAGCCGGCCGGTTTTGAAACCGCGACCTCCCGTACGGAAGGCAAGCGCTTCAACCACTCGGCCACCACGACTTATTCAGTCTACTAATCTACTATTACTACTACTAATCTAATATTATTATTCCCACAACGAAATATTTAATAATTATAATTTAAATATAAACTAAAAATGCAACTAGAAATTCATTCCGAAAATATAAATTCTTACTCCAAACGGAACGCAAGATTCATAAAAGATTCATAAAATATTCATAAAATAAATAGAATGAATGTAAAATTAGCTCGTAAAACTGCATCTAATTAGCTATTTCCGACGAACTGAATATTTTTGCTTTCGTGATCACGAAACGTACGGAAATCTCGTTTGAATTTTATTATAATAAACACTACTCGCTTCGAAAATACATCCATTCGGATGTATTTAAAGCAGGCTTGTGAGTCAGCGAAAATGGTCAGAAATATATTAGTAAAGTTGGACAACAGAGGTATTTATACAGGGTGTTGTTGCCCGGTGAAACAATACTTTAAGGGCTTAATCTATATCACATTTCAAATCATATACACATACTTTTGAAACGGAGATAATGACTTTTTTTTCCCATACAAAGTTGACAAAATATTATTTTGTATTAATTTTGACAACCCTACCCTGACCTACATGTAGCGTGCTATATCTATATGCCATTTTCAAGCACACAGGCGCATCCGATCGCAATTTTAGAGTTCCGTACTATAATAAACTCCTACTAATAGAAAATTAACACGTAGTTTTGATTAGTTATAACTTATGATATATTATGCCTAGAAAACCCAGACTTGGTGGATGGCTTCTACATCAAGTATATTATTTGCTGTGAAAGTATTGTTTCATCGGATTTTAACACCCTGTATATGTTCAATTTAGAGATATTTATTTACAGTTATAAACAATGCCACTAGAAAACTTTGGTAAAGACAAAAAAGACTAAAAAACTTATTTTTGCCCAAACTGAAATTCATGGATTTTAACAAGACAATTTTTTTATGTAATCTCTCTTTAACTTTACAATAAATCCTTACTTACCAGATTTGCTTCTAATTATGGATTATTCATAAATTACGTCAAGCGTTAAGGAGGAGATCGGAGGTATGACATTGTGTGTCAAGGGGGGTCATACATTTGTGACGTCAATGATGAAATCTTATAAATGGAAAACTCACAAATCTATCCAACGTTACATATAGTGTTTCAGTTATAAAAAAGTTATAATATGGGAACCTTTGCGATAGTCTTTGGTGTTTCCTTAGCGCTATGACTTATCCTTCTTCAAACGAGACTTGAAGAAAGTCCTTAAGGGTAGGCCGTAGGTAGCGGCCCCACAGTGTCCCCTGACAATGCAGATGTCCATGAGCAACGGTAATCGCTTATAATCAGGCTCGTTTGCCTACAAGGCAATAAAAACTTCTCAAAACTTATTTTTTTTAAATTATGTTGAAAAGTATCAGAAATAATACATTTTAAAGACAACTTTAAATACAAGCTTTTACGATCCTATATATCATGTATCAGTAGAGTATGCTAGCCAAGACAAGTAAAAAGAGCCCAAACACGACAGGTCTATCTATTTCGAACTACCTTCCGAATCCATCATCAGATGAACGCCATTTTATCATATCACTGCATTGTCACGCGATATACATCTGCAAAATGTGCTCAATCGAACAGCGGGAAGATTGTCAAATTAGCTTGAAATATTACAAAGTAACATCTAATGCAAGTTAATATAAAGCTTGTAAATCTATACTAATACTAGCTGACTCGCGCAACTTCGTCTGCGCCGAAAAAAAAAATTAGGGTTGGACTACCCCTAACATTTAGGGGATGAAAAATAGATGTTGGCCGATTCTCATAGGTACCGGATAAGCACAAAAAATTTCATCAAAATCGGTCGAGCCGTTTCGGAGGAGTTCAAGTTCGAACATCGTGACACGAGAATTTTATATATCTATACTAATATTATAAAGCTGAAGAGTTTGTTTGTTTGTTTGTTTGTTTGTTTGAACGCGCTAATCTCAGGATCTACTGGTCCGATTTCAAAAATTCTTTCACTGTTGGAAAGTCCATTTATCGAGGAAGGTTATAGGCTATATTTTATTTTCAAAAAAATTAGGGATCCGCATGAAAATATCGAATATGTAACAAAAGGTGAAAAATCGAAAACCTATTTATGCGTACGCTGCAAAAACTATTGACAATAGAACAAAATGATGTACTACGGGTTTTTAGGTCTTTTAGAGACAAACAAAAAAGTCCGCGACAGCATATATCTAACTATCATAGTTTAGTCACAATAACCAGTTTTATGTTTTTAAAATTTAATATTTCGTTCCGAGATTGAATTTAACGTTAAATGAGTATTGTTATATTAACCCTTATCCAAATTAAGTATTTTGTTATCAAGAGTATTAATGTAGAATTAAATTACTTTTTGTTTTATTCCAATCGGACTTTTCGTTTAGAAGTTATAACGAGTATAAAACGCAATGAATATGTGTGGCACAGCGAGCCGCGAAAATAATAACTCGACGGCATTGCGAGTACTGTTTGAACCCCTTTATGACGCAGACGAAGTTGCGAGGGTCATCTAGTTAGATTATAAAGCTGCAGAGTTTGTTTGTTTGTTTGAACGCGCTAATCTCAGAAACTATCCGTCCGATTTTAAAAATTATTTCACTGTTGGAAAGTCCATTTATCGAGGAAGGTTATAGGCTATATTTTATTTTGAAAAAAATTAGGGATCCGTATGAAAATATCGAATTTGTAAGACAAGGTGAAATATCTAAAACCTTTTTATGCGTACGCTGCAAATACTATTGACAGTAGAACAAAATGATGTACTACGGGTTTTTAGGTCTTAGCAAGACTTACAAAAAAGTCCGCGAGAGCATATATCTAAGTATACTAGTTTAGTCACAGCAACTGCTTTTATGTTTAAAAAATTTTTAATTCGTCCGAAGAATTAATTTAACGTTAAATTAGTATAGTTATATTAATCCTTGTCCAAATAAAGTTATGTTATCAAGAGTATTAATTTAAAAGTAAATTACTTTTTGTTATATTGTAATCGGACTTTTCGTTGAGAAGTTATCACGAGTATCAAACATGATGAATACTCCCCGGGCCGCGCAAATATTATAATATTGCAACAGTATTAAGAGTACTGTTTGAACCCATTTGTGACGCAGACGAAGTTGCGAGGGTCACCTAGTTAATTTAAATTACGAGTAAACTCTTGCAATAGATTTCTCGTTACTGTAGCTGAGAATGCAGTGGAAAAGTAAATTAGTACTCAAAGCAGTTGAGTAGAAAAGAATGTCTTTAACTTCTCGGTGCTTCAGTAGTTTTAATTGAAATGGAAGAGGTATGCAGTTAATTTTACTGTAGTAAACGAGGTTTATAGGTTAACTTTGAGCTAGGCTTTTATAATATTGTAGAGACCTAAGCTTTTATTTAGATATAAGTGAGATAAAAAGGCTTTATTTTCTCTTATAGTCTAATAAACATTTGGCGATTAAAACTTTGATTTAATATTATCTTTAAGATAAAATTTAAGAGCTAATTAAGTTGACATTCTATAATTATCAATCAACCTGGGTATTAAGGGATTTTAAAAATAAAAACTTGAGAGGTGTCATGGGACACCCGAATAGAACGAACGAAGTCGATTAAAAGATATTTTTTTTAACAATTTTTTTTTACGCGTGATAAGGAACGTGTTTTAAAAGATTTTGATCACAGCGCCATCTAGCGATAATCATCTAAAACAAAAAAAGTGTCGTGACAACTTTTCGTAAGATTTTTTTCCGTCTAGCCCCCTTTCACAACGCGCGATAAGGAACTTCGTTCCAATAATATAATATTCATGTATATCTCTTATACAAATAAACGGGTACCAATCACGTTTTTCTTAAATGACCGGTCTCGATATTTCACGGGAAGATTGATGAAAACGATACGGATAACCGCGAGTGCTTAAAAATTTACGTATTTAAGATACTACGGTACCCTACTCGGAGGAGACCTGAGCTCAGCAGTGGGCAGTAATGGGTTGTTACAGTACAGTACAGTACAGTACCCTACTGTTGAAATGTCCAAAACTTCCAAAATCTACCACGTAAAAGTTATTTCAATGCACGAAATAAACTGTTATAAAATATAAAATTATTAATCACAATGAAACCTTACGTAAAAATAATGATTCAACTACAATCGAATTCTTTAAGTGGGCGTCTGTGTGTTACGAAATCTGTCTCCCACGCTTAACACAGCTTCGACAAACCGATTTTTAGTCTAATTATAGGTTCGTCAGCTAACAGGCAATTTTAAGCAACAGATTTAGCTTAAATACTCAAAAGCTACGGTATTTATAGCCTAAAAATAGCCTTTGTGTAAAGGGATAATGTTGACTAATTAAAAACAGACTAATTTTAGTCATAATTACATGAAATCCAACACTTTTATACTGAAATGGTATATTTTAGCCTTAAAATAGGCTAAATAGCCTAATGAGACTAAATATAGCCTTTTATTTAAGGGATAATGTCCGAGAATAGATTAATTGTGGTCACATATTCAACAATTTTATGATGTTTTTATTAGGGATGGTGTTATTCTTGTTTTAAATATCATAGACTAAATATAACATAACATACATTAGTATAGTATATCCAGCGGCGTGCAGTTCATACAAGCAAATACGCACTGCATACCCTATCATTTCAAATTACTTTTATTACAATCTTAAAAAATTGTAACAAAAAACGATTAAACGTTGTATATTTAATCAAAATACACTTTTTATTACTATTATTGGCATACATTTAGCGTAAAAGTTAAATTAAATTGATTATAGGACATAAATATGTGGAAAATTACTCAGATTTATATTTCTGCATACCCTGACTTAAATATGTATGCACGCCACTGAGTATATCATAAGTCATAGTACAGAATGAATGCTTCACCTAATTTTTTTCGGATGATCTTTTCGATGATGATTTCTTTGAAAAAACCATGATTAGTAACTTAATTTCGTCACTTGCTTTATTACATCTTCTTATTTATAAAAATGAATTGCTGTTCGTTAGTCTCGCTAAAACTCGAGAACGACTGAACCGATTTGGCTTATTTTAATCTTGAAATATTCGTAGAAGTCCAGAGAAGGTTTAATTTACTATTTTAATTTACTTATGTGACGCAGACGAAATTGTGTGGACCAGCTAGTCACAGATAAAAAAAGTCTACAACAAATCTGCTGATCTGTTACCTTCCTTTACGAATTTATACCTTGTTCTGGCATAGGGGGCTTCCCTTTAGTATATCATATGTGAAAAGAACTCTTAAATCACTTTTAAATAGTTTACCATTGGTAAATACATCACTGGTAGGCCTTACCATGGATAATAGATTACTGTTGCCTTTTTGATTTACCTTTTCTATGGTATGTCGTGGTTATTACAATATCGAGACACCTATTTGAGGATTCGTTTAATTAAGTACTAGTTTGAATCATAGGATGAATTAATTCAAAAGTATTTTATTAATAAACTTATTCAGACACTCGCGGTTTTCTATAATACTTTTATGCATTTTCAACGGATTCTTACCACGATATTTAATTAATTGAGTTGTCTCGATATTTCAACGTTGTTGCAAACGTCATGATCACATCACGACAATATTGGATACTGCGGGTCGATTTAAGAGCAAACAAATCTGTCTACCCTCTTTCTCGTTCGCTTTTGGGTCGTACCACTGGAACTCCAACTCACATCACGACACACTAAGGGTTCATGTTCAGAGAGTCTTGTAGATACAGTGTGGTAAGAACCCGTTGAAAATGCATGAAAGTATTTTTTTAATAGTTCTGATTTTGGTATAAATCAGAACCTTAATATTTGTTGTGATATTTAAGACTGCTGCTGACTTGCATAGAGACTGATTACAATTCTAAGTGGCCAGTCATATTTTTACTTTTGGTAGCAAACTGTATCCAGTTATACTGTTATGAGATTTCTCATGAATACGTAGTGTTATATTATCATCAGAGCCATGATTTTATTCTCAAAAATAATGATTTATACGTTGTTTTTCAAATTTATGCAAAACTATCATAGTGTTGAGAATATACTTATAATATTTTGTACTGTTGGTTCGCTTAATAAATAAATTCATAAATATTTAAGTTAAATTAAATCGTCTATTGAAGAAATTACATAAACTCATGTTATTATGTCAGTAACTTCGGATCAACGTTCGCTATGTAAATTAACTAGTACGACACACTTCCTTAAGTTTGTTAATTTAAATTCATAAGTTGCTCTTTTTCATAAGTTGTAGTTGAAAAATATTTTATAACTTAGATCTACTATTGGTTTTAATAGTTACACATAAATAAATACAACATCTAAAACAACACTTGCATAAACAATATACTTACTTGAAAATCATGACAACAACGAATCCTTTTAAAACAACACTACACACACAGCACAACACACTCACATATACACGCGCTTGTGTGCGTTCGGGAAATGTAGGAAAACGTGCTCCCTTGCCGAGGGTAGGTCCTGACTGACGCAGGGGTAGCTGCGGGGTGCGGGGTAGGCGCCGCGCAGACGAACTCACCCCTCCTCCGCCCTTATACTTTTATTTTTCTCATTTCAGATCACACTGTTACGAAGCACTCCGAATTTGGATTTCGTGTATTAAATACTACATGTGAGGACAATTAGACATAGACGTACTTTATGGAAGAAATAGTAAAGACATATAATGTTACAGTAAAAACAGAAACCAACAATTACATATTACATTTCCATTTCAATTGATTGTGTACTAATAGTTAGTAGTTACTATGTTGAACCGGCCAGCTTTGTACTTCAAAATTTTAATTTGGAATGAAATACATAAATGAATTGTTGTATAAGTTACAACAATTTTATTTAATCTCCTAGAATATAAATATCATAAAGAATCGCTAAACGTATTGCTAATAGCAAATCTTGAGACCAGCTGTACAGATTTCGCTAATTCATTAAATACAGGAACAACCGTGTTGGTCGAGTGGTTAAAGAGCTTGCCTTCCGTGCGAAAAGTCGGTTTCAAACCGGCAGGCTTATATACTCCTAAATATGTAATTATGTAGGTAAAAGTATGTGCAATATCACAATACAAATGTCCACAAACGGCGAAGGAAAATTACGTTGAAATCTGTATATTAAAGAACGATTAAAATTTAATGAAATTAATTATTAACGTTAGTGAAAATTATCATGCTTGTTAACGACAAAAGGAAAAATAAATAGCCCTGAGAAGAACTGGAAAGAAATTCAGTGGGCATGCCTTTTTCAATTGTTTTTCTGTTTTTTTTTTCTTTTAATGAAATATTAAAAATTTTGACCTATAACGAAAGCCTCAATTTCACTAATCGTATAATACGCTTTACTGCACTAACGAATTTTCACAACATTTTGAAATGTATGCGTAGGTAGACTTTGGAAGTTAACGATTTTAATACTCTTCGAGGATATTTCAGACATTGCAGAGGTCCATGAGCGACGGTGACCACTTACGAGGATCTATTAAATCTTATACTTATTTTACCTTCATTACAAGCTTTTTATTAACTTGCATTGGATATAACCATGTACTAATGTATCTATTTATGTTCGGATGGAATCTTACAAGCTAAGTTTGACAAACTACCCGTTTTCAGATTAAGCTGACATTTTGCACGCAAATGTATATCACGTGACAATGCAATAATATGAAAATGGCGCTGATCTGATGATGTATTCGGAAGGTGGTCATAGGAACTCCTGTACTAAATAAGATAGACCCGTCGTGTTTGAGCTCATTTTACTTGTATTAGCTATTACTCTACTGCTACATGATATTCAGGATCTTAAAAGCTTGTAAAGTTTTCTTTAAGATAAATTATATTTTTTCAAATCAATTCTTATTGAACTACAAAAATCCAACTTCAAACCACATTCAATCATGACCTCCCTTCATCTGTCATGGGGTTGTTCCGTGACTGCGCACCCCATTCTTAAACCCCTTGCGATAAGCTCTAGCCACCCTTATACCAAACTGATAAAACCATATCACCCCCTCATGACATCGACGTGATTAAGGGGTGCTTTTTTGCTATTTTTCTTCAAACAATTTTCTTTGAAATGTAAGACTGCTGATGTATTGGAGTCTTTTTATTGTTACGTTGGTTTTTTTTTTTAGTTGAAGAAAATAACTGGATCTGGGTATGTGGGAGTTGAACCGCATTAAAACCTCCAACCGCTCACACTCTGCGTCTGAAACCCGCGTGAGGCCAGAACATGACACGAGTTTATTCGGGGTGGCACGACGCGTTACCCACTACGACATTTTTAGTTAAGACAGTATGAAAGCAAAAAAAAAATCAACCTACAAATAATTTCGAAATAAATTTAAACCTTAACACAACAGCCACAAAGTCAAATATTCTCTGATACGCAATCTATATACTAATAAGTTTTTACGCCTCAACACCTTCAATATTTCTAGACGATCCAAAAAGCCTGACTTAATAAGTTACGCTAAGTTAAGCGTTACTTAATCGTTATCTTCACTTAGACCAATTAGCACTTTAATTGAATTGTATTTATCTTAAGTTATCTAGATCTAGGCTTTCGAGGGGTTTCTAGAAAGTGCTATGAGTTGTATTTTTAGGCGTAGTCTCGGCTCATGGATTGTTTTACGGGTAAAGGTTGGTTGTTTTAGTGTGGTTCAAGGCAATGTAAGAGTGAAATGCAGTTTTTGGAAAACAATGAGAAAATGTAGTTTTTTGGAAAGATCCTGTATCGGTAGGCGATAGATAACAGCCCCTCATTGCAGAGGTTCATGAGCGACGGTGACCGCTTACTATCAGGTGGGCCATAGGCTCATATATCTATCAAGCAAGAAAATAAAAAGAAAAAAAAAAGGAAAAATAAATTTTAAGTTTGCACAGCTTTGTCGATTTAACAAAGGTTATTTTTTTTTACATAAATAAACTTCTAGAACAGATTTGAGTATACAAAAAACAGATTCATATTAAACTGACCGCTTCTTATTATTATTATAACTCAGGTAGGGTAACTGAGTAATAAAGTCAATAATTAAATCAAAATATAACATCAACCCATTAAGTCACTTAAAACTAGGGTAAAAAATATAGTTAAAATAATGTACAAACAGACAGGCAAACGATTTGTTTCAGTCAGAGGTCAGTGGTCATTTGTTAGCTGGTTGCTTTGTCTGGAACCGCCGCGTCATCCTCCGAGGATTATGTGGCTTCACATCACGGATATTAATCATTCATTATGGTTTTTTTTTTCATTTCAGATGTTGTGGTGGCTATGGGTATGGATCGTGGTCGATATGAAGATTAAAAAAGTAAAAATGTGTACCGACCCGGCGTAAATAGTGTGTTGAGGTGTAATGACGTTGTAATTAGTCGATCTTCGTTTTGTTTTGTCAGGAATTACGTCACAATGTCCACTTGAACACTTGATGATCAACACTTTTGAATAAAAACTTCAAAATAACGAGTTTTAACAGTTTATTACTTTTACATCAAGAGGTCCGTTAGCCTCGACAATTCAAACACGAATGAATAATAACAGCGGCCAACGCCTGTATTTATAGCAAGTCTCCACTTCCAACTACCCGCACGGTGAATAGGTTGGTTTCCCTTGTTATCACCCCGTCATATATAAAAAAATGAAATTGAATGTTTTAATAAACTTTAACTTTCATTTCTTGCTTTTCGTGAGATATCATTACGTGATCCACTAGATGGTAAGTTGTTACTATCGCTTATGGACTCTTACAATGCTGTGGTACACCTTAAAGCAACCTACGACGCACTGTACAGAATCTTCTCAAACCTCGTTTTTAAAGAAGGTCAAGTCATAGGAAGAGTTACACCATTCAAAGCAAATTTCTGCAGCAAATCATGACGTAATCATTTATTTAAAAGAAAACTTTTTAATTAAATACAAGCCTTTAAATCCTGGGTATCTTACAGCAGTAGAGTACAAGCTAATACAAGTAAAACGAGCCCAAACACGACGGGTCTATACGGCGCAAGGGTTCCTAGAACCACCTTCCGAATCCATCATCAGATCAGATATACATCTGCGTGCAAAATGTCAGCTCAATCGGAAACCGAGATATTTGTCAAATTTAGCTCCCAAAAATCCACCGAAACTTACATAGTTACATCCAGTACAAGTTAATATCAAGCTTGTAATAAGTTACAGTTCCTTAGCTCTCAGGTGTCATCTCTATATAAAATCAATAACCACACGGCAGCCGACACTAAAAATAATCCTAGGTTCGTTCCCGTAATCCTGGAATAGCCAAACTTATTTCGGTAAACGGGAACTCGTGTGAACTCTGACAGGTCAAGTATTTCTCGATATTTCGAATTGGACTTTGAGTACTTGGCTTGCGATTTACAGCAAATTTTATAGCATAAAGTTTCGTAAATATGAAACATACTTATTTGAGAAATTCAAAGATGTTTTAATGCCAGATGTACCCCACACGCTTAAACAAGCTATTGGTAGTAAAACTTATTGATTTCATGGTGAAGTCAGAGTATAAATGGACCACACATGATTTTAAAAAAATACTGACGACATCAAAACTTGAGAACAACAGTATGGCAGATAGTAAGATCGACGCTGCTTTGATAGTTCCTTTATGAAATTACTTATAGACATCACTTACACTATTACTAAACGGGTTCTTACCACGATTATTTTTAATTGAGAGGTCCCGAGAGGCACATTAATCGGGGTGACGGCTTCAAACTATCCTGTATGTGGAATCCAGTGTTAGACGAAAATAAAGTCAAAAAATCTAATTTTGAGACGGCAGCCGATACTGTCAGTGTGGTATGTCGAAATATCGGGACCTCTCATTTAAAAATAATCGTGGTAAGAACCCGTTTAGTAATAGTGTAAGTGATGTAGATAACCGCGAGTGTTTAAAGAAATTTACTTATAGACATTTTGAAAACCATATCGAATAGTGAGACTCGACTCTGTAAACGAAACGCTTTATATAAACTCGAGCGAAACGTTTTCTAACCTTAAATGTTGTCTTTGTACATTTACCTACCAAAATGGCGTCATTATATTACAGTGCTTATGCATAGTTAACTCACACTAAAGACATTCACGCACAAAGAATAGTACGACATAATTTTTTTTACACCCAACTTAAAATTTTATTTTTATTTTTTTATTTAGGAACAAAAAACAGTTACATGTTAAACTTAGAAATTAAAATAATTAACTATGACAAAGATTCACAAACACGTTACATAAGACTATGTTCGCAGAATAAATTAAAATCTATTTTTTAATTTAACAAGCATGCGACTCCGTGTCACTCGGGTGGAAAAAATACATTCAGTGCATTCTATCTATTTTTGTAAAGAAAAATATATATATTTTTATTTAATCAGTGTACTCTTTCGCGTTCAAATCTGATAAAAACCAGTAAGATTATAATAAGCCCATTGATTTTTCTCCTATATCTACTTTAAACAAGCAACTCACATAAATAAGTCGTATAAACTTCTAAAATAACTCGACCAATTTAAATTGTCGGACACGTTTTCAAAATTTTCCGCTTCTCGTAATCCGCGCAGGTGAGCCTATTTATTTTTTTTTCAGCCTTCTGAAAAGCCTTCGTATAACAAAAGGGGTCTACGAAAAAAACGTACAAATGAATTCGTTCGGTTTAGCTTTAGAACAATGGCGAGGGAAAATAAATTGGTTATCTGTCTGTCTGTAGTATATGTTGATGTTCCAGTGATCCTAGTAATTTGTAGCTGTATAATAGTCGTTTAAAAATCTGTATAAAAGTCGTGGTGGCCGAGTGGTCGAAGCGCTTCCTTCCGAACGGGAGGTCGCGGGTTCAAATCCGGCTGGCTTGTACCTCTAAATCTAAACGTGAAAAAAAATTATGTGCAATTTTTCACAACACCACTGGCTAAAAACGGTGAAGGAAAACATTGTGAGGAAACCTGCATGTCGGAAAAGGATTCTAAAAATCCTTTGAAGATATGTGAAGTCCCCAATCCGCACTGGGCAAGCATGGTGGACTATGCCTAATCCTTCTTCTGAGGAGACCTGAGCCCAACAGTGGGCAGTAATGGGTTGGTACAGGTACAGGTATAATAGTCATGGTAGATGGGTCAGACAGGTTTTCTTCCGTGAGGTCGCGTGTTGAATTCTAAGCTGCGCTTCCAAATCTTTATATTATGTAAAGATTTATATGCTTCTTCAATTACTCTGTTAAAAACAATGATATATTATGCTAACAATTAACTTGCATTAGAAAAACTTATTGGAGTATACTCGTATTTTTTAATTTAGTTTCAGAACTTGAACACTAATAAATTGAACACGAAGAAACATTATAGGATTAGAGATCTTCAATAGTTTTATGAGCCACTAGTTCTGCTTCACAAGAGTAGGAAGGAATATTTGTCTCGATTTCGTTATTGAAGAGTTATCGTGCGTGGAATTCATCATCATTCAGTCATGTAGGTTGATTTTTGTTAAATCACGCGTGTAATATAACATTAAAAAAACAGTTCAAATCTTTAGTCGTTAATTAAAATAAAATAATAAAAATACGTAAAAAAACGTCAATTGTCTACAAATTATTTTAAACGTGCCCAACGGATTTATTTTAAAACCGTTTAACTTAAAAAAAAAAATTACCTATTTTTATTTTATAGTTTTTATTTCGGATTTAATTTTTTTATAATATATTTTATTCTGCATATTGAGCCCTTTCATTTGATACCCATATTGATGAGATTAATAAAACATAAATTATCCGCCATTTTGTAGCAGCGGCTATCTTGAATTTATAATGATAATGAATAAACATAATTGTATTGTCACCAAAATCCAAAGTGTATACAAAATTTCAGATTAATCGGTTGACAGGAAGAGGGTGAAATTTGAATTACCAAATTTGACCCAAGAAAGAATAAAACAAATGGGGTGAGCTAAATAATAAATAATAAAAACGTTTAAAAATAGCCTTTATTACTAAGTTTGAGTATCTACATAAAATACTATAAAATGTCGCGCATCTCAGTGTATCTCTCGGCATAGGCCTCTTCCAACTCTTGCCACTGCTTTCTATCGTCGGCTACTCTCCGCCAGTATGGTCCCGCTGTCTTCTTTATATCGTCTGTAAAATCTTTAGTCTTTATCAACATCTAAACATACACAGTATCAGATAGCGAGAAATGACGTCAATCTGTTTATTTTTGAAAAAAAATTGCTATCGGTATTTCAGAAAACTCCCAAAAGCAGGTTCAAGTGAAATTATCTGTCGTATTGGCTCACGGCTCAACAATGGATCATATGTCGGATTCCTGAAAAGTACCGAATCAATTTACACATATGAAAACATGACTTTCCTCGAGTTTTCCATTAAAACACGACGGAAATAAAACACACTTGTGAAATTAATGAGTTCTGTTAGCTTGATGGTCACTCATTTGTATGGAAAATCATTTGTTGTAAAAGTATTGACAATCATTATGCGAACAGCTTATTTTTTGTCATTAAAGCATTGTACCTGTCCCGTAAGTGGTGTATATGATTCGAACCACATTAAACCTCCTTACGCTCGCACTCAGCTCAAAATTATACATCTAATGTTATAAACTTATTCAGACACTCGCGGTTTTCTATAATACTTTCATGCTTTGGTGTGTCGTGATGTGAGTTCGAGTTCCAGTGGTACTACCCAAAAGCGAACGAGAAAGAGGGTAGACAGATTTGTTTGCTCTTAAATCGACCCGCATTATTTAGTCTTCTCGTGATCATGACGTTTGCAACAACGTTGAAATATCGAGACAACTCAATTAATTAAATATCGTGGTAAGAACCCGTTAGAAATGCATGAAAGTATCTAATGTTATGTTGACAAATACCCGCTGAGGTTATTTCATCAGTTTTTCTAAGAACACAAGTCAAATTTTGGAACTACTTGCATTCTTGATTTTCAAAAATCTAGTGTGTGTTTGACCATAGACCTAACATGCTCTTAACTAGATTTACTAAAACTACTGAAACCAGAACAATGTTTCAACACAAATAGTCTCAAAAACAGTCAACCTCTAAACTACGACCTATTAAAAAAACAAAACACTACACACCTGCGAGTTTTTGAAATTTAAACTAGCGAATGTAGCCTCTATTTCTATAACTTTAAGTATCAGTTTAGATTGCAGGAAACTAGTGAAGAAAAGGAATCGATGAAAGGTTGATGAACGTTACGTGTTCGTTACGCGAAGTCTAGGGATGCCGAGAACGGAAGCTTAAGGGTGCGTTCACACTAACCGACTTGGAGAATACAACAGACTTCTCTACATAGTAGAAAATATTTTTTATGACAAAAAATACCAGTCAGAAATGTAAAGTGTCTGCTTTCTTAAAAAAAAAATAATCATTCAAAGCGGTACACCTAAACTAAAGTTATAAAGAAACAAACAAAACAAACAAACGAATTGAGTACCTCTTCCTTTTTGGAAGTCGGCCAACAAAGTTGCTGTCTTTCCCGCGATCCTATCCGCCTACGCTACGCTGTGAACGTGGTCGACACTCCAGAACTTTTCGAGCAGGTACTAAAATGAAGGCTACTACACTTTAATAACCCAAGTAACTGGTATAGCCCAAAGAATATGCAAGTTGAAGTGGCAGTGGGCGGGCCACATAACACATAGAACTGATGGCTGTTTTGGCACGAAAGTTCTAGAGTGGCGCCCATGTCAAGGCAAGCGCAGTGTGGAACGATCAGCTACAAGGTGGACGGATGATCTTGTTAAGATCGCAGGAACACGCTGGATGCAGGCACCAACTTGTCGCATTGGAAATATTTGGAGGAGCCCCTTGTCTACCACTCACTGTCAGTTGAAACTGAAAACCAGCGTTATATGTCGGTTGGGAGTGAAATCTAACATTAAGCTGAGTTTCGACTGGTTTGTGACGAAAACTTATCTCTTCTGTGTATTTTTTTTTGTATTTTTTTTTTCGTCACATATAAACAATGTCTATGTCTATATCTAGTAGCGGACATGTATAGGCTGATGTACTATACTGTAACAACCCATTACTGCCCACTGCTGAGCTCAGGTCTCCTCCGAAGAGGGGTTAGGCATAGTCCACCACGCTTGCCTAATGCGGATTGGGGACTTCACATATCTTCAAAGGATTTTTAGAACCCTTTTCCGATATGCAGGTTTCCTCACGATGTTTTCCTTCACCGTTTATAGCCAGTGGTGTTGTGAAAAATTGCACATAAATCTTTTTCATATTAAGATTTAGAGGTACAAGCCGACCGGTTTTGAACCCGCGATCTCCCGTACGGAAGGCAAGCGCTTCAACTACTACCCCACCACGACTCGATGATGATGATGATGATGACACTTTAGTCCATAATTAAATTATATCGTGTAATATGAACGGACCTCACGCAGACTTAATAAAGCTCCCGTGCCTGGAACTTGATTTATGTAGGGCTTTTCTGTTTAGTGCTTAGAGATCGCGGTACGCTTGTCGAAATTAAGAACGATACGGTAAAATGGGTAAGCTTCGGGGATGAGCTTTAAGCTCGGATAATGGCCGTGAATTACTGTTTACGTATTACATCGTTTTAGGTATTTTAATGATTTAATGTAAGAAGCTTTGAATTGTTTTGTTTAGAGAATTGTTATGAGATAATGTTGTTATTTGATTTAAAAGATTTAAAATTGCGGTTTGTATTTTTTTGAATAATTGACTTATTTTTTATTAAGTTACTAGATTTTTGTACAGATAAACGAGGTTACGACCCATCTGATGGTAAATGGTCATCGTCGCTCAAGAACCTCTACAATGCTAAGGCAAATGGGGGCCGTTATCTATCACCTATCTATACAAGACTTTACTACCTCGTATTAATTAAAACTAAGTAAAACGAGTCCCAATACGATAAGTATATCTAGTTTAGTACAAGTTTTTCGAACAGTAGAAAACCCTCCAATTAACTTAAAAATCTAAAAAACCAATATTATCCTATCCCTCAGTAAAACCGTGACGATATTTCTCAAACGTGAAATCCTGGATAGTAATGAGATCGGACGATGCCCCGGACAGCTCAGCACGAATACAGTTCCGTGACAGTTCACTATCGAAATACATATGTCGTTCACACTTGCATATAACGAGGTTAAGAAATACATTTTATAGAATAACCATACGTATATATTTACAAATTTATGAAGTTTTACGGATATGGCTTCAAATAATTTTGTGATCGACTATTTCATAAATAATTGTGTGTAAAATTTAAATAAAATGTATGATTTGTTGACGTCAACTTTAAATGGTTTATTTTGTTAATTTGGAGGTTTATTATTGTGAAATTTAGGGGCTGGTTAATTTTAAAAATTATAATTAAAAATAATTTATCTAAGAAAAATCAACATAGTTAAATTTGTAGTAATGTAGACAAAAACACAGGACTCTCTTTATATTTAAGGGGTAAAAAATCAGCTCACTTAATAGTAAACAGATTTTTATACCATATCCTAAGCTCGTATATTTATCATGCAATAAAAAACTATTACATTACTAAATAATAAATTTCATCAGAAAACCAAAAAATATTTTACTATTTCACAGTACAAAATCTGTACGCGCTTATGTAAATACCAGATTTTAAAATAGAATTAAAAAAAAACTAGCGCGCCATCCGAGTTTTCAGCTTCCTCTAAAATAGCGAAACAGCAGTGCAAAATTTTTCGTACAAAATCCGAAACTAACCAAAAAAATAGCCATCTATTATTAACATCCCTATATCTCGGTTGCATAACGAGAGGACACAGAATATTTACGCAGAAATAAAACTTATGTATATACTTTTGGGAATCAGAAGTGGTCTTAGTTAAAAAAAGGAAATGGAACACAGAGGTCCGTACGAGCGACAACTGACAAATGATCCCCACTATCGGGATAGAAGGAATCGCTGTTGGCCCTCAGGCCTTTACAGCTTCGCCAGGATGGAGCTGCGAGCTCAGAAAGGAACTCAACTAAGAAAGGATAGGGGAGGACTGCTAAAAGTCGCCCGAAAGCAACTTGTTAGCACATAGTGATTCTACTACTGATTCGGAACGCGACCCAACTGATAAGAGCCAGCAAGAGACTCAGCGAACAAATGATCCCCACTTACGCTACACAACGGCTTTTATACTAGTCGGTATGACGTCACGGTGGAGTTCATCCTTACTATATGGAACCACCGCGGTCATCCACGGTGCGTTTCAGGAACACTTTTTTGCCACGTACCATCCGGCTATGGAATGAGCTTCCCTCTTCGGTATTCCCAGAGCGCTATGTCTTTATGTCCTTCTTCAAACGAGGCTTGAGGAGGGTCCTTAAAGTTAGGTCGTAGGTAGCGACCCCTCAATGTCCCCTGACATTGCAGAGGTTTATGAGCGACGGTAACCACTTACGATCAGGTGGCCCGTTGGCTCGTCTGCCTACATGGAAATAAAAAAAAAACACACCCAGTCCGAACAAACAAGTAAATTAATAAAATCAATGCTACCATTACCTAAACTTTGAAATGAACATTGTTTAGTAGTATCATGGAGAGTGCGTTTTTTTTTTAATTGGAGAAAGTCTTCGAGTATGAAAACCAGCGAAATGTGTGAGAGTGAGGTCAGATGTCAGCACGGGTATAGAACATTCCTCTGTGCGACATTAACCCTCGTATTGCATGTGAGTAGTTTTTAGTGCGGTTCAATTCCCATGTGCCACGATTTCTTCCTACTAAAAAAAACTTGAGAGGTGTCATGGGACACCCTAACAGAACGAAGTTCCTTCCGATTAAAAGATATCTTATAAAAAATATTTCCTTTCATAACGCGCGATAAGGAACATGTTTCAAAAGATTTTGATCACAGCGCCATCTAGTGATAATCATCTAAAACAAAAAAAGTGTCGTGACAACTTTTCGTAAGATTTTTTTCCGTCTAGCCCCCTTTCGATAACGCGCGATAAAAACCTACCTAGTGCGAGATATTTGTAAGAAGTATTTTTTTATTGCCATAAAGGCAGACGAGCCAACGGGCCACCTGATCGTAAGTTTTTACCGTTGCTCATGGACTTCGGCGATGTCGGGGACACTGAAATGTCACTACTTATAACCTAAATCTAAGGACCTCTTTTGAAGAAGGACAAGTCATAGCGGTCACTACTGTAAAATTATTATGAACTAGCTGACCCAGACGTTGGCATCACAAAGAGAAACAATATATCTTATAGCCTTCGTCGATAAATGAACTTTTCAAAAATGAACGAATTTTTGAAATCGGACAGTATTGGAGCCTATTCGAGACAAACAAACAATCAAACCTTTCCTCTTTATAATATTATTAGTATAGATTGCTAGCGACGGGAAAGAGTGCCGAGCGCATAACGCGTCGCGCCGTCCTTCCAAACCCCGTGCTGGGTTCTGGCCTCAGTCGGGGTTCGGACGCTGAGTGTGAGCGGTTGGAGGTTTTAGTGCGGTTCAACTCCCACATACCCGGTGATTTCCTCCAACAGAAAAAAAAAAGTATAGATTACTTCTGTAGTATTATTATTGTATAACAAGGGGTTGAAATAGGGTAGAACTCACCCCGGTTCTATTTCTGATTCGGTTGGGCAGCCCTAATGAAGACGAACCTTGCTTCCGACAGGCCAATCAACTTGTTTGATGATAGTCTATTCGAGATGACAAGCTTGTACTAGGTATATCATATTTCAAGTTTATTTTGTGTAGTTTATATTTAATCTTAACGATAGTAATTTTATGTACACTATTAATATCATATTATAATATCATATAATATCTACAGGAATTAAAACTAGGAATTGAACAAGTAGGTAGATTTTTTTTTTAACATTTTCATCTGTGTGTGTTTTATGTGTCTGATTTTATCATCATGTTAAATCGGTGAAAACACTATCAATTTTAATTACACAAAAAATACCGAATTGATCACTATAAAAAACTTGAGAGGTGTCATGGGACACCCGAATAGAACTAAGTTCCTTTCGATTTAAAGATATCTTATTTTTTTTTCCTAACGTAACGCGCGATTAGGAACGTGTTTTAAAAGATTTTGATCACAGCGCCATCTAGCGATAATCATCTAAAACAAATAAAGTGTCGTGACTACAAAATAAGTGTCGTGACAACTTTTCGTAAGATTTTTTTCCGCCTAGCCCCCATCCACAACGCGCTATAAGAAACTTCGTTCCAAAAGTATTACTTTTAATTTTTTTATGAAATGTTAAATAAAAACTGAGGCAGTTCCAATACCAGACATAACGGCCGAGACCGTGGCTAAAGCATTGCTATGTGGATGGATTGCACGTTTTGGCAGTCCTTTGAAAATTATTACCGATAGGGGTCGGCAGTTCGAGTCGGCGCTGTTCAAATCACTGTCGCAAATAGCAGGATTTGTTCATAGCCGTACCACTGCCTACCATCCAGCAGCTAATGGTATGGTGGAAAGATTCCATCGGCAGCTTAAAGCCGCCATTACCTGCCATGCTGACACAACTTGGGCAGAGTCACTCCCGCTAGTGCTGCTCGGCATCCGGTCCTCCTACAAGGATGACCTCCGTTGCTCCTCTGCAGAACTCCTCTATGGAGAAACCTTACGCCTTCCAGGTGATTTCCTTCTTCCGACATGTGAAGAATCCATTGATGTGACGGATTATGCGGCTCGGTTACGTTCATTCGTTAACAAACTGACACCGCCTCCGGCCTCGCGTCATAGTGGACATCGTTCACCATTTATTTTTAAGGATCTAGCTACGAGTTCTCATGTCTTCCTGCGCGATGACACTGTGGCTGGCTCCCTTAAGCCTGCATATACTGGACCCTACGAGGTTATCGCAAGAGGGGATAAAGTGTATAAAATTAACTTTAAAAACAAAACTGTTTCAGTGTCTATAGACAGAATTAAACCTGCCTATATACTGCGTGATCTTTGCGAAAGACCTATGTCCAGCAGTGGACGTTTACAGGCTTCTGATGATGACGATGATATACCGCATCATGCACAAACAAACACACCTACACACCTCACCTCACCATGTCATGTCACCAAAACAACCAGATCGGGACGTTCGGTTCGGTTCCCGGACTACTATCGCCCGTAGTAACGGTCTCTAAGGGGGGCTGGTGTAGCGGGCTACTACTATTGTAGTTTATAATTATTTCTAGTGTGTGTACGCGCCGCATTCCTCGGTCTCGGTTAGTCGATCGGAAGCCCTCAGACGTGTGACCCGTACGCTCAGCCTTAGCCCGCGGCTTACGTAATTACTCAGTTTTTGTTTTTGTTTAGTGTTTGATTAATCATACGAACTTGTGCATGTCCTGTGGTGATCGTAATAAACAATATACTTAAATATACAGAGTGTATTATTCACTGCTACGTTCCCGCTACGCTAAAAATAATTTAATGTGACTTAAGAAAAATCCTAAAATCTTTATCTCATTACAAAAATTATGTTATTACTACAAAATTTCAAAGACCGCATTATCTGAACTCCAGCCTCGGGGTACGGAATCTAATTCTAACGACCGGCCATTTTGTCGTGCATTTTGTTACAAATATATCATTCTAAGTATGTACTCCGCTTTCATTATTTATTTTAAGCTGTAGTCTTTTGTTATTTTAATGATAGGAGAGATTTTTAATTCGGATTACACATTAATTTTGCGTTGCGATTCCTTGGGGAGTGGGGAGGACTGATTGGTCTCGTTCGTTTTTTGAAGATGATTCAAAATTTTGTAGACGCTCATAATTTTGCTTTAGGCAAGGCTAAAAACAACCTATAGTAAGTAAATTATAGTCATATGCAATGTTAGGATACTTATTTCTAATTTGTTATGCGCACTTTTCAGAAAAATTTACATACCTATTAACATGGTAAATTATTATAGAATCCGTATGGCATTACGTGCGAATGCTGTAGTGCGTAACGTGCATATATATTTTTCAGTTTTACATTTTGGCGCTTAAACAATTCTGACAGATAACACTTTTTTTTTATTTTTCAAATTTCGAACACGAAAGAGGTTTTATGCTCGTACTCCATGCTGAGTGTCCTCAGTCGGGGTTCCGACACTAATTTTGAGCGGCAGGAGGTTTTAGTGCGGGTCGACTGACCTGTGGGGCAGGTGGAAGTCTGGCCATGTCCTCTTGGCTAAAAAGGCTTAAAATAAGCCATGTAACGGCGATAGGTAACAAACATGCGCTGTTCTGAAATTACAGCGGTTCATGGCTCTTCATCACATATAAAAACAGGTCCGTTGTTGGCAAAAATAATTACTTATACTGGGATACTTCATATTTGTTATTCAATGTATATACATACATTGTTAACAATAACTCTTTGCAGGAAGGATTAGACTTATTCTCTTTGCATCACCCTATAGTAGATTGGCAAAGAAAACGCATACCGTTAATTGCGTGATTGTATTTTTTGTCAGCTTAAAATGTAAATAAATAAATGATTAAGTAGAAGTATTCCCTGTATATCAAATTAAAGTATTGGGTAAAATAACGTTAATTTTTTTTCTGGTATAAAACCACGATGGGCTGATATGTCAAAGTTTTAGCAAACTGTCGTTTAAAACTGCATGTGGTTTGTTTATTTCAGTCTAGTTTGGATTTTTATTTAACTTTTTTTTGTGTAAAAATAGTAGCTAGAATTTTCTTTGTATCTTTATGAAAAAACCAGATAGTTTTGATTGCCTGATCTGAGTAATAGGTATTATTGCTGTAAGTTTTTAATAACTGCATTTCAGAGATATATTTTTTAGTATTGACATTTTTACGATGATATAAAAGTAATTAACGATAAACAAGTTTTCAGTTACACTTTATGAATACGACGTATCGAACACTAAATTACAGTAACTTGGTTTTTTTTCCATAATATCTACAATATTAAACTGTTATTTGCAACACTTTATAAGTTTTGAATAATTTCTCAAATTTTAATGAATCTAAAGACGTTTCATTTTCCCAGAAATACCATTAAAAGTGCGCTCAAATAAAACTACGTTTTCATGAAAATTGAAAATCGTAATTCCATTTTAAAGGAGAATAGTTTCACAAGTTTTATGTCCAATCATAAATTCAATATTTGAAATGAAATGAAATATCGCAGAGCAGAATACATAGTTTCAATCTTCTGATTGCATTGCGCATAACCTATTCAATAGAGCTAGTCTTCTAATATTTTTTATACAAGCTTAATATTAACTTGCACTGGATGTAACTATGTAAGTTCGGGTGAAATCTCTTCCCGGTTTCTGATTGAGCTAACATTTTGTACGCGATGTATATCGCGTGACAACGCAATAATATGACAAAATGGCGCTGATCGGATGATGGATTCGGAAGGTCGCCATAGGAATATTTGTATTAAAAAAAAAAACACTATATTAAATAAAAAAAAAAAGACATGCCCGCTGAGTTTCTTGCGCCGGTTCTTCTCAGGACGGAGGCGTAATTTTAGCGAACTGGTGTTAGAACTTTTGATTTTATTTTTGACTTTCAAAATGTATGTGTGTCCACATCTAATTTGAAATAAATGATTTGACTTTGACTTTGACTTTGAAAACAAAATAGACCCGTCTTGTTCGGGCTCGTTTTACTTGTATTAGCTAACACTGTACTATACGATGTACAGAATCTTAAAACCTTGTATTAAAAAGTTTATTTATTTGTTCTGCCTGGAGCGTTTCCCGTCTTGAAGTCGCATGGTTGAACGCATTTCTTCGCTCTGGTTCCGAATGTTGAATGGTACCAACAAAGTGGAAATCTTCGGTAGCTGGAGATTGATCTGCGGGACGGTGATCGGGTGTCACGTCGCCTTTGTTCTCGGTCGCGAGGACGTGATCTGTCGTGGATTTGTACAGCGAGGGCGCTCACTTGCTTGGTCAGGTCAGCTACTTGCCGGTTCAGTTCGTCAATCGGTGAAGTTGCTGTAGTGGCTGCGATGTATTGTGGTTGCGGCGCTATATCGTTTATTCGATCAGCGAGTTCGGCTAGAGCGTCCAGTGATAATGAAGGTTGTGATGCGACGATGGTTTGGATACCGGTTGGAAGTCTACTGTTCCATATCGTCTTCACGAAGTCTTCAGGAATGCTAGGTCCCGCTAGGTGCAGTAAGTGGCGCAGAAATTGTGAAGGTTAGCGATTTCCTAGTTCTTCGTGTCTGAGCAATTGTTTAACATTGTTTTCACGTGAGACGGATAATCTTTTTATTAGTTCAGATTTTAATCGATTGTAGTCAGGGGGTCCGACGAGAATATCTTCAACTTCGGTTGCATACTGTCGATCCAAGTTTCCCAGAATGTAGTAAAATTTCGTTATGTCGTCGGTAATTTTGGATATAGCAAATTGGCCCTCTACCTGGGCAAACCAAATGGCTGGTTTTTCTGGCCAGAACGGTGGAATTCTTATTTGCACTGAAGTAATGGGGTAACTTGCTGTTGCCATCTCAAATTTCTCTTCGTCGTTTTTGGAGCGGTGGCGAGGGTTGGTATTTACGTGTGTACTTGTTTTGTCACTTTCTCTGTCGCTGCTCATTTTTGTGTATATATATATTTTATATACAATATTTTATGATTATTTTATTTTTGTGTACTGTTCGGGGTCACCAGTTTTGGGTTTCTATATATGTATCGTAGGTGTACCTGGAGGTCCGGAGCGTGTGGTAGGCAGGAAGTAATAACTCGTGATGCAAATATTAGTTTCTCATCAGTTTATTCTTCACAAACACAACATAGTTCCGAAACACAATAATTAAGTTTTTGTTGTTGTAGGCACATATACGATAACTTTCACAAACACGGTTAATATTCAGAAGGTCTGAAGACAACGCTGGATTCGAGACGTGGAACGAGAAAAGATGGTTCGTAACTTAGAACGCGGTTACTCACTACAATGTCCGATCTCTCTGTGTCATGGCAATCGTTCTCGATCCACCTCCCGAACTATTTAATATTTTACGTCTACCTTAAAAGCATTATTTTTAAAGAGCATACATGTTACTTCACCCGGGTTCAGACATGAATTTATTTTTATTGTTGATTCGAGTGAGTGTGAGTATGTATGTGTTTAAATGTGATTGTGGAGGAAGTTCCCCACAGTTTGTTTTGAATAGGCTCCGAAAGTACTCGACTGATTTGAAAAATTCTTACACTGTTGGATAGCTATACTATTTCCGGTGAAGATAGGATATATTAAATTGTAAAATATATAGAGATCCGTAGTAAAACTCTTATAATGTACACCTAGGTGTAAAAAAAATACCAAAAAACTTTTTCTACGTCGTGTGCACTCCAAAAACTATTCAAACACACACTGATTTCCTAATGCTCTACTTGCCATTTATATGGGAATCATCTTAGAGACCAGTCCATACATTCAGTACATATAAGTAGTAGATAATAATAAAGCCTACATCAAAGGTTTTTTTTTTCAGTTGGAGGAAATCACCGGATTCCCGGTGTATGTGGGAATTGAACCGCACTAAAACCTCCAACCGCTCACACTCAGCGTCCGAACTTCGGCTGAGGCCTGAACCCAGCACGGGGTTATGAGTGACGGTGCGACGCGTTACGCCCACGGCACTCTTTCCCGTCGCGCCGCCTCCCTACATCAAAGATAGAAATATAAATAAAAAAATAATTAGCTATTCAGAGCACTACACATATTTCTTCTACAAAGAGACTGAGAGAACCGATGTCTTAATTAATCCTTTTAATGACTCCATATTTATTTTTCATGAAGGATTTCAGTATTTTCATCTCTCGTTTTTATTAATTACATTATGATACATTACTGGACTAATGGATGAGAGACTAGCAACCGTTGGGAGTAATTTGTAAACTGATTTTACGTTGAAAGATATTATCTAGATTTTTACTTGGGAAAGTAATATATTTGGAATATAAACTTCAGACATTCGCGGTTTTCTATAATACTTTCATGCATTTTCAACGGGTTCTTACGTTTATTTTCTTTACAGGTTTGGTTCGAATTCGAGTTCCAGTGGTACTACCCAAAAGCGAACGAGAAAGAGGGTAGACAGATTTGTTTACTCTTAAATCGACCCGCAATATCCAGTCTTCTCGTGATCATGACGTTAGCAACAACGTTGAAATATCGAGACAACTCAATTAATTAAATATCGTGGTAAGAACCCGTTGAAAATTCATGAAAGTGTTATTTGGTATATATTTTTAGGTGGCAATAGTCGTGGTATGTGGTTATCGTCGCGGTAACCTTTGTAATGTTGGGATACTACAGGGTTGCTACCTGCTATACCTACCGCTTACTTTGTATAACTTGTTTTAAGAATTGTTTGAAAAAATACATGAAAATTTAAAAATAAAGTATAAGAATACTTGGACAGGTGATTTTTGGAACTAAGTTCCTTATCGCGCGTTGTGAAAGGCGGCTAGACGGAAAAAATTCTTACGAAAAAGTTGTCACGACACTTTTTTATTTTAGATGATTATCGCTAGATCAAAATCTTTTAAAACAATTCCTTATTTTGTTTTATATGATTAATGGTAGATGGCGCTGTGCTCAAAATATTTTAAAACACGTTCCTTATCGCGCGTTACGAAAGGAAATAATTTTTATGAGATACGTTTTAATCGAATGGAACTTCGTTTCATCCGGGTGTCCCTTAACACCTCTCAAGTTTTTTGTTTTCTCAAGATTTAGCTTTCCCATTTCAGCTACTAATAAACTTCTTAGAAATTTCAACTTTAGTCAAATTTACTCTGTAACACAAATTAACCATTAGATCTCCACACTTCCACACAACACTTTACAAATAAAGATTTAAAGTCACAAAGATCCGAACCCACAACCTCCACAGAAGACAAGCGGTTTAACCCAACACCAACAAATCTTTTAAAAAGTTCAAAAAGCTCTTAATGATTTCATAAAAGTTGAGGATCCACAAAGAATTTAGACCGCAAACACAGAGTCCCTGTTAAAAGCTTTTAAGCTCAAAGCTGGATTAAAAACAATAGGTATTTGCATTTTCATTGCATTTCCCTTAATGGTTCGTCGAGAGACAAAGGATGTAATCAAATAAAGTTCTTTTCTGTCACTTTGATTAGGAATTTGAACCTTAATCTAAAATAAATAGAATCTAGAATTCGTAAAATGTAAACTGATCACGGAAGATTGTATGTGGGGTATTGTACGGGGTATCAGGTTTTCGTTTTACGATTTTAATGAACATAACAGTTATTATGTTTTTGTTGTTTTTCGAATTTATTTAAAAACTCATTTATGTTATTGTGCGTACTTTTTTATTCAAGTGGTTTTCCGATAATTTTTAAATATTTAGTCATTTACGAGAGTTTGGATTTTGTCGATTACTATAAACATTTTGAGATCAACGTTGACTTCCAGAAATTTGCTGAGTGTCGACTGATTTGTGATAAAAATCATAGTGTCATTAATCTTTAGTTTTTACCTCATTTTTTTACCTTTCTATCTTTTTTCATCTCTAAAATTAAATAGGTCTATATCCAAAAGTATGTCAGTGAGTGGTAGAAGATGCTGACCAGTGTCATGACATCGTGAAGGTCCAAGAGCGACGGTAACCACTTACAGGCAGTCCATTGACTCATCCGCCTAACATTAAAAAAACTACATCATAACAAGCATCTATATTACCTATAAATCTAGCCAATATATATCAATAGTAATCTATACAGTGCTTCTATTCGAAATTAACTGTTGCGAGACACGCTCAGTTTAGACCAAACCGCACCCTGGAAACTAATACCCTTGTACACAAACTCGAATTGTGAAACCTATTCAAGAGAACTCGCTAGATGAAGTCCCTAAAGGCTGTCAATTTAACTCAATACTGGCACGGATTGTGAAGTGTTAGCTGCAGGCGTCCGTTTGGATTAGAAGTAGGTATATGATTGTACAAATTTTCGAATATAATTTAAATTGCCATTATGTTTTCAAAGTATTGGAAGCCAACGAAAAAAAAACTATGAGCGGTTGTAACTTCTTAAAGTTCACACAGCAACAAATTGATTTTATTGCTATGATTTGATGCTGATTAAAATATTCAGTAAGTGCGTGTGTTATATTGTTTAAAAGGGCTTAAGCAAAAACGGGATTGCTTTTATTTATGTGTAGCAGACGAAATTTATTTTCAATTTTAGATCCAATAATTTTGTTTTAAATCCCAGAAATCTCTGCAGTACAAATACAATTCTTTCTGCTAAACTATACTCACAATTTATACCTTTTTTACAACTAATTCAAGTCTATTTCGACGCTAAAAAAATAAAATGTTGCTTTTCTAATTTAAAAACAGTTACAAAAAGAGAAAACTGACAACTAAATGAGCAAACATTAATTTCATTTCTCGTTTTATTTCAATTGAAATTTCCAGGACAAAGTTCAAAAAGGTCTACGAATACAAATTTAGAGCCCTTAACACCAAACCTTCTCGTTCCACTGACTTACACTTTTAAGCCTTCAAAACTATTCTTAACTCAAAAGGGCCTAATTACAAGCTTATTAAAACCAGTGACGGCCTAATTATGAGTAAATTATTTGAAGCAATATAAACAGAACAGAGATCTGCGAAATTAGATCTAGAAATTTAATTAAAATGATAAATGAATATAGCAATGTTGCTTTTACACATAAAATGCTGTCTGAAACAGAGTAACGGTGACAGCTGGACTTGAAGTAGATTGTCCTTGGCGTATATAATGAGGGGGTTCCTCATACTATTGCTATTATTCCTCGTTTGAAGAAAATAAATATCTTGATTAGGAATTTCTCGGTTTTCCATTCAATTAATCTGTTTTTTTTTTTTTTTTAATTTATTTGGATCAACGAACAACAGTACAATAATTTTTACTTAAAGAAACTAACTTAGCGTACTTAGATTAATTGTACAGTCAGCTATGTTAATCACAACAGCAATATATAATTGTGAAATTAAAAAGTTACTATTAACAAACAATGCATAGAATCTATTAAGAAATGTTAGATATAGGTTTTACAATTTCTTCCTTAAATTTAGATAATGAAAGTGCAAAAATATCCAACTTAGCAAAAAGATTATTATAATTTTCCATTATACGGTTACTGTTATGTTTCTTAGAAAAATTTGATCCTTCTAAGTCACTCTATCAACTAATGCCATTTAAAAAACTAACCAAAACTAAAAGGTGTCATTTCTTCCAATTGCGGCAGATTCGATTCTCGGTTACGTTTCTTTTCAACAAAATTCGCTAAAATCACTACTTTAGTGCTTTCCCTGGAAGGGGCAATTCAAAATAAAATTTAGTATATCTTAAGAAATCAATTTAAAAAAAAACATGACACCTCGTCATGGGACACCCGAATAGAACAAAGTTCCTTTCGATTAAAAGATATCTTATAATTTTTTTTTTCCTGACGTAACGCGCGATAAGGAATGGGTTTTAAAATATTTTGATCACAGCGCCATCTAGCGATAATCATCTAAAACAAATAAGGAACGTGTTTTAAAAGATTTTGATCACAGCGCCATCTAGCGATAATCATCTAAAACAAAAAAAGTGTCGTGACAACTTTTCGTAAGATTTTTTTCCGTCTAGCCCCCTTTCACAACGCGCGATAAGGAACTTCTTTCCAATAAAAGATTAACTAACATATAGCTTGTAATTAAGCCCCAAATTAAGGCGTCCATCGCACGGACCTTCGAACTTACAAAGCTGAGCTTCATTCATTACCTTATGAATGGCAAATGAAGGTAGGAGTATTCAAAGTTTTTGAAAAGGTATCCGTCAGACCTAACAATGTTTTTCTTGGTTGTTTTATGTCTCTATACGCTCGAATTTGTATTCATTCATTTTGTTTGTACGGGATGTGGAGGTGAAAGTGGTTTGCGGTTGTGGATTGAGATGTTTTCATGGGAATTTGTTGTTGGGGAGTGATATAAAGGCTAGCTTTTCTTAACTACTTGGTAATCTATACATATAATAAAATGATAGGAAAGTCGAACCTGTAAAAAATATTTCAAATCAATCGACCATTACACACAACGATGGCGCGATTCAGAATGAACACAAATAATACGGTAGAAAAATCAGCTTTGTACGAGGTAAACTCGAAAACTACTGCACTAATTTACTTCAAATTTAGCACGAATATTATTAAGAAGTCAATCATTAAGGGTCATCTCCGGGAACGGAAGGAAAATAAATTTAATGAGAAAATTGTAAAGCAACGCCACCTTTGAGACTTCAAGTAGAATTAAATAGTAATCGTTGGTATTTTTGGTGTTGTTTAGCGTTTACGCAGACGATGTCGCGGGCAGCAACTAGTTACTAAATATAAATGTAATTCCAAACCCATTCCGACAGCTCACAAAACTGTCTAGGAACTACTAGTAACATTTCTAGAACATTCACTTCAACATTCGAAATGATTCCATTTTCAACTTTACGTGGCCCATATATTAAACATAGAGTTGAGACACGGTTTTCGCATTTCCTTTGAACGCCTGAAACTGCATCCAATTTAATTTAAAATAAAGAAAAAGTGTTGGGGAACACGAAATGCGCGTTATGAAATGCCGAGAATAAAATTGTTGGAATGTACAAAAGAGGGATGTTTGTCAGGCTACTGTGTCTGGTATTTCTGTGCTTGTCACACTATCTTAATTAGAGTGAAACTCTTTGTTTTATTTAAATTATCTTTGTTAATTAGTGTAAAATTGGTTTTGTATATTGGAACGAAGTTCCTTATCACGCGTTATCGAAAGGGGGCTAGACGGAAATTCTTATGAAAAAGTTATCACGACCCTTTTTTTGTTTTAGATGATTATCGCTAGATAGCGCTGTGATTAAAATATTTTATAAAACAATTCCTTATTTTGTTTTATATGATTAATGCTAGATGGCGCTGTGATCAAAATATTTTATTAAAGTTATAATAATTTTAAAAACGTTAGATCTCTCTCTCTTTCTATAACTAATTATTATAACTTAAAAAAAAAAAAATATTACAATTCCCTCACTAATTAATCGAAAGTAACTTCGTTCCATCTAGGTGACCCCTGACCTTTTTTTCTGTAATTTAATTTTTGGTATTTTTTCTAGCGATAAAGTTATGCTAAGTTCAATATATTGAAAAGACAAAGTTTATTGATGTGTAATAAATTGTTTTTTAAGAAACATAGTAGTAGCCATTTTCGAGAAGCCATTTTAAATAAATAAAATGTAGTTTTAGTAAACAAAATACAATTTTCATTCTTAATCATTTATAAAAAATACATTATACACATAATATTATCAACAAAATCACGAAACTCGACTAAAGTTAGGCCAATATTAACGTTTGCCAACGTTTGCCCAAATATTGGATTAAGCTCTCATATCAAAACATATTTCATAATGCATTTGGCAAGTTTTCGACGAAGTTATGTGTTTATGAATTTAAATGGCCGCCTGCATCTTGCCTCGCCTAGTATTAAAATATGTATGGAATTATAGGGCCGTACTCAGATAGTCATGACGGGATTTTTTTTTGGTAATACTTATTAAATAGCGTGAAATATGTAAGAAATTCACAGTAGCGTGTTATAATCGGTTCGGAGCTCTATTCCTTACCAAAGCGCTGTAACTAGTATGTTGTGATTTCTTTTTTCATTACACATATTTTGGAATTGATGTCACTGTATCACTGATTTTTTCCTGTATTAGCGTTTTTGTCAGATAGATAAACGAGCCTACGGCCCACCTGATGGTAAGCGGTTACCGTCACCCGTGAACCTCTGCAATGCCAATATTCAATTATAAATAAATATGTCCAAATACCCATCTTGAGAATTGTAGCTCTGAAATTCATTGGTAAAAGAATCTCTATGGTTTATTTATACTCTTTGGTTTTTCGCGCCACTTTTAACTTCATCTAATTTTAGGTCCGCAATCGTATTTACTCCACGTGAAATTTGATTTTAATGAAAGTGTTTTGTTAATCTTATAATTATTATCATCAGTTAATGCAAAACAATACATAAAATCCTTCCAACACAAATAAAAAATTGTTTTTTTCAATATTTATTTATCATAAATATACCTCTAAATACCTCCCTGCTACAAACAATAATTTGTCATATAAGAGTGACCAGGCCGCAAGTTACCGCACATCTAAATTTCATGAGGAAGTGAGCCTCGGTAATGGCTTCGGATGGTCAGTCAAAATACATTTAATATTGATGTTTACGTGAGACATCTCCATATTTATTATACAATTTCATATTACGTGTATCTTAAGGAAGAAAGCGTGTATTTTAATCTACTTGACCGCAAGATCAAAATTGGCGACAACTCCTTCATCATTCATCATCATCATTAACTCGTAGACGTTCGCAACTGAACATCTCCAGCCTCGCCTAAACGACCGGTTCTGCCTTTCTTATATTCCCTCGATCCTGGCCAAGTCATCGGTCGATCTTGTGGAAGATTTTCCCAAGCTGCGCCTACTGGTTTGTGGTCGCTATTCCAGAACTTTTCAGCCCCATCAGCCATCCGTTCTTCGCACAATGTGTCTTGTAAGAATACAATTAAAGAAAGGCACTATCTAATCAATAAATGCCTCATCATTTTGGATTAACATTGCATTTTGAACCTAATACGATGGGCCTTAAGCATCAAATTAAATACCGCAAAATTTGTCGTAAATGAGTAACCACTTACTGAAAGAGACCATCAGACTAAATTCGTCCCGGACTCCGGTGAAAACGCAGCATATCAAGTTCTAAACAGAGTTCGGGTATACCTTGCAGGCTTACTTTAAGTTGAACTGTCCAGGTATACCTCTGCGTGTATGTTTAAAAAACTATACTATGTCATACTAATCAACTCAACTCAACTATACCTGAAAGGTATAACTGTGTTCGTATACCTGCCAGGTATACCTATGCATATATTGCCAGCATAACAAGTCATAAAATCCATTCAAGCACATTTCTTAAAGTAACCCGGAACCTATGAAGTGTCATGATATGATCTTAATTATACCATATTTTTTCTCAAATCTAACGTTTTCATTCCGATGTTATAATACCTGTTATTGTTTGGTAAGTTTAGAGTGTATACAAAAGGAGAATATACGGGAAAATAGCACTCGAAAAACAATGGAGAGTATTATGGGTGTTCCTCTGTGTGATCAAATCAGAAATGAGATCCACAAAAGGATATAGTAACAGACAGCCTGAAGAATTCTGTCTTTGCCAAAAAGTTGTGAACCACGTGGACATGAACCGGTCAGCACAACGTGGGTAGACCTCTCACAAGGTTAATCGACCTGGTCAGGGTCATTAAAGGTCTCTGGATGCAATCAGTGCTGGGCTAAGTTACAAAATATCTCTCTATAAAATCTCTCTTTTCTCCAATACTAATAAAAAGAGAATTAAAATGTATGTATGGTTTGTTTAAGAATAAAAATATGCTTTCTTGTTTGTTGTGACTTCTCCTGTTGTATTCCTCTTATTCCGACGGTAAGTTATACAAATGTTTTTTATTGTAAGGAACATAAAAACACAATTCCCTTTGTCTCCAAAATAGGGGAGATAACGTGTTTACTTGAAGAATAAACTGATCTATGAATGTTTACGTAAAGAATGCTATCCCGCTCTTATGAGGCTTTAGAAGTATACGAGTAAAAGAGACAACACTATTTTTGTAGATGTCTCAAGTAAGCGTTTTTTTGGTTTATGTTTTGCGATAAACTTTCCGTCTGTGATCGCTCGAGATTTTAATTTAAAAAGGACCTTTAGACCTTTAATTAACGTCCTGAATAGAGCCTTTTACTTTTAATGGAATTATTATCGAGATGAATGATGTCGGATGATAAGTTTCTGTTTTCAATTTATATATTTTTAGATTGTTTTTAAAAAGAGTATACTTTTCGTCTAGAGATACAAAAGAGTATTGTTACTCTTTTACTCTTCTTTCATCTTTTCCTCGTAATTGAAGGTCATGAATTAATACTGAATTACTATTTATTAAAGTAAAAGATTGAAGTGCTATACAGGATAAATTTTATTGACAAATATTTTTGGAACGAAGTTATCGCGCGTTATTGAAAGGGGGCTAGACGGAAAAAATCTTAGGAAAAGTTGTCACGACACTTTTTTTGTTTTAGATGATTATCGCTAGATGGTGCTGTGATCAAAATCTTTTAAAACACGTTCCTTATTTTTGATAATAGAAACTCGTTCTTGTACGTTTTTGTGCAAAATCTAAAACGACCCTAAATTAAAACAAATTCAATAAATAAAATAAAATATCAGTATACATACAAAACTGAGCAACATTTTAGTATGTATAAAATATTTTCATCAAAAGTAAATCTAAATAATTCAGTAAAACTAATGGACTGCACGTTATTTAATGTAAAATGTTTCTAAATCGCAAATCAAATAAAACTGAAATCCAAACGTAAGCTGTTATAGTAGATTTTAGGTTAATTTTAAGTCCAGACAAATACACTCTCCCTTGAGGCATAGCGAGCTGACACAGTATATCTTGTTTCCAGTAAGCTAACTTTGAATAAACATTGAAATTATTCCATGACATGTCCTTTTTTAAATAAGTCATCGACATAGTCCGAAGAATTTCACCTTTGAAGAAATAGGTAGGACACATTGTGCGAAGAATGCATGGTCGACAGGGCAAAGGTGCCGAAGTGGCGGCCATGCATGGGCAAAACCTGCCTCAAGGTGGACCGATAACCCAGTACAAGTCCTAGCGGAATCTAGTGGAAGTCACTGGATGTGGAACGTGGGAAGGCCTATGTCCAGCAGTGTCTACAGGCAGTTGATGATGATGATGACGATGAGGGTTATAAGTGGCTCTAACATCAGATCTTATTCGACTGCTGAAGTAATAAAAAAACACAGTTAAATATAATACTATCGTACCTACATACACGATGGTACTTACATACTTCAGATGTAGTAGTGACCACAAAATTGTGTTTGTTCGGAGTATTTTGTTTATTTTTGGAACGAAGTTCCTTATCGCGCGTTGTGAAAGGGGGCTAGACGGAAAAAAATACGAAAAAGTTGTCACGACACTTTTTTGTTTTAGATGATTATCGCTAGATGGCGCTGTGATCAAGTTTTTTTTTTTTAAATCCTTATTTTGTTTTATATGATTAATGCTAGATGGCGCTGTGATCAAAATATTTTAAAACACGTTCCTTATCGCGCGTTACGAAAGGAAATAATTTTTATGAGATACGTTTTAATCGAAAAGAACTTCGTTCCATCCGGGTGTCTCTTGTCACCTCTCAAGTTTTTTTTGAATAAAGTTTAAAACATTCTCAATGCTTTTGACGGATGCTATACAGTTCTTATACTTATTCTTCTGTAATCAATTGACACTATGTACCTTTGTAACCTTTCATATCTTTATCCCAGGCGGCGTTACGATGTCTGTGTTTGCAGCCTTTATAGAGTCGAGCAGTTCAATACGAGCCTCTTGGTTTATATCAATATTTGTATTGTGAATGTCACAAACTTTATACAAAATAGGCTGCGTTAGGCTGCTTATATACTATGAGAGAAGTTTTTTGTTTTAAAATGAATGACACTCGCAGCTTATTCTGAGTCACTTAAATATAGATAGAAAAGTAAAATGTCATAGTGTTCATGCACCTATAGTTATTACAATGATTTAAATAACTAATTTTGTTATAAATGTTTTTTCATGAATATTTTTTTTTGTAGTCATAATAAACGCAGCAAATTCTTCAAGTCTTTCAAAGTTCTCTTTCGTACAAAGATTACTGAAAATATTTTAACTAGGTGACCCGCGCAACTTCGTCTGCATTACAAAGGGGTTCAAAAATTGTAGCCTATGTGTTATTCTGATGTATAAGCTATATTGTGGTAAAGTTTCATTCAAATCCATTCAGTAGTTTTTACGTGAAAGAGTAACAAACATACATCCATACATACAAACTTTCGCCTTTATAATATTATTATGATTACTGTCGCAATGAATCTACTATCAGTTCCAACCTTCAGTATTTTACACGTACCTACGATATTAATCACGTCACTATTACTACTAATACTATAATACACTACTACTAGTCACGATACTAATTTTGAGTAAATCATTCACATCTGAAAAACCTTCTTCTTCTCTAACGCAAATATCATTAATAACGCATTTTTAACCCACAAACTCCTTAAAAAAACCTACAAGAATTTCTTAAAGCCAAAGACATGCCACGTTTCAGCCTAGTTGAATATTCCATCCACATCAAGACTAGGCTTTGATGCACTCACCATTCATGTGTGTATGTCCTTTCATCTCAACGCCGAACAAAAGCCTCGGTAATCCTGCGCTGTCAGCGTTTAGTTTTAAAGAGAGCCCGTGAATGGATTGTGTGGGGAAGGATATTAAAGTTTACGTATATTTTTATTGTGTGGAAACGTGGCTTTTATGGACAAATGGAGAATAAAACGGGGCTTGAAGAAAGTCCTTAATGTAGGTCGTAGGCCCTCAGTGTCGACTGACATTGTAGAGGTCCATCAGAAACGGTAACCTATGATTAGATAGCCGGTTACAGCATTTTGTATTTTTAGATAAATTTTTAAAAGTTCTAGAGAGGCGACTGGTAGGCGTAGCGTAGGCAGACCTCCCACAAGGTGGACCGATGACCTGGTCAGGACCGCGGGAGGTGGCTGGATGCGGACAGCGCAGGACCGATCGATGTGGTGAGGTTTGGGGGAGGCCTATATCCAGCAGTGGACGTCTACAGGCTGATGATGATGATGATGATAGTTTTTTATACATCCAAGATACAAGTCTAGAATTGGGTAATCAAGGCACAATAGATTTATACTTGCAATTGTAAAAATCATAGTTCAAAAATAAGCACCAATTCCACTGTGCAAATTCACGACTATTCATTGTATGAAAGGTTGGAATATAGTCTATTGTAAATATTATAATATTCAGTATATTATATTCCTAGAACACCTCTGTGGAATACTTCAACGCTATGCAATTGTTGAGTTTTAGCACAGACTCAATATACAGAAGTATACTGTATAATACTATTGATACATTTGCGTTTGTGCGCCATGTAGACGGCTTACCTAACTCATAGACTCCTGTATGTCAAATAACATTACACCTTACGACCACTGGTTCTGACCCAGCGGGATATCCCGTGTGAGAGTGTCACGTGGTCCCATCTTGGAGGGTTGGAAAGCCCGCCGACCGAGAGAGTCGGTGACCGTATCGCCGGCGGCCACTTCGATTCTACGTCGGGGAAGAGTGCCGTATTCCGTAATGACTCGCGTCGCCCCACATAATCCCATTCTGGGTCTGGCCTTAGCCGAATGTCGAACGCTGAGTATGAGCAGTAATTGGAGATTTTAGTGCCGTACAACTTCCACATATTACAAAATCTTAACAACATCCCCCTAGTTCGCGATTACCTCCAACTCAAAAAAAAACATCATAGTAAGCGTTTACCATCACTCATAAACCTTTACCATTGGAATGCATTGGGGATTGGGCATTGGGGATTGGGGATTGGGGATTGGGGATTGGGGATTGGGGATTGGGGATTGGGGATTGGGGATTGGGGATTGGGGATTGGGGATTGGGGATTGGGGATTGGGGATTGGGGATTGGGGATTGGGGATTGGGGATTGGGGATTGGGGATTGGGGATTGGGGATTGGGGATTGGGGATTGGGGATTGGGGATTGGGGATTGGGGATTGGGGATTGGGGATTGGGGATTGGGCATTGGGGATTGGGCATTGGGGATTGATATAACCGCTATCATAGATTGTGTGTTACTAAAAATGTCTTGATTTCTGTAAGGTTGTTCGCGGTTTTAGCTATTCATGACTGCGTACCAGAGTTTGTTTTGTACGAATATTTCGAGCTGTATATTATATTTGTATTCGTCTTTAGAATATTATTCAAAGGTATTTAAACTCATGAATTATGCGTGTTGAAAACAGAGTACTTTTACCACCAATTTAAAAACAAGTAGGTACTGTTTTTTTATTGAGTATAACTTCAAATTGTTTCAACAACATCTACTCTAACACGTTTTACAATACCTATTTATTACGTTTTTTATTCTTTTAAGAATACAAAAACTTGAGTGGTGTCATGGGACACCCGAATAGAACGAAGTTCCTTTCGATGAAAAGATATCTTATATTTTTTTCCTAACGTAACGCGCGATAAGGAACGTGTATTAAAAGATTTTGATCACAGCGCCATATAGCGATAATCATCTAAAACAAAAATAAGGAACGTGTTTTAAAAGATTTTGATCACAGCGCCCGCAATCATCTAAAACAAAAAAAATGTCGTGACAGCTTTTCGTAAGAATTTTTTCCGTCTAGCCCCCTTTCACAAAGCGCGATAAGGAACTTCGTTCCAATAAAATTACTTAAAACCTTCAAATGTAAAATCCGTTCCAGTTTTATGAAGCAAACAAAGCCGCGAGGATCAATTACTTCATCAACATGCATTCTATCATTCACTAAAATAAATAACAGTTTTAATCCTTACTAGTTTTTACTAATATTATAAATGCGAAAGTAACTGTAGTCTGTCTGTCTGTCTGTTACCTTGTCTTTCCCGCTTAAACCTCTCAACCGATTTTGATGAAATTTATCACAGACAATCTTTAAACCCTAAGAAAGAACAAAGGGTACCTTCTCATTGAAAGTGACGCAGACGATATTGCGCGGGCCCACTAATATCATAATAATTCGCAAAGTCATTGCAAATATGATATAACAATGGTTTTCTGGTCACAAAACTGGACGTTATCTAGAATCGGACGTCGGCTACTCTGAACAAAAGGCCTGAACACAATCCCGGCGCATCTCGACTTTCCGCCTCATTTGACGACCATTCTTCATATATGTGACCTCGTGTGTACGCGGCCTTATACAATATGAGATATTAGTTTGATTGAATACAATTGATCTTTACTTAGGATCAGATAACTAAAAGACTTTGGATTTTTTGTTTTTGACTCAGTAATCAATTTTGATCAAATAAAGCTTGTCCTTCTTCAAATAGGGCTTGATGAAAGTTAAAGGTAGGCCATAGGTACTGGTCCTGACAATGCTAAGGTCCATAAGCAACGGTAATATCTTACGATCAGGTGACAGTTCCACTGCCTATGGTTATAAAACAGAAACAAGGCTAGATATAGAGCCAAAAATGGAACCAGCTAAGCGCGTCATTTCATATTCCTGGCAAAATTTTGACGTTGCATTATTAAACAATACTTTCACAGCAAATAGTATAACTACGTGTTAATTTGTGCATGATCAACCCTACCGTACTGACCTACACCAACAGCTAAAGACTTAAGCCGGCTAGTCACCTCCTGTATCATAGAACATTGTAATAAAACCTATGGACTATGCCTAATCCCTCTTCTGAGGAGACCTGAGCCCAACAGTGGGCAATAATGGGTTGGTACAAGTGACTATAGCTATTTTTTTCGGACACGAAAATTGCTGGACTTCCATCCGTTCCGCAGGTGGGGTATGTGTAAGTCAAACTGCACAAAACCTCCTGCCGCTCGCGCTCAGCATCCGAACTTCGACTGAGGACAGAACAAGAGATTGGGTGCAACGGCATGCCAAGGTTTACGTCTCGCCCCGTCACCCCTGGACACCAAACTGGCAGTCGTCGGCGAAGCGACCACCGGCTCTCTAGGTCGGCGGGCTACCCGAAGTCCTCCAAGAGACTTTTTTTTATTGCCTCGTAGGAAGACGAGCTAACAGCCCACCTGATCGGAAGCGGTTACCTTCGCTTATGGACCTCTGCATTGTCAAGGGACACTGCAGGGCCGCTACCTACGGCCTACCCTTAAGGACTCTCTTCAAGCCTTGTTTGAAGAAGGACAAGTCATAGCGCTCGGGAAACACCGAAGAGGGGAGCTCATTCCATAGACTATAACTACTTATCTTCGGAAATCTATTATAATAACAATTACTATAAAGTTGAAAATAACTTAAGTAGATAAATAGTTTTCAAACAAACCTCCATTAATTTATTAAATATCACGTTAAAAGAAAACCTAAAAGATCTAGTAAAAATGAATTATCGTCCGTAATGTGAGTTAGCTACGACGTAGCCGCTACGAAATTAACGTAGCACGTGCTACGATCGTAGCAATTATGAGCGTTACATTAGCATTTTCTGGTGGACGTTTTTCTTCTAATACCTGATATTAAGTTGATATTAATATGAAATTATCGTTGTTTTTGTAGTATTTTGTCGTATATTTTGCTTCGGAATTATTAGTTGATATAAAATTGAGCTAATCGCATATTATACAGGGTGTTGGTGCCCGGTGAAACAATACATTAAGGGCTTAATTTATATCACATTTCAAATCATATACACATACTTTTGAAACGGAGATAATTACTTTATTTTCCCATACAAAGTTGAACAATTATTATTTTGTATTATTTTTGACAACCCTACCCTGACCTATATTTAGCGTGCTATATCTATTTTCACGCACACAGGCGCATGTATCCTGTTTAGAATGTGATTTTTCCCGTGTATTATTACAATGTTCTATGATACAGCTAAAGACTTAAGCCGGCTAGTCACTTACTAGCCGGCTTAAGTCTTTAGCTGTTGGTGTACGTCAGTACGGTAGGGTTGATCACGCACCAATTAACACGTAGTTTTGATTAGTTACAACTTATGATATAATATGGCTAGAAAACTCAGACATGGTGGATGGCTTCTACATCAAGTATACTATTTGCTGTGAAAGTATTGTTTCATCGGATTTTAACACCCTGTATAACGCTTCAGGAACTCCGAGGAAAAGTTACCAAAATAGCCTCAAATTAATCAGCCTATATTGAAAATGCTACCTTACCTCATAACCATAAAACTAAATTTAGTACAACATTTTGGAGTAGCTTAGTCCAGCGTATGACCACGCAATGTAAAGTAATTAATGATCGCAATAACTGTGTTGACCCTCATTTAAGTAGCCTTTACGGGCTTTTAAAGAATGCTTTATGATCCATTCGGTGCTCACAGTAGAACCACAGAAAAAGATATCATACAGAAGTACTCGTATTACTAGTATCTGTATCTGTACCAACCCATTACTGCTCACTGTTGGGCTCAGGTCTCCTCAGAAGAGGGATTAGGCATAGGCATATCCACCACGCTTGCCCAGTGCGGATTGGGGACTTCACATATCTTCAAAGGATTTTTAGAACCCTTTTCCGATATGCAGGTTTCCTCACGATGTTTTTCTTCACCGTTTTTAGCCAGTGGTGTTGTGAAAAATTGTACATAAATCTTTTTCATATTAAGATTTAGAGGTACAAGCCGGCCGGTTTTGAACCCGCCACCTCCCGTACGGAAGGCAAGCGTTTCAACCACTCGGCCACCACGACTATTCATGTAAATATTTATATTTTATGTAAGTATTCTTTACATTTAAGACGTTATTGCTTTGGTCTATAGCAGTGGATATCGCATTGGGTTCGTGGTGTTTTGAAACTGTTATATTTTTCAAATTAGAATTAAGCCAAGCTGGTTCAATTTCTCCAGAACAAAAGACAAGCGCTTCAACCACTCGACCACCTCGACTTCATAAGTGAGCGTTCGCCAAACGAGAGCTATTTTTATATTGCGGTATAGACATGACAAGCATATAGCCCTGCTGATGGTATGCGGTTTCTCTTGAAGCTCTGCAATGCCAGGGCAATGAGAGGCCGTTATCTATTACCTTAAAACCGACCACCGGCTCTTTAGGTCGGCGGGTTACCCGAAGTCCTCCAAGAAACTTTTTTTTATTGTCATGTAGTCAGACGTGCCAACGGGCCACCTGATCGTAAGTGGTTACCGTCGCTCATGAACCTTTGCAATGTCAGGGGACACTGCGTGGCCGCTACCTACGACCTACCCTTAAGGACTCTCTTCAAGCCTCGTTTGAAGAGGGACAAGTCATAGCGCTCCAGAAACACCGTGTACCTACTTCTTTTTTTTTATTGCCATGTAGGTAGACAAGCCAACGGGCCACCTGATCATAAGTGGGTAAGGACCCTCCTCAAGCCTCGTTTGAAGAAGGACAAGTCATAGCGCTCTGAGAATACCGAAGAGGGGAGCTCATTCCATAGCCGGATGGTGCGTGGCAAAAAAGTGTTCCTGAAACGGACCGTGGATGACCGCGGAGGTTCCATATAGTAAGGATGAACTCCACTTGTTAGAACTTTTACTTCTGTAGAGTAATTATTTTATGGTAGAACCCTAACTTTTTACTTTAGTACAAGTCGAGAACATACAGAAAGATATCCAATAGTCCGATTTACGGCGGTGCTTCGAAAGTTGCTTGATGAGTACTCAAATGGTACTAAGTAGAACTTGTGCGTACTTTAAGTATGTTACTGTAGTTATCTAGGTTTTAGTAGTATACTTTAGTCTAGTCAAAGTTTGTTATTATTATATAATTCATTATTTGTGACAAAAAGAAGGAGAGGGGGGATATAATCAGTTGACATTTTAGAACGAAGTTCCTTATCACGCGTTATCGAAATGGGGTTAGACGGAAATTCTTATGATAAAGTTGTCACGACACTTTTTTTGTTTTAGATGATTATCGCTAGATGGCGCTGTTATCAAAATATTTTATTTAAGTTATAATAATTATCTCTTATAGAAAGAGAGAGAGAGACAGACGATTTAAACTAACTAATTCTTATAACTTAAAATAAAAATTACAATTCCCTCACTAATTAATCGAAAGGAACTTCGTTCCCTTAACAACTCTCAAGTTTTTTTTTTTTTTCCGTGTATAACTTTAGTTGGTGTGGACCGATTTTGATGATTCTATTTTTATATGTAAGGTTATAATCGTCGTCATGGAGTTCCATTCATTTTTAGAATCAATTAAGTTTTTTTGAACTTATGCAAGAATACATCTTTTTAAGACCAGAGCTCACGATTCGCTATGCTTGTTTGCGCATATTTTTGTTCAGGATAAAACCGATTTCGATAATCTTTATATTGTTAGATAGGAAATACTTTTTTTTTTGGACGGGAGGAAATCGCCGGACTTCCACTCGCCCCGCGAGTGGGGTATGTGGGTGTCGAACCGCACCAAAACCTCCCGCCTCTCACGCTCGACATCCGATGTAGTAGGGGTGACAGGACGCGTTCGCGATTGTCGCTTACGTATCGCCCCGTCACCCCCGGACGTCGAACCGGCAGCCGTCGGTGAAACGACCACCGGCTCACTCGGTGGACGGGCCAATTAAAGCCCGCCAAGATGGGGCCGTGTGATGTAGGGTCTCCCTCGGCCCAGGCCGGCCCAGGGCCAGCCCGGTCCAGCCGGGGAGCACGGCTTGCCATCCCCCGCATAGATGGCACGGAGGGTGCGCGCTGATGCCTAGCGCAGCACCCCTCGGGTCCGATGTTGGTGGATCCGGTACTCTTAGGGGGCCAGATCCCGGGACAACTCCCGAGACCCCCCGCTCGACGTCGGCGGCGACGGGGTTGGTCGGGGAGGGAAGAGCTCTACCTCTCCCGCCCCGCCGCCTCCTTCTGCGAGATGGTGGACTCGCAGAAGTCGAGCATAGCTTTCCAGGACTCGTCGTCGTCGAGCATCGATGCCACGACGCCCGGCAACGACAAGTCCTGCCCTACTTGTGCGACCAGGACACGGCGCTGCTCCTCCCATGCGGGGCAGACAGCGAGCGTATGCTCTGCCGTGTCCAGGTCGCTTGTGCAATGATGGCACCTCGTCGTCGGCTCGACCTGTATCCAATGCAGGTACTTCTCGAAGCAACCATGCCCGGTCAGCACCTGCACCAGACGAAAGGTGAGACGTCCCTCGCCACGACTCACCCAGTCCTCCAGGACAGGGCGAATCGCCTCGACGGTCCTTAGACCCCAGCTGGGGTTGGCCAAGCGTCTCGACCACGCCTCCAGCACGGACCGCCGAGATTGGGCCTTCCGGTCCCGTACCGCGGCTCTGATGGGACGCACAACACCCAGAGCACGGAGGTCGCAGCGCCAACGATAGTCGTCGGCGAGCGCCTCCGCCTCCAGATCCCATGGTGGCGTCCCCGCCAGCACGCACGCCGCCTCAAAGGAGACGGTGCGGTATCCGCGGATGACCCTGATAGCCACGACGCGCTGCGGCCGGTACAGGAACCGGACAACAGTTGCTGTCCGGTTTCCCGGTCCGGCCCAAACGGGCGCGCCGTACAGGGCCATCGAACGCACCACCCCCGCGTAGAGGCGGCGCACGACACGGTTTGGTCCCCCGAGATTCGGAAGCAGCCGGCTCAGTGCGCCGGCCGTCCTCATCAGTCGGGGGACGAGCTCCGTAAAGTGGGCCCGGAAGGTCCAACGGCTGTCCAGTATGAGGCCGAGGTACTTCAGTCGCACCCCGACCTCTATTGGGACGCCTCCAACCACGATTTTGGCCCCTGCAGGCGGCGTCACCCCAGCCCTGTGGAGCCACAGGGCCTGGGATTTATTGAGCGCCACCGCGAGGCCCAATCTTCTTATACGACCGACGACGAGGGCCACCCCCGCTGTGGCGAGATGGGTAGCCTCTCTGAAGTCTTGACCCCGGGCCATGACGAGCGTGTCGTCAGCGTAACAAATCACGCTCAGGCCCGGGGTCAGGGCGCCTCTCAGCACCCAGTCGTACCCGACATTCCAAAGGAGAGGTCCGAGGACCGACCCCTGAGGAACCCCGCATACGACCGGAAACCGGTAAACGGTCCCATCGTGCCCGGTGCATACTACCGACCTGGCCTCCAAGTAGGAGCCGACCAGCCGGCGGAGGTAGGGGGGAACTTCATGTCTCTCGAGTGCCCCCCCTATCACGGACCAGGGCAAGGTGTTAAATGCGTTGGCGATGTCAAGCGACACCGCCAAGGCCACCCCGCCCTGTGATACGGCTTTATTTGAGAGGGCCCGCACGCGAAGGATCGCGTCCACGGTTGAGCGGCCCTCTCTGAAGCCGTACTGCTCCGAAATATATTTAGGACATTGTCTGATAGTAACCTGTTATGAAAAATGGAACTTCGCTGGCTAATGTAACAAAAACATCTATAATACTTTCATGCATTTTCAACGGGTTCTTATCACGATATTTAATTTATTGAGTTGTCTCGATATTTCAACGTTGTTGCAAAAGTCATGATCACGAGAAGACTGGATACTGCGGGTCGATTTAAGAGCAAACAAATCTGTCTACCCTCTTTCTCGTACACTTTTGGGTGGTACCACTGGAACTCGAACTCTCATCACTACACACCACACTCACTGTATCTACAAGACTCTCTGAGCATGAACCCTTAGTGACTGTTGTGTTTAGCACTGGATTCCACATACTCGATAATCTGAAGCAACAACGTTGAAATATCAAGACAGCTCAATTAATTAAATATCGTGGTAAGAACCCGTTGAAAATGCATGAAAGTATTATAGAAAACCGCGAGTTTCTGAATAAGTTTAAAAACATCTATAATTGAGTAACCACAGCTACTACAAACTACTAAACCTAATTAAAAATTTCACCTCTCATAACCCCTCAAGTCTACTATTTATTACTCTTTGAAGAACCTCATACAAACATCGTGGCTATCAAGTTGTCGTAAAAAACTTTTTGAGAGCTCTTTTATTGCTTCGGTATCGTAAGGTAGCTCTATTCACTTGTTTCAGCTTTTAGGTCAAACAACCAATATATTTTCGGTCGGAGGCATACCTCATTGTTTCTTGTTCCTAGCCCTTTTTCCCATACCCTGACGCAGGTGGCGTGTTTCTTACGTCTACCCTACAATAAGGAATTATAATTCTTATGTATATAGAGTTAAGGTTGGTTTCAGCTTGTACTCGTTATGTTAGGAAACCTATTTGGTTCGCTTATAAATTATTTGCTTACCGAGTTTGATTTTAGTTTCAACTTTTATTTTAGACTGAATGCCTTTTGTGTGGTCGCATTTGTGTGGGCAAGGCTTTTGTTAGTAACCTTGGTAGCGCAATTACTGAATGATTTATAAATTGTTTGTGAATTTATAACTTTGTATTACGTGATTTAACCATTTTTTTTGTTTATTTTTGGAGTTTTCATTTAAAATTTAGGCATACTTATTAAATTTAATTTATAAATATCTTTATAAGATTAAGAAATGTATCAGTCAAACAGCGGTGTAGCCGGTTTGATAAATTGAAATCTTAATCCGAAGTAGTAAGGTATTTAGTCATTGTTTTAGCAAAATATTTCTCCATAGAAATACAATTGAATAGGGCTATTTTAGTTCCATTTTGTCGTCCATTTTTAGTAAAAGAAAGTTCGCTAATTCCTTCACATTTCACCTCGCCGCGCTGTAAGTAAATAAAATATTAACTCGGTAAAACATTCTCGACTGACAGACAACTAAAACAGAACAATAGAATAAAACGAAAGTATTTTTAGAAGCTATATATTAACTTATACTGGATGTAACTATATGTACTTCTGGTGGAATGTTGTAAGTTTAATTTAGAACATGGACATCTAGGACATGCGACAGGATGTATCGCGGGTGATCTGTTACTCTTACAATCACTCGTTAAACCAACATGGGACGCCATCGTCATTCATAGTAAGACTTAACATAATATTCGTAAAGTTACATATAAACCTGAGATGCAATAATTTGTGTGTGTGTGTGTGTGTGCGTGTGTGTGCGTGAATACTGAATACCTATGTAGCTAATATTGCAGAGGTTAGGTCAAGTGGCCCTTTAGCTCGTCTTTCTATTAAGCAATATTTTATTTACTTCTGTAATAGATATTCTGTGGTAGAATCGCGTTAAATGCCTCACGTGTTTCTAGATACAGCTTAATGTTGAAAAAGATTTCAGTATTTTGATGTTATAAATAATTTTGTATTCATCGTGTTAAGTTTGTGCTTTGAATTCAGTGAAGAGTATTGTTGGAATATTTTATTATTTCTAAGTTAGTGTAGCATAACTTAATATGTTTCGGACTTTTGTGTTTTTTATTGGAAAGCCTTTGAGTTTATTACCTACAATATTTATGTAGTTTAAAAATAGCGTGACCCTTAAATGTTAAAACGCGTTCAGTCGTTTAAAGGCGGTTTAATTTTGATGTTTTTTTTTTTAGTTGGAGGAAATCGCGGGCGGGGTATGTGGGAGTTGAACCGCACTAAAACCTCCAATCGCTCACACTCAGCGTCCGAACCCAGGCTGAGGCCAGAACCCAGCACGGGGTTATGAAGGACGGCGCGGCATTACGCCCACGGCACTCTTTCCCGTCGCGCCGTCCCCTAGGAGGTTTAAGAAAAGTCTCGTTTTGTTCGATAGTCTTTTTCGTCAAGCATAGAAATTTTCATACAATTTAATTTACGAAAATGATGGTATTTTGCAGCTCATCATCATCATCATCAGCTTATAGACGTCCACTGCTGGACATAGGCCTCCCCCAAACTTCGCCACAACGGCCGTTCCTGCGCTATTTGCATCCAGTGACCACCCACGGTCCATCTTGTGGGAGGTCTACCCACGTTGCATTTACCGGTTCGTGGCCGCCACATCAGAACATTTCTGTCTGCTGTTCATTAATTTAATATTATTAAATCTGATGAGATAACCGTATGAAAATTTATTTCTGAATAGGATTTGTTTATCCAGTTCATCGTCAATCAAGATCGATCCAATTAAGGCAAGAGGGAAAAATATTGAGTTTCGAATATTAATTTACCTTCATTGTTTGGTAACAGATGGTTGGTTAAGCAAGATAATAGTTAATATGCTGTCAAAGTTAAAGGGATGAAAGTTAAAACTCTGTATTATGTCGTTACTAAAGTAATTTTAAAGTTTTAAAGCAAAATTATACGTATTAGAATCTTTTTATATACTTTTAGGCATACGATCTAACGGGCTGTCTGAAATGAAATGAAATACTTTATTTTCAACATTGATGACGTACTCATTCTTGTTGACGTCAAAAGTTAAAAGCTACAAGCTACCACTAGTTCGGACACAAAAAATCATAATTATAGCTCCTGAGAAGAACTGGCAAGAAACTCAGCGGGCATGTCTTTTTTTTGTATATTGAGCATTTTTTTTTGATGTTGCTCATGAATTTCTGCATTGCTTTTAAAGACTTTCTTCAAGCCTCGTTTGAAGAAGATCAACACGGAAGGGGGGAGCTCTTTTTATAGTATGGTACGATAGTGCTGCATTTTTTTAAAATATTGAAGTAAAAATGCAAATAATTGTATTCAAATTCGTAGCTATCGTTTTTACTTTCTTTTTACATACATAAGTCTAATTTAACCTATAACATTTTAGTTAGAAAAATAACAAAGAAACAACAATAAATGTCAATACAAAAAAAAAACAGAGAAAATGATTAAACTTCGGTCGCCATGCTGGTTTTATTGCTGCACCAGTAAACATCAAACAAAAGCCAACCCTATCTTCTTCACATAAGGTTGCATATCCTCTGGAGGTAGGTCTGCACACATGGGAGCAGTTCATCAGTACAATGTTTTTCTAGAGTTATTCATTTTTGTGAGACAGCTACAAAAATTCGTAATAGCTGTGAACAAAAGAAAAACTCTAATAATAAAAGTGCCTTTGTTGTTAACAATGTAATATATTGTTTACAATATAATAAAGACTAAAATAAGACGTGAACTCTGAGGTTAAAGGACTTTACGTTGGTATATTTGTCATTGACAAATGAAAGAACAATGATCACAAAACAAGCCAGAAAATTTTACAAAGAAGGCTGAGTTCAAATTTCTAATAATTGTAAAAAAACCACTGTTCAGATTTTTATAAAACTATAATGAGGTAATGTAGTTACAATTTTTCAAACACATAATAATAATCAATATAATCGTTTCATAGACGATTACTATTGAACCTAATTTTCATCACAAAAATCTGAATCTTTTAAACATAAACAAATGTCATCAATGTGCGACGGGGTCGAAAAACCTCTTCTCTTTCAACAATTTTTAAAAAACCTAACGATGGAAATTAGTTCCCAAAAGTGAAGGTTGGGGCATTATAAGCATGATTCATCCTTCGCCAAACCTTGGCCGGAGTAGTCCAACTGACAATTTTTTTTTTTTTCAGTTGGAGGGGTATGTGGGAGTTGAACCGCACTAAAACCTCCAACCGCTCACACTAAGCGTCCGAACCCCGGCTGAGGCCAGAACGCAGCACGGGGTTATGAGGGACGACGCGACGCGTTACGCCATCGGCACTCTTTCCCGTCGCGCCGCCCCCCAACCGACCATAGACAAATTTCTTTCAACTTTTTTTTACGGGAAAAAGTCTTTCCTCCCACGCAGACGAAGTTGCCTCGCTTATCTTAATATATATATTTCTTGTGTTCGTCTGTATGTGACTGAACTCCTCCTAAACGACTGGACCGATTTTGATGAAATTTTTTGTGTGTATTTGTGGAGATTTGAGAATGGTTTAGATTTACAGTTGGTCAAGGTCTGATGATGGAGCTGGAAGGTGGCTATGGGAACTCCATCATTAAGCAAGATAACCTCATCGTGTTTAGGCTCTAATGAAGCGTCCTGATGAGTACTTTAGATTGCCGGAAACAATTCCTATGCGACGCAGACGAAGTTGCGCAGGGTAGCTAGTAATTTCATAAAACTACAATATTTCATTTAGATGACACAGTTTGAACGATAAATCGTTAAGTAACCTTCTTGGGCTTTACTTTGATAGCACTCAAGTTCGCCTGGGAATCGAGTACAAGGCAAATAGCAATCAAATTCTAACAATTCTAGTTTAGCTAGATCTAGGTATATCTAAGTCACTAAAAACAAAATTGTGTTTTTTAATGTAATGAAAAACTTGTTTGGATGTACTATAGTTGTCTGGTCTGTTTATTATGTAACTTTACTGTGACTCAGTCGTGGTAGCCGAGTGGTCGAAGCGCTTCAAATCCGGCCGGCTTGTACCTCCAAATCTAAATGTGAAAAGATTTATGTGCAATTTTTCACAACACCACTGGCTAAAAACGGTGAAGGAAAACATCGTGAGGAAACCTGCATGTCGGAAAAGAGTTTTAAACATCCTTTGAAGATATTATGTGAAGTCCCCAATTCGCACTGGGCAAGCGTGGTGGACTATGCCTAATCCCTCTTCTGAGGAGATCTGAGCCCAACAGTGGGCAGTAATGGGTTGGTACAGAACTGTGACTTATTTTACTTAATCCTACATGTATTGTGGTGAGAAAACAAAGATGATTTGATTGATTTAATTTATTTGAGTAACCATGCGACCTTCTAAACAAAGTCGTATATCATGGCAACTATTTTATTTAATCATTGAATCGTGCATTCTTTCATCATTGTCGTATACAGTTCACTCTCTAATCTACATAATCTCATAACAATACAAAACAAAAATCTCTCGCTATTATTTTGAAAATCTATCATACAGCTGCCACCAGCACTCAAAGTGCCAATAATAATCAATAATTCAACTACCCTCGAACACTTAAAATACTAAGCGTGTTGACTGTCAAAGACATTTGACGCAAACAGAGGGTAGTAAATTATTTAGCGTTGCCATGGTAACGGGCGACGCTTTTCATAAACGTGGAGGTATATTGTTGGAACCCGACTCTATGAGATGTAAAGCGACATGTGTTGTTCGAGTGGTATATTACGAACACATTGAAAGGCGTTGGATACCATTTGCTTACTTACTCCGCTGGGTCAGCAACCGAAAGTGAGTTTTGGCTTCTGACAAAAGTTCTCACCACAGGCGTGGACTTCTAGTGGACCATATAACCAGTTAAAAGTGATCGACCTGTGACATTTACCAATCCACTGATTCTAGTTATTTTTTTTTATATTTTAAAACTCATATATGAATTATGAATTAATTGTGCGCAGAACTGATGGCCGATGGGGCCGAAAGGTTCTAGAGTGGCGACCACGAACTGGTAGGCGTAGCGTAGGCAGACCGCCCACAAGGTGGACCGATGACCTGGTCAGGACCGCGGGAGGTGGCTGGATGCGGACAGCGCAGGACCGATAGATGTGGCGAGGTATGGGGGAGGCCTATGTCCAGCAGTGGACGTCTAGAGGCTGATGATGATGATGATATGAATTATGCCAGTCGGCACGATTCTGTTCAGTATTCTTTATCGTCACAGTGACACTACCTCCGAACTTTAAACATGCAGCCACTCGAGATCCACACAGAATATCTCGCTGCCAGAGTAGGTCGATAGCCTTATCTTACTTATTACGGTTTACCTTACCCATAGCGTGGCTGTAAAGTGTAAGTCATACATCTAAAATCCTATCACATCGTGTTTCAATAATATGTTCTCACCATAATACGGTTTTCATTAAATCCTATTAGATATTGCGATCGTGTATTGTTTGAATTGAACGCGCCGAAATGTAAATGGTTTTGGAAGGATATGAACGTATGATAAGCCGACCAAATCGGAATGAGCGGGTTCTGTAGGCATAGCGGCATCGTAAGACGATATTCTGTATTGCCGGGTTGTATCGTCACTCGATTTCGAAATTTTGAAACAGTTGAATCCTGTTTTATTAAGCCGGTAAAAGGAAGAGGAAATTTGATTGTAGACTGTATTTTATTTTTTGGTTTTATTTTACTTACTGAAGCGAAGAAAATACATAACAACGCTGAACTGACATTGCAGTGCTGTGTGTATGTAATGCTAAGTTTAATTTCATTGTAACATCGTTTATATAGTATAGTTTTATGCTTGTTAGCGGCCCACTGTTTTCTCTTCATCTGGAACCAATAATTGTACAATCCTTACGGCCTCCCGCGATACAGGTCTAGCCTAGTGCGGGGGCCATTGTTGATCCCCTTATGTAATGTTCTATGTTTGAAAATAAATAATTTGCATTTTGTGGTTGATTGCTTGTGGATGAGCGACGTTAACCACTTTGCTCTTTTGTCATGTAAAAAAAAACATAAATGTATGTGACACACACAATCTATTTAGTCCCTGACATTTCAAGTGCCCATACAAAACTAATTTCCACCAAATTGGCCATGAGCCCGTCCCCAACCAACGAAAAAAAAAAAAATAATTTCATATCATAATTTAGTGATTCAACCTGAACATTGAATTTTACCTACACTATTTCTAATCGGGTTCTCACCACGATTATTTTTAATTGAACGGTCCCGATATTGTTATTGTTAGACGAAAATAAAGCCCAAAAATCTAGTTTTGAGACGGCAGCCGATAATGTCAGTGTGATATGTCGAAATGTGAGTGCGAGTTCCAGTGGTACCGGCAAACGAACGAGAAAGAGGGTAGACAGATTTGTCTGCTCTTAAATGACCTACCCGCAGTTCCTCAGTCTTTCCGTAAACATGGCGCTTGAAACAGTACTGAAATATCGGGACCGCTCAATTAAAAATAATCGTGGTAAGAACCCGTTTAGTAATAGTGTAAGTGATGTAGATAACCCCGAGTATTTAAAGAAATTCATTGAATATTACTTGAACTATCAAAACTAGAACATAACATCAAGTAACTAAATTAGTTTGTACGTAGACAGCAAATACAATATAGGATCATACGATGTAATCTAGACCAGACTAAGTTTCTGAGCACATGTTATACGTAAGCTTGTATTCACGCGAATACACTATTATTAACAAGAATCGTGATATTGGGAAATAAGTTTTTTTGTCTATGTTTTGTACTTTTAATAAGATGAATAGATTCTTTTGAGTAACTTTTAAAAAAGTATTTCAAAATCTTGAATCAAGATTTTCACCTTGTTCCTTTTGTTTAAGATACTATGTTTGTTAGCAAAAAATATTTGTAATTAACTGTTCTTTCAATTGGCATCATAAAAATACAGGGTGTTGATTTTTGCCGATTTTGTTAGCTCGATTTTCAGACAAACCAAGCAATTTACGAAAAATCTTTGAATGCAGTATTATTAAACATCAAAAATAAAATGATGTTTCCTTTCAGAAAAACATCATATCTCTAATATTTAAGGTACTTCCCGTTCATGTCGTATAGTTTTGGGACACCCTGTATAATTTAACTAGCTTATTTTTTATGAATTGAACTGAGTCTTGATAGCTTAAGGTTCCTTTTTAATTCAAAAGTAACTGGGTATTTTTTTAAGATAGATAATCGAGTCTACATACCACCTGATGGTAAGCGGTTACCGTCGCTCATGAACCTCTACAATGCCAGGGCAATGAGGGGCCGTTACCTATCACCTACCCATACATGACTTTTCGTAAACCTCGTTTATACATAGGCTTAATATCTAACTAAATATACCAAAACCCAATAATACCCAAGTTAACCCATTTGTCGCGTTCCATTCAAGCTAGCCTCACATATAAAGCGTATCTTACATACGCGATCATCTGAAATGCCGAGGAAGATCAGAGCGAACCGTTCCGTGATTAATCACTTCTGCAGTCTTCAATAGATGCAGCTGAGAATAAATTATCTTCGGTTTAACTCTAAAAGGGAGGTGGACTCTCAATTCCGCGGTATATGTTTTGTTTATGTTTGTTCGCTGATAACTTCGTCGTTTGTGAACCGATTTTGATAATAGTGTTATTGTCTGAAAGAATATATTTCAAAGGTTTTTTTTTGGGTTTATGCTATTCTTGAAAAAAAGTCGGTAATTTTATTTTGATAATCTAGTCGCGGCATTCCATTTCAAATTTAATATTTTAAAGCAATATTTTTTCTAGTTCAACCGATTTCATTGATTAGTTTTCGTTCAAATTTTACTAGTTTACACATACAGAGTCATAGAGCCCAATACCTAAAGTTAACCCATTCGACATCGCATTCCATTTCAACGTGCGCTCCTCACGTATGAAGCATTCCTAATATGAACACGTTACATATGTTACGTGTGGAGATATGGAGGCGACCGAAATATTGCTTGTGTATTGATGATATGTCCCACATCCACGGCGTTTCCATATTGCCTCGCCAACTTCTAATGACAACTGGTAGGCCAACTGTCAAACGGTGTTTCACATAGTTTCAATGATAGCCAATGCATACAAAACCCCCGTTTTTGTTGGTCGGCCGTCATGGTCATTTGTTTTTTACGTGTGTTGGACCTTGGTAAGCTAATATGAAAACGAAACATAAAGGGAATTAATGAAATAAAAAACGCTTTTTACGAATATCTTAATGCAGATTTTTTACAATTCGTCGCCTCAGTGCTTGTTTGGCCAATCTGCACTCGAGCAAATTTTACAGAAGACTGCAAACAAGCACGGAATTTTCGTTAAGTGCCGTGTTGAAAAAAAAATTGAAATGAGATTTTTATTGTTTTAGAATTGAATATTTTAAAATAATATTTTACCAGTCGGATGGAAATTTTATTCTTTATAATACTGCAGTAAAAAGTCATTTCAGTCAAGTCAGAAGAGCTAAAGGGCCACGTAAGCGGTTACCGTTGCTCATGGATCTCTGTATTTTCAGGGGACTCTGTAGGGCCGTTACCTACGTTACCTATTATCAGGTTGAGTAGTAGGTTTATTTATCTATTTTGCAATAAAATAAAATTTCATGTAAACATTAGATATTTGAAAATCAAGAACTATCTTTAAACAAGTCTTATTTACCACTTAATGACTTTTTCATTTTACTACTTTTAAGGAAGTAACTAAACACTAAAACTCAATTTATTATATAAAGTCTACGAAAGAAAATAAAACAATAAAATTGAATATTCTTGTCCTATAAAATATAGTTACATATTATAAAATTTATGATAGTTCTTGTTTTCTTTTCTTTTACCTTTTATCTACCTATTATGATTATAGGGTTATAATTTTTTATTGTTTGATGTATTTTGGTTGTTAAAGACAATGTTATGTTAATTATGTAATGTATTTACAAATTTCTGCAATAACTTTGAAATAATAAGTTAGTACCTTCTCATTCTTTACACGAGGTTTCAGAAGAGATCTATGAAGTAGACTATAGATGGAGTTCTCGCAGTATCCTGTGACATTGAAAGGGTCTATGGGCGATGATAAACTATTATATGTATAACGTACCTATTTTCATTTTTCATTAGGCTACAAAGTACGATATCAACCACATACAAACTTTTACATGGAATCATAAAATAGTAACATTATTAATGAAAAATTTAAACAACAATCGAGAATGTCAACTGTACTAATTTATAATATTTAAAGAACTCCATAGCTCTTTTTCATGTTCCTAACTTCAGTGCACAATTTTCGTGCACAACAAGACGAGACCAAATACAATATCTCAGACTGTGATTAGGCACCGCCTTTTGTCCCGAGGCCATTCATCTCCCGGAGATTACTCCGCGTCTGTCTTGTTGACTCTCATAGCAACGGCACAAAAGTCTCCACCGTAATAACTTTTGGAACGTTTCCTACAAGAAAATATGAAATTTCCTGCCTTCGTTTGTACATAAACCTATTTATTTGCAGTGTTTAAGTCGTATAGGACTTCTTAGAGGGAGAAGTATCTTGACTATTGAGTATTTTAGCGAAACTATATGAATTATTTCGGTGAAGTGTTCGACTGTACAGAGCTTCTTCTCTTCTCTTCAATACTATTGGGTCTACGGGTATTGACCTACCTCTCACTCCCACCACTGTAAGTCCTGTGTATGTGGGATCCACAGCGGCGACCATCGTAATGACTCTGAGTAGTGAAGCCCAGGAAAACCCGAGGAAAAGCTAACTTGTCTTGGACCCCGCAACGAATTTAATCAAAAGATGATAGAAGTAGTAGGAAAACATGAGTTTCGACTTCCCTTCTCGCAAAAGCGGGATACAATAAAATAAGATTGAAAAAGCATTACTATTGGGTCTGGCAACTATATGGCTAGGTGGAGGAAAAAAAGGGTTGTCAAGAAACTCGTACATTATTGTAGGGTTCAAAATCCTCCCAGTATAATGCCTATGTAAAATTAAAGAATTAAATAAGATTCACTGGTAAACTACCAGTAGTAAGATGTGATAATGAATTGGTACTGATACGCCATAACTTCAAATTCATTATCAAATTTTTTAGGCTATTTTTTAAAGTTTCTATCTTTTACTTCATAGCATTCGCTTTCAGATGTTTTATTTGTAAATAATAGCATTTAAAAATCCCAATAGGCAACTTACAAGCAGAAAAATCAATTAATAAATTGGAGCTAACTCTTAAGTAGTCTAACTACGCTACCCGGGCATGATCCCGAGGGACTTCCATCCATTAGGACGGGAACGATATCAACTCTAATTCCCGATTACTTCCCTCTACCACTTAAGGCTTTGAATGCACTACTTAAGCCTACTTTATAGTTAGTTCTTTTAGTTTTAAAAAGGACGTAACTGAATTATGACTTCATTTAATTTTTGTATGAGTTCTTAGTTATAATATTGTACGTCGTTTCAAAATGAATTTTTGAAGGTCTTTTTTATAAGACAGATAAACGATACGGTGCTATCTAATGGTAAACGGTTACCATCGCTCACGAATCTCTGCAATGCCTTGGTACTGGAGGACTCAAGATTTGTTTCAAAGTAATGTTGACCTCTATAACCCACAGTGAGTGATCGATTTTGTCTAATCTATTTCTTCAAAGTAACAAATGAAATATCTCTACTATAATAACGAAAGTGTCACCAAAGTTTCAAGTACGGCATGCCACAAACGCTAAGTAACTTAAAATGTGCGATACAAAATTGAACAACACGTGGCAATAAATCTAAATGTGAAAAAAAAATAGGTGCAATTTTTCACAACACCACTGGCTAAAAACGGTGAAGGAAAACATCGTGAGGAAATCTGCATGTCGGAAAAGGGTTCTAAAAATCCTTTGAAGATATGTGAAGTCCCCAATCCGCACTGGGCAAGCGTGGTGGACTATGCCTAATCCTCTTCTGAGGAGACCTGAGCCCAACAGTGGGCAGTAATGGGTTGGTACAGGTACATGTACGTGGCAATTGCATTTCAAATCACACTACCTCCATAATACTATGTGATTTCAACCTTCGATACCGTTGAATTTCATCTTATTTTCTAAAAAAAACTACCCCTCCTACCACCCATTCCATTCATCACCCACTCTTAAAATTCCCACAATGAACGTAATAAAAGTCATTAAGATAAAATTTCTTTTAATGATCCTCTCAATCATTCTAAGTCTACTATCGTCAAAAAAGACTTAATTACAAAACTTATCGCCAAAATCCGAAATGAGAAGAAAAATCACAGAAAAACGCGTAAAAAACGAACTAATAATGTTGTAATATGAATTGTAAAAGGCCGTAAGTGAACTAGAGGCTTAAGCTGAGAGCATTCCATTACTGAGAACCACATTTATAGTTTGTATTACGATTATTTTTCAAAATATAATATAACGGGAAAATTAGTAGGGATTGAAAACTGTTCGTGGATTAAATTTTTATTTTTAATTCTAAATTATAGCAACCATCTTTTCTAACGCTTAGACGGAAACTCACATCTGACATTCATAAACACCTTAGTCTAGTGTGAGTGTGAACTTTAAAAAAAACAATCTTCTATCATATTCGACACGGCTATTCTGATCGATCATAAACGTAGATTATGTATGTAAAAAAAGAAAGGAGTTTTGAAAAAAGATATATGGCGCAGACCCTATCTAAATGGGATAAGGTGTAGAGAAAGAAAGAAATTCCTTTAGGTTCTCTAGGTAGGTAGTGTTGCCTTACATTATAGAGGCCCATGACCCATGCTTTACCATGTAAGCAAATGAGGTAACACGATGAGGATTATGTCACCTCGTTGGCTTACTATTAAAAGATAATGCAATGCTGGAAATAGGCCTTTTATAATTCACATCTTTGAACCGTTATGGTCTGATAGCAATGAATTTTATAACCTAATCTAAGAATATGTATTTACTAAGCATGTATGGAGAGTTATTATTGATAAAATGTATTTAATTTTTTTTCTGTAGATCCGACCCAAAATGTCTTAGTTTCTTTCTTCACAGTCGCCTTCAAGTGGATACGGCAAGCAACTGTCCGCTTAAATCAAATACCAACAATATGAATACAACCCAAAGATAGGCATCACGTGCGTAAGACAGAGCTGGCAAAGTTCTGAACCCACGTGACCTCCCAAGGTCGAGAGATGATTGATCTCTTAACCGGCAGTTTTTGTAAAGTCATACCCTTAATCACATTATCATTGTTGCTACGTTATTAGGCATACGTGGTGGATGTGGGTATAGGCGTGACGTCACGATGTGTGGGTTTTTCATTACACCGATAAAAATAGTCGTGACATTTGTGAAGTCGCCAAATAAAGGCTGTTTCCAAATTAGAATGATTTTTTTTATTGCCTGTAAATGTAGACAGACGACCACCTGACGGTTACTGTCAAAAGACAGTATGAACTTTTACGGACTTTCTTCAAATCTCGTTTGAAAGAGTGCTCGGAAAATACCGAGGAGAGATCATTTCATAGCTAGATGGGACTTGGGAAAAATAATTATTTAGATTACTATTTTGTTATATCAGAATCACAATAGGCCAGAAGCCTTCTTAATTGGTTTGAAAAGATTCCGGTAAAGTAATTAGAACGAAGTTCCTTATCATGCGTTATCGAAAGGAGGCTAGATGGAAAAAACCCTTACGAAAAGTTGTCACGACACTTTTTGTTGTCACGACACTTTTTTTGTTTTAGATGATTATCGCTAAATGGCGCTGTGATCAAAATCTTTTAAAACACGTTCCTTATATAATAATTCTTAAAAAATAAATTTTTATTACCATTATTTACTAATTAATCGAAAGGAACTTCGTTCCATCCGGGTGTCCCTTGACACCTCTCAAGTTTTGTTTTTTTTTTATGTAGTTGAAGCAATTGGGAAAGACTAACACTAATAACGGTTAATAACCTAACCAATAGGACTATATCTATATTTCGAAATAGCAGTCGAGTATTTTATAAAAACACACAAACAAATAAAATAACACAATATTCCATATTAGGTACTATACAGCCAACGCGCGTAGAGTCAAACCTAGTATTTCATAAAGTACACCTAAAAACGGCCTATATTTCACGTGGATCAGAAACATTGTCGTGAAAAGATACGCCATTTTTTCTAACAGCAATACACGGTAGGAAAGACGCACAGCGCCGCGGGCGGTCGCTAGTGTCTTTATGAAATCACTTGAGGAATTTATATTGGGGTAACCATAATTTTTCAAGAAATGATTTAATAAGAATACAATCTTATAGATTCCTGGGCTTCACTGCTCAGAGTTTGCGATCGCTGTGGATCCTGGTTACATAGGAGTTACAGTGGGAGTGAGAGATGGGATATCCCCAAAATCTACCAATCCGCTGAAGACTTTGAAAAGACTTATATGCAATAGTCAACGTACTAAAGATTTGAAAGTTTGTGACTGAGTTTCAAAGGAAAAACATATTAAAGGATTTAACACGTTTACTACCGAGAAAAAACCCAATTGTGTTTTCAAAGGCGTGTCGGGTACCACTGATTGCGCTGGCAACGAAAGTATTAAGTACCTTTTTTATTTTATTATTATTGTACCAGATCTAGTATAAAGAGAAATATCCCCCCCAAATAGTAGAAATTATCTTGAAAACGGAAGGTCATAGAGTCATAGATCAATCGAGAATGGACTTACTTTAAAAGATAGAAAATGCTCATTACGTAAACTTTACACCTTTTGCCTTAACAACCTAGTAAAAAGTCACTTCCAGCTCTTCTATTTTCTTTTGTACCTAACATAACAAAACTAGGAAAATCCCACAAAGTATAATCAAAGATGGTGCCCCTACATCTCTATCAGGCTGCTGGATCGTCCCTCGGGTTCGAACGGCGGCTAAATGCGGTTGCATTTACCGTTCCCGGCATGATTCCCCACCTTTATATTAACCTCGTTTGCCGTAACGACGCCGAATTTATTACGCTCTGACTCGCTTTTCGTGTGGTAACCATAATATTGAGTTGTCTTTACGTTCAGTGTTGTTAGAACTCTAGGAGTTTTATACTTCATTGCTAAAAATATAAACAAAATGCAGAGGTCATTTGACTAAGAGCCTTAGCTAAGTGTGGTAAAAACCTGGGTTCGTCACCAAACTGCATTTTTACTAAGGCACGACCTTGCGAGTGTATGTATATACATTTACTCGAAGGTTATACTTTAGTCTGCTCCCTTTCCTACACACAGCACGTCAAAAAATAGGTACCACATAACAATGCTACATAGGGCGACATTGCTTACTTATTGACTGTCTTAGGAAATATTGGTCTTGGAAAAGTACGATGTAGAAAAGTAAGCACAACTACGCTCAGTGAATACATGGCTTATGGTCATGTAGATAGACGAGTCAAAGAGCCACCTGATCGTAAATGTCTACCGACCTTATCGTCGCACATGGATATGTGCAATGTCAGGGGACACTAAAGAGCTACCCATGACCTACCTTTTAAGGATCTTTCTTAAGCTTTGTTTAAAGAAGGACAATTAAGTACCTTTAAAGATAAGTCATAACTCCCAAGAAAGCAAGCAAAGGACGCTAATTCCAAAACAGGATTTTTCTGAACGGTTTCATGATAAAAGCGGAATATTAACTTCTATTTCGGGATAAATGTTGACATCAAAGCGGGCTGAAGTGAAAATAAAATTACAAAATACGACGCGTCAATGTATTTCGCTCCTCATTTGCCATTCCGCTTTGGTATGCCCACATGGTATTTGCGTTTAGGTAAAAATTGATATTACCTATGTTCAAGTTTTTCTTTTGGGTATCGGAGGCCCACAAAAAGTAAACAGATTTGGAATACAAAATGTCTCGTATTTGTAGAAAATTATCAACATCAATTCATAGATAACCACTACCAGGCATATGCATCGAAACACTAAAAAATATAGCAGAATGGAGCAATAATAAACTGTTAAATCAAAAACAAAAACCTAAGATATCTACTGTTTTTTACAGCTTTCTTTTATGAGACATGTTTTTCAGGCGAATAAACGTAATACTTCAGATAAGCAAGTTTATTTACAGTAATTTAGTTCTAAAAAGAAACTAATCTATTAAGATAATGAAACAAGAGATTCCATTGAATATTGCAACAGATAGGCTGCTTTTGATGTGTTCAATATTAATTAAACTAATCAGAAATATGTATTGTATTCCATAATGCACACGATGTGATTCAATATTGATAAAGCTGGTGGATTTCGACGATAATTTCATTGTCTACTACACAAGATATCTGTAAATTGAATATTGGATTTGCAAGGTTATGTTTTTACTTGAACTATTTTATTATAAGGGGTGGGCCATATAAAGCATTTTCCAAAAGTTCGACTGTCATGTTGGTTGTGTGGCATGTTGCGCCATCCTGTTGAAACCAAATGTCGTCCATGTCATACTCTTCAACTTTTGGAAACAAAAATTCGTTGCGCATGGCACGGTAACGCTCGCCATTGACCGTAACGGCGGCTCCTTGCTCATTTTCGAATGATGCCGCCGGACCAAAACCCACACCAAACCGTAACTCTTTGTGGGTGCATTGGCTTCTCAATGGTGACGTGTGGATTTTCCGACCCCCAAATGCGACAATTTTGCTTATTGACATAGCCTCCGAGGTGAAAATGGGCTTCATCTGACGATTTTTCGGTAAAAATGCTCATCTTCGGCCAAACGATCTTCTGCCCATTGGGCGAACCGAAAACATCCCATATATTAGTAGGCGAAATTTTCACAACATGATACTTTCATTTAATCATATTTTATACTGTCAAGGTCTTACAAAATATACTGGTGTAGTCTTAACTTAAAAGGTCTCTCTCTCTCTCTGTTTGGGCTCTTAAATTAAATCCAAACAACAACATAAAGAGACATTTCAGTAACCACCATTATTTTTGTACATTTCCAACGAGCACAATATACATTCCCAAGTTGACCTTGCATCTCAATCCCAAACCCTTTCTATATAGATATGTTATGCCAAACAAGCGTGGTTCACCCTCCGCATTCCGACGTTTGTATCAGGCACAATTAAGATTAGATCACGGCCTCCTTGCGTCCATTACAGGCCATTTCGACCCACCTTCGCGATAAAGTGTTGCCCAATTAAGACCTTAAGGGTTATTTCTGGATATATTGAAAAAGGTATCAGACTTTTCGGTGCTTAGGGAGATTGAGTGTAGTTTATTTCTTTGTGGAGATAAGATAGTGGTGACGAAGGATATTACGATTTGATTTCTGTTAGTTTTCCGTTTAATTTACGTTTAGTGGAAAAAAATATCTCTATAACTTCAGTTAGATTGCATACTCATTTAAGTAATTAGACCTTTTTATGGATTTTCTGTGTAGACTTTCCTGTATAGAATTTTTTTTTGCTTCTGGTATTTTGGCTACTTGGTAAATTGACTGACTAAAAAGTGTTTATACAGATTTTAATACAGTTTAAATTCAGATCAGAGACTTGGCCGCTTACGATGGGTCTTATTAGACGACTCAGAGTCACTCAAAGAGCAATCGAAAGGGCTATGCTGGGTGTTTCTCTGCGTGATCAAATCAGAAATGAGGAGATCCGCAGAAGGACTAAAGTAACCGACATAGCCCAAAGAATTGCATCTTTGAAGTGGCAATGGGTAAGACACATTGTGCGAAGAACAGATGGCCGATGGGGCCGAAAAGTTCTGGAGTGGCGGCCACGAATCGGTTAGCGCAACGTTGGTAGACCCCCCACAAGATGGACCGACGATCTGGTCAAGATCGCGGGAGGTCACTGGATGCAGATGGCGCAGGCCCATGTCCAGCAGTGGACGTCTGTAGGCTGATGATGATGATGATAAAATTTAGAAGTCTTTCAATTTGGAAGTGTTACATTAATACCTATCAATGAATGTAACGTACAGTGATGTCTTTTACTTTGAATAAAGTTATTTATAAAAGTAAATAAAGCTTTCATCTATACTTAATATTATAAAGAAAGGTTTGATTGTTTGTTTGTCGCAAATAAGCTCCGAAACAACTGGTCCGATTTCAAAAAAGAAAGTTCACTTATCGAGGAAGGCTACATGATATTGTTTCCCTCTGTGACGCAGAACAAGTTGCGTGGGTCAGCTAGTTTCTAAATAAATATCTTGAAGTTTTTCAACTTCTAGACTAAATATTGAGAGACCAAAATGTTGTGAGTTTATCAGTCTGTTTTATATTATAATCTGTAATAGGCGGACAGAGGACGTACGCTTAGAATTGCAAATTTTTATTGTTTATCATATTTTAAGGGCCAGATGGCGCTGTTGTCGCGGTCCTAACAAACCCTCAGTTTTTTGTAAAACCACAGGAATTATTTAGCATTTTTAAGAGGTTTGCGGGAACGAACTTTATATTGAATTTTTGATGAAATCAGATATTTATGTTTTCGGATGTATTCATGATTTTTCTGCTTTTGTTAATTAATGTTCTGTGTTTGTGAATATTTAATATTGGATTTTCTGGTTATTATCTATCCATTTTTAATACTTAATTATGTATATTTTAGGGTCGACAAAACAATTTTCATGTCGAAATGCCTGCCTATATTTTGTTAAGTTTTTTGAACCATTTTTTTGCTTTATTGGTAATCGAGCATACAACCCACCTGATGGTTTTTTTTTCAGTTGGAGTAAATCACCGGATCCCCATCCGCCCCGCGAGTGGTATGTGGGAGTTGAACCGCACTAAAATCTCCAACCGCTCACACTCAGCGTCCGAACCCCGGCTGAGGCCAGAACCCGGCACGGGATTTGGAGAGACGGCGCGACGCGCTACGCACTTAGCACTCTTTCCCGTCGCGCCGTCACCGGACTCCGAACCCGCGGCCGCCGGCGGTAAATGGTTATTGTCAACCTATAATATAATATTGTGAAACTAAAACAAGAATATCATAATATTCAAATATCATTTCTAATGCTAGAATATAGACTGAGGAATACTTCAAATCAATGTTTTTCTAGACTGACTCCAGCAGACGTTCGGTAGTTACATGATATTAATAACGATTCGACGGCTTATATAAACGTTCTCTCCAATTACATATGAACACGCACACATGTGAGAACTGTACAGGCAAGCACAAAGTATTCATATTTTTATCATAATAAGGCGTACGATGATTTTAGTGCGGGTTTTTCTCAAGAGACCGGCAGTATTATTATTTTTATTTTAGTTATTATGTATTCATTTATTTTCACTTATTTTTTACATTATATTTAAAAAAAAAAATAACAAAGAAATAAAATTTAAAAACACAATATAAAAAACAGAGGGCCACTGAAGACGAGATCTACGACGCAAGCCATCAGTGGTCAGGGCTCAAGAGAGAGGAACCTCCTCACAATACGTGCCGTGTCAAGAACGACCGCCTTCTGAATCAAGCCCTTTACCCAGGGAGCGAAAGCTTCTCAAGATGACGGTTATTATTTTTTAGATTATCCATACTTTTACATTCCGATGATGTTTTGAATTTTTAGAACATTATTTAGATTAGTAAATATTAGAGCATTGGGGTACATGTAGGGGGTTACAAGTAAAGGTAGTATTTTATTTTGGATAAATAAATAAATAAGTCACTAAGCAAAAACTTTTTACTGCATATTATATAGACAAGCCAACAGTCTATAAGGTGGTAAGAATATACAGTTGCTTATGGTCCTAGACAACGTAGGAATACATTACGGAGTTGCCTCCTAGTCTAATTTAAAGGACTCTCTTTAAGTTTATTTTTTCAATGTCAAGTAAAACCGTAAACGGTGAGTAGTAACCGTCACATGTGGTCTCTTGCAACTCCGCGACTCGCAAAAACAGTTTTTTGTTACGATACGATTTTGGAACTCGATCCTAAAATATAATTAAGTTTTTCAAGTATTATTTATCCTAAAACATGCACATGCTATTTTTGAAAATGGGTTTTTAATTAACACTTTCTTTAACATGCAATTTTTTAGTATCTTTTCCCATCCCTCGATCGAAAGTATTGTCAATACTTTTTTAGGTGCACGCATACAATAAAAAAGAATAACTTGTTTATGTACACGACAGTACCATATCCAGTGTTCATCGAAGCATGTATCTGAGCGTCTACTCTGAGTACTGTGAACTAATCTTATTATTGGGGAATCTGGCTAAATTAAAGGTTACGGAGCGTTCGGTATATTTGAAGTGAAGCCAAGTAGCTTTAGTCGAGTAGCTTTCCACCTAAATGATTATCAAGTGGAATTATGTAGGAAAATAGTTTAGTTTTTTTGTGCTCATTTCATTGATTTGTTCACCGATTTATAATAATTATTGGTAGTTAATATTGCAGACATAGGCCTCCCCCAAACCTCGCCACATCGACCGGCCCTGCGCCATCTGCATCCAGTGACCTCCCGCGATCTTGACCAGATCGTCGGTCCATCTTGTGGGGGGTCTACCAACGTTGCGCTTACCGGTTCGTTACCGCCACTCCAGAACTTTTCGGCCCCATCGGCCATCTTTTCTTCACACAATGTGTCCTGCCCATTGCCACTTCAAAGATGCAATTCTTTGGGCTATGTCGGTTACTTTAGTTCTTCTGCGGTCGTTGTGGCGAGGTTTGGGGGAGGCCTATGTCCAGCAGTAGACATCTATAGGCTGATGATGATGATGATGAATAATAGTATTGTTTTAGACAATACGTTATTAAATTGTAGGTACTTTGGATTGGAGTATTTTTGTTTTCTTTCAGTGTTTGTGATTGCTAATTTTTAGGCCACGAAAATCTCCGGACTTCCACCGTTCTGCATGTGGTAATGTGGAACAGCACAAAGCATCCTACCGCTCACACTCAGCGTCCAAACCCTGGTTGTGACCAGAACCTAGCATGGGATTGTGCGGGGTGACGCGACGCGATGCACGCTTACGTTTCACCCCGCTAACACTGATGATTGCCATACTTAGTTATCATTGTTTATAGACCTAACTACATTTAAAGACTCTCTTCAAGCCTAAAAAAATACAATAAAATATAACGATTTGTACATAAACTTTAAGAGTTCAGATATTATAACTTACTGAAACAAAAAAAACTTGTGACAATTATAATAACATACATTTGATACTATTCTATAAATTTTAATATACCAGAAAATTAACAGTCAAGATTTCACAACATAATTTGTAAACCATACAAGCCAAAGAGGTCGCGTTTCCATATTGGTTCGCCTGTATCATATAAAATTAAATCTTATATGTTACCCTAACCGGTAGCTGCTAGCGTGAACAGGAGACTCTAAACTTTCTCAGGGCGCCAATAAAAAAAATGTGTACAAGATGTTATGAGTTTATTCAAGCACATTCAAAAGATATTTATGAAATAATAGTAAGTTAACCTATGATGGCTGTACGAAATATAATAAAAGTTATACAATGAAAAATTAAATTACGTAACTTATTGCTGCGATTATAAGGCAAGGCGCCTCAACCACTTCCTTCGGGTACAAGTTCACTCCAATTCCAGGACGACAAATCACGAACGTTCCATGGATTGAGTTATGTAATACGATTACAATGAATAGTCTCGTATAACGGGACTCTTGGACCCTAAAATGAATTTAAATTACACGTATACTACACGTTATAGTTACACTATTACAAAGAAACAGTCTAATTTTTAAACACAGCCACAATTAAATAAAATAAAATAACTTACCAAAGTATCAAGCTTTGGGCACTTATTAAACAGAATGATTTAACATTCAATTAATACTGAATTCTGCACTACTGTCTCTCAAATAGATCAGATAGTTCTTCAATTTAAAACTTGCCTTATAATGAAGGACAAGATCAAATGCACAAGCTTAAATACTTTAGACGAACAAAAGATGCATACATTTACCCGTCTTTGGACGAATGTTACATCGAAATTACCCACAATTACAATAATTTTAGTGATGGGCTGTAAATTTAGTGTAGTGAAAAGGGTTCGCATTCGCTTTACGAATGGTTTCGGGAAATGTTCGGAAATATTAAATTTTGATGTTACACAACCCCTTTCGCTACATAAAAAATAATAATTTAAATGTTTAAATTATTTTTTTTTTTTAACTACTCTAAGTTACAAAAACTTAAGTATACTTAAAATTAATTAACGTTAATGACTCTAAATTAAACAAAAAATTATATAAAAGCAAATTCAGTACTTAGGTACTATTTACGTTAAATTTAAACTTATCAACTACACTACACCACATGTTCATACAATTCCAACAATACAGAGATAACGTTATTCTAACAAAATAGTGAATTGCAACACAGCCTGAAAAAAGAAGCAACTCCAGCCGAAGGAATAGATGGATGTTATGTGGAGTTTTGCTGTATTGTAAGTGTATAAACAGTGAAAAGAAACAGAAGAAGTCTGAATTCTTAGTGTAAGTGTTGTTAATATTTGAAGTTTCAAAATAAAATCAATACTGAAAATTATTAGCTTGCAAGACTAACTGGTGGCATACCTCAAGCCAAAATAACCAGTTAGTCATTCGACAAAACACTTCCAAGTGTCCTAATAATTTTACAGTAATAAATATATACATAGATATGTACTAATAAGGTTGAATACATAAACTACATGAATAGAACTCGGAGATAGGATATTGATGTGAATAGTGAATGAAGTGTATGCATACATTCATCATCATTCAATAATAAATTAAATTATTACTATCATAATTTCATCTAACATTTACTATCATACTTCACGCAACATAGGTACCATAGTTCTTTCATCATTTCCTTTATCCATCCTCTTTCATTCACAATCATACAAACACCTCGCACATCTTACTTCGATCATCCTATATTAAGAATATCCTTGATGTGATAGTTCCCCAGATCTCTACCATTCATGTCCTTCAGTTTATATACCAAAGGAGAAAGTTTCTCCGTTACAATGCACTTTTCAAATTTAGGAGCTAACTTTTTCGTAAAGCGTTTATCCGCTTTAGAAATAAAATGAGTGCGTTTGTAAACAATTTGACCTACCTCAAGTTCGACATTTCTTTTTCTTAAATTATAATGTTTTTCATTACGATCATGAGCTGATTTAATATGTTTGCTCACTTTCTGAAAAATACAAATTAATTCCCTCAGTTTGTGACTATAGGGTAAAGAATCTGAAACCTGAACATCACATTGAGGAATAGGTTCATCCGATGATAAGTGTAATTTACCATCTACATAAAACTCCCTACCATGCACCAAGAAATATGGAGAAAATTTAGTGGTTTCATTTACCGCAGTGTTCAATGCACATTGTATCTCTGACAAATTTTGATCCCAGTTTTGGTGTTCAGATTTAACATATGATGAAATTGCTATTGAAACATTACGTATTTGTCTTTCTGCTTGATTTACTTGAGCATGATATTTAGGCGTGTAAAATACGTTAGGGATATTGTATTTAATTAACAAGTCCCTAAACGGTTTTGAGACAAATTGAGGACCATTATCCATAAAAATATACTTAGGAACACCATGTATCAAAAAAATATCTTTTTCAATATAGTTTGCAATATGAACTCCTGTTGCATTCCTCATCGGATGCAACATAACATACTTACTAAAATAGTCGGAGCATACTAACAAAAAATTGTTCCTCTTTTTTGAAGTTGGTAAAGGTCCAAAAATGTCTACAGACAGACCTTCGAAAGGTTTAGTAATGTTTTTAGGCTTACCCATTAATCCTGGGCGAGCCGTGTTAACAGGTTTGTACATCTTACAGATCTCACACGATTTTACATACTCCACTACATCTTTATACATACCGGGCCAAAAATAATTAAGAGTTAATCTCTTATGTGTTTTAAATCTCTTCTGAGGAGACCTGAGCCCAACAGTGGGCAGTAATGGGTTGTTACAGTACAGTACAGTACAGTACAGTGTTTTAAATATACCTAAGTGAGCACTGGTGGTGTCGTTATGGTATTTTTCCACCAGAGCTTGCCTACTTTCTTTTGGTACTACCAATTTCCACTCGTAGTCTTTTAATAATTGATATTTCGATTTGCTATGTCGAAAAAGTTGGTTATCTTTAATTAAAAGGTTTTTGAATTTTGAAGGATTTTTTAAACAAGAATTAAATAATTGATTGTACCATTCATCATTACTAGGGGTGGCTACGTCAATCAAATCGATCTTTATTCGGGATAAAGCATCCGGGATAACATTATCCTTCCCTTTTCTATGTTCGATTTGAAAATCAAATTGACTTAACCTAACACTCCATCTAGCTAATCTACCAGTAGTATTTTTAAGTTTACTAAACCATAATAAAGATGAGTGATCAGTAATGATTTTACATTTAGTACCTTCTACATAACCTCTAAATTGTTCAAGGCCAAAAATCACAGCGAGTAATTCACGCTCCGTCGTACTATAATTCACTTCATTTTTATTAAGTGTACGACTGCTGTATGCGATGGGATGTTCCACGCCTTCATGTGATTGCGTAAGAACAGCCCCGATCGCATACGCAGATGCATCCGTGTGAATAGAAAATGGAAGTGAAAAATCAGGACATTTTAAAATAGGAGCAGAGATAAGAGCAGTTTTTAATTTACTGAATGATTCTTCTGCCTCATCATTCCATGAGAAGTTAACATTTTTACTTGTTAATTTAGTTAATGGCCTCGATATTTTTGAAAAATTTTTAATAAATCTCCTATACCAACCCGCCATACCGATTAAGACAAAAGAGTTAGACTCTTGCATCAATAAAAGTAATAAAATAATTGATAAAAACCCAACACAAAATGGTAAAAATAATGTTATTAATATAGTACACCAAAACTTACAAGGAATGTTGGGTAAAGAACTAATTGTAGAATTATTCTTACAGTCTCACAATGTTGATATTTTATGTGTGACTGAGCACTGGCTTAAAAGTTCACAATTGATGTTTAATTTTAAGGATCATCAAATGTTAAGTTCTTTTTGCAGAGAGATAGCGATTCATGGAGGTTCACTAATCCTTGTAAATAAAAGTTTGAAATGTAAAGTTCGCAAGGATATAGTGGCACTCTCGGTGGAAAGGACTATTGAAATTGCGTCCGTAGAACTAGAGCGCTTCATTGTGGTAAGTCTTTACAGACCCCCAAATTCATTATATGATTTATTTGAAGAAATAATGGAGAATGTTTTAATAAGACTTTCTGAATCTAATAAACCTATTTTTATCTGTGGTGATTTCAATATCAACTTATTAGAAAATAGTAACACCACTATTAGACTCAGAACATTGTTCAAATCATATAATTTTGTTAATGTATTCAATGAACCAACAAGAATTACTCAATCAACGGCAACATGTATTGACAATATTTTCACAAACACTAAACCTTTGCAAAAATACATTATTAATAATTTACCTTCTGATCACTGTGGTCAATTTTTATCTTTTAAAAGTAAATCAGATGATAATAATGTAAAAACGCTTGAGTTTGTTCCTATAAATTGTAACCGTATAGAAAAGTTCAGGAGAAATGTATCAACAAAAGTGTGTAATTTGAGCAGCTGCAAGGACCCCAATACCTTGTATAACGATTTTTTTGACTTGATTAATAAAGAATTTAATGATGTATTTGTGCCTAAGTTATTCAAGTTAAAAAATAAAAAGAGTTTTTGTGAATGGGCTACTATTGGAATTTATAGAAGCAGGGAAAGACTTTACGACTTGTATTATGAAAAGTCATATAATCATAGTGAATCATTCCAACAGTATGTCCGAACGTATTCAAAAATATTCAAAAAAGTCTGTGCTGCGGCAAAATCACTACACTTATATAGGCAAATAAAAAATGCACCAGACAAAATTAAAATGACTTGGAACATTATCAATAGGGAGGCTGGAAGAGTAATACATAATGACTCTGAATTTACACTGCAAATTAATAATAAAGTTATAAATTCTCAACAAGAGATAGCTAGCGTTTTTGAGGACTTTTTTGCAGATATTCCATCTGCCACAACCAAGTCCTTGATTTCGTCTCCTGCCATTGCTGAATCACTATTAGAAAATCATGTTGATAAATGTAAAGTCAATTTTAATTTTAGCCAGATTAATACAAGTGATATCATAAAAAGTTTTAAAACTATTAATGTTAAAAAAACTCCTGATTTATGGGGAATATCAATTAAGGTTATTAATCATATAATAGACGTAATTGCACCGTTTCTCACTGAAATCTTCAATGAATGTATTAAAACTGGTGTATTTCCGGACCTAATGAAACACAGTAAAGTAATACCTTTATTTAAATCAGGTAGTACATCAGACCCCTCAAATTTTAGGCCTATTTCTGTGCTACCTGCGCTAAGTAAAATTTTTGAAAAAATAATCCTTAACCAACTTCTAACTCATTTTAATAAGAATAACCTGCTTCATAATAAACAATTTGGTTTTACTAGGGGTTGTTCCACTACTGATGCGGGTGTAAATTTAGTTAAAAATATATTTCAGGCATGGGAGAAATCACGTGATGCACTTGGTGTGTTTTGTGATCTATCCAAAGCCTTCGACTGTGTTGATCATGATACATTAGTAAGGAAGTTACACTTTTATGGTATAAGGGACGCTTCGTTAGATCTTATAACCTCTTATTTATCAGGACGGATACAAAAAGTCGATGTTAATGGAAAGCGATCCGGCGGTGTCATGCTTAAAATGGGTGTCCCTCAAGGATCTATCTTGGGTCCCTTCTTGTTCTTAGTTTATATAAATGATTTACCTAGCTTTGTAGAAGCACGTCACGAGATTGTATTGTTTGCAGATGATACATCTTTATTATTTAGACTTAAACGTCAAGAACTTGACTATGACGATGTGAATGATGCCATCTCGCGTGTAGTTCATTGGTTTAGTGTTAACAATTTGTTATTAAATAGTAAGAAAACTAAATGCATAAAATTTACGTTACCAAATGTTAAACAAGTTAAGAGTAATGTTATTATTAGTGGTGAAACATTGGAGCTTGTTGAGTCAACTGTCTTTCTTGGTATAACGGTGGATTCCAAGCTCCAGTGGGGCCCCCATATTACTAGGTTGGCGGGAAGGCTCAGTTCTGCAGCTTACGCGGTTAAAAAGATAAGAACATACACTGATGTGGACACAGCTCGCCTTGTGTATTTTAGTTATTTTCATAGTGTTATGTCTTATGGTATTCTGTTATGGGGCAATGCTGCCGACGTAGAAACAATATTTATTCTGCAGAAAAGAGCTGTTCGTGCAATCTATAATATGAACTCAAGGGAGTCTTTGCGGGACAAATTCAAGGAAATTAAGATTCTAACTTTAGCGTCCCAATACATTTATGAAAATTTAATGTATGTACATAAAAATATTCATGAATTTCCTAAAGTCTCGGATATTCATAATTTTAACACTAGGAACAAACACAAGCTTGCGTTGCCAGCATCTAGATTACATAAAATAAGTAATTCTTTCCAGGGTTTGTCTGTAAAGCTTTATAACAAAATCCCAGTGGCCGTTCAAACATTGCCTATAAATAGGTTTAAGAGAGTTATCAAAGAACGGCTATGCAGTAAAGCATATTATAAACTTAATGATTATATAAATGACTGCACAAAATGGGAATGAGGTGCTCGTCCGGGCCATTTCAATTGATACATTTGTTAAAAACAAAAATATTATAAAACAATATTTAAAAAAAAAGAAAAAAAAAAACATATTAAATTAAAAAAAAGACATGCCCGCTGAGTTTCTTGCGCCGGTTCTTCTCAGGACGGAGGCGTAATTTTAGCGAACTGGTGGTAGAACTTTTGATTTTATTTTATTTTTGACTTTCAAAATGTATGTGTCCACATCTAATTTGAAATAAATGATTTGACTTTGACTTTGACTTTGACTTTGATGAATCGTTTTACATCTTTAGCAGTTTGAGGAGTTGGATAGTTCACGATTTTGTCAACTTTACCCGGATCTGTGTGTAAACCGTGCCTGTCAACAACATAACCTAAATACTTCAACTCTTCTCTAAAGAATTGAGATTTTTCTAAGTTTATAGTTAAATTAGCTGATTTTAATTTTTCATACACCTGATTTAAAAGATTAATATGTTCATCGAACGTAGACGAAATAATAATAATGTCATCTTGAAAACAAAACACTTTATTGTTATACTCTGGACCAAATAAGTTATCCATGAGTCTTTGCATCGTTGAGCTCGCTCCAGATAAACCAAATGACATCCGATTAAAACAAAATAATCCACGTCGTGGAACCGTAAAGGCTGTCTTCTCCGCAGAAGACTCATCAAGGGGAATCTGCCAGTATGCCGATGTTAGGTCTATAGATGATAGGTATTTAGCGTCACGTAAATTGTCTAGTATTTGACTAATATACGGCAAAGGATATGCATCCGTTTTCGTGACCTCATTTAGCTTACGGCTATCTAAGCAGAGTCTAATTGCGCCTGATGGTTTTTGAACCATAACAACAGGTGAATTCCACGGGGATTGTGAAGGCGAAACAACTTTCAATTCTAGCATTCGGTCTAGTTCTTCTTCTAGAAGCTTTTGTTTATACGGTGACAAAGGATAGTACCGTTGCTTGATCGGCTTACTGTCACCCGTGTCGATCGTATGATGTATTAAAGTTGTACGACCTAGACCGACTAACTCTGAACTAATGCTATTAAATTTATTTTTAGTTTGACTAGCGATCTCAAGTTGTTTTGTGTCAAGTGACTTATAATCAACTAAGCCGTTGTCCAGTTGTAAAGAATTAACACCAGATAAAAAATTACTTTGATTAAATTTTTTATAGACGACTTGATTCAAATTTAATTTAAATTGATTAATAAAATCCATACCTAAAATAATTGGAGTTTGTATATTTTGCACAATATTAAATTTAATAATTTTACATTCATTATTATATTGAATGGGTAACAACATGTAACCGTTCGACACAACTAATGAGCCATCAGCTGTTACCACATTCTGTCTCGACTTATTTTTATTTATTTTAAAACCTAACTGATTAAATATTTTATGGCTATCTTTACCAAGTATTGAAATGGACGCTCCGGTGTCCAGTAACGATACCGCTTCTAAATCATTTACTTTTATTTGAATATACGGTCTAAGGTCATTGCTATTATTTTTAAACAGGACTAACGCATTATTAATGACTTTTCTATTTCGAGAGCCCTGATTCACTCGTTTTTTGAAAAATTATTACAAGACGGGCAATTAGTCGTTTTAACACCTTTCTTTCCACATTTATAACAGACTACCTCGCGCTTGTGACAATGATAACTTATATGTTCCGTAGAACCGCATTTAAAACACACGTTCTGAGACTGTGTATTTAATTTACTATTTTGTATCGTGTTAACCGTTTTAAAATATTTCTTATTAAATTTTTTTTTCTTTATGCATATCTGCCGTAAGTTGATAATTACTTAAATTCGGTTCTTTAAAACTATCGGCTTTCGCCTTTGCTATTTCTAATCGTTTTAAAATACATTTTAATTGAGAAATGGACGTTATATCAACTAAAGCCAATTCTTTAATATACTCGGGACGAATATTGTGCAATAAAATTTCTAACTTCGACTCCTCCGAAACCGGTTTGTGTAGTCTCGCGAACATCGCTTGCATGATAGAAAAATATGCTACCGCCGTTTCGTGTTTAAATTGAGTTCGTTGTCGAATCTCATTTAATAATTTATAATCGTAATCAGGTGTATCAAAATCAGTCTTTAAATCGTCTAATAATATTTTTAATGACGTAAAATTATCTTTATTTGCCCTAAACCAAAATAACGGGGCTTTTTCTAATAAATCGGGGAAACCCTTAATTAATTGCGAATCTGAAATATTCCTCGCAGATTGCAATTCTAAAACACGTTCAACAAAAGCACGCACGCATGACGAACCATCATATTTAATGTTAAATGAATTTAAATTTACACTTTTATCTAAAAGAACGGTAGAAACCGGGCCATCACCTCGAGGATACCCTTCAGTCCTAGATTTAGCCGGACTGACAAAACTCTCTTGCTCAGACTCCGAGTTAGAGGATATTTCATCATCGCTGAGAGCTGTCAAGATCCTAACTAACCTAGTCTTTAAGTCTATCACAGACACATCCTTCAATCTTTCACACCTGTGTAGAATGTACTTAGCTCGTTCCTTCATGCGAAGTTTGCGCGATCCTTCTGGAGATCCTTCCTTCTCCAAGCTGCATTCCAACTCAGCTACTTTGCCAGATAGCACCTCGAGATCGTCAGATGACCTCTGCTCGACCTTCAGGCTACCTCGTTTCTGAAGACGAAGTGCCTGTTTCAGCTGCTTTCGAAGTGCATCACGGGACGTCTCTGGATCACTGGAAATGACAAGATGACTCATTTCAAAAATGATTTCATCTTTTAATAAATGAAACACTGGCAACCTGTATGAAGACATGGTGTAATGAACTAAGTACAAAAAAAATAAAAACTAAGTTAAAATTTAAAAAAAGTGTGCTTGAATAACTCGTCAAGTCTGTTGCTATGCGGCTGTCGGCTCGCCACGTTTCCGATCTCGGTGACGTATCTCGCACTATTTATTTAATGTCGGCTTCGCAGTTGGGGGCCAATTTTGTATCATATAAAATTAAATCTTATATGTTACCCTAACCGGTAGCTGCTAGCGTGAACAGGAGACTCTAAACTTTCTCAGGGCGCCAATAAAAAAAATGTGTACAAGATGTTATGAGTTTATTCAAGCACATTCAAAAGATATTTATGAAATAATAGTAAGTTAACCTATGATGGCTGTACGAAATATAATAAAAGTTATATAATGAAAAATTAAATTACGTAACTTATTGCTGCGATTATAAGGCAAGGCGCCTCAACCACTTCCTTCGGGTACAAGTTCACTCCAATTCCAGGACGACAAATCACGAACGTTCCATGGATTGAGTTATGTAATACGATTACAATGAATAGTCTCGTATAACGGGACTCTTGGACCCTAAAATGAATTTAAATTACACGTATACTACACGTTATAGTTACACTATTACAAAGAAACAGTCTAATTTTTAAACACAGCCACAATTAAATAAAATAAAATAACTTACCAAAGTATCAAGCTTTGGGCACTTATTAAACAGAATGATTTAACATTCAATTAATACTGAATTCTGCACTACTGTCTCTCAAATAGATCAGATAGTTCTTCAATTTAAAACTTGCCTTATAATGAAGGACAAGATCAAATGCACAAGCTTAAATACTTTAGACGAACAAAAGATGCATACATTTACCCGTCTTTGGACGAATGTTACATCGAAATTACCCACAATTACAATAATTTTAGTGATGGGCTGTAAATTTAGTGTAGTGAAAAGGGTTCGCATTCGCTTTACGAATGGTTTCGGGAAATGTTCGGAAATATTAAATTTTGATGTTACACGCCAACGTCAGATTTCCACATTACCAATGTGTAACACACGTATAAAACAAATGACGGTGACGGCCGACCAATATAAAAGTTGTAAGTTGGCCGGCCAACGTGGAAACGCGGCATAAAACTTGTATCTATTGTCGCGTTTCCACTTTGGTCGACCATCACTGTCATTTGTTTATCTGTGTTGGACGTTTTTGAGCCAATATGTAAACTCTGCATTATACAGGGTGTTATAATCCGATGAAACAATATTTTCACAGCAAATAGTATACTTGATGTAGAAGCCATCCACCAACTTTGGGTTTTCTAGGCATAATATATCATAAGTTATAACTAATCAAAACTAGTATAAATTTTCTATTAGTAGGTGATTATTATAGTACAGAACTCTAAAATTGCGATCGGATGCGCCTGTGTGCGTGAAAATAGCATATAGATATAGTACGCTAAATGTAGGTCACAGTAGGGTTGTCAAAAATAATACAAAAAAATATTTTTTCAACTTTGTATGGGAAAATAAAGTAACTATCTCAGTTTCAAAAGTATGTGTATATGATTTGAAATGTGATGTAGATTAAGCCCTTAAAGTATTGTTTCACCGGGCAACAACACCCTGTATATCATGACACGACATTTCAAGTATTGCTTAACATACGTTAAGAGTCAGCAGATCATTGCGAGTCGCGTATAAGAACTGCACAGTCATTGATATAATTAATCATTGAGCTCAACGTTGGCTTATGAATCGAGATTCAACATTAAGCATATACAGGGTGGATCTGTAACCTTTCGCTAGCTGAAGTGGGGTGAATGACCTGTTGGAATACAACTTAAAACCACTTTTATTTTTGGAATCGGGTAAACTGTTTTTGCTTGTATTATCATACGGTGTATGTACGACTGTAGTTGCGGGCTTTCAGTTTTTATTTTATATTTAGATAGGTTATTCACCCCACTTTACACAAAAAAGGTTGTTTACCTTACAGAAAATATGCTAAATATTGATTTTATAATTTTATCTTTTCTTAAATTCAATGCATTTGAGGCAATGGATTTTTGTCATATAGAGAAAACAAATGATTTAAAAAATATGCGTTGTACAGTATTTAGTATGTTATTTTAATAATAAAAACAAATTTAAAAATGTGGAAACAGTATGGAGAAGACTTAAATGGAAATGGGCAGGACACATGATAAGAGAGGGAAAGGAAAAGTGGACCAAATTAGTGACAGAGTGGTACCCTAGGAATAGTAAAAGAAGTAGAGGAAGATAATATAAAAGGTGGGAGGAAGACTTCAAGAAGATGGCTGGATCGACTTGGATACGAGTGGCAAGGAATAGGCAAGATTGGAAGTCCTTTGAGGAGGCCTTTGTCGAGAGACAAGCTGTAATTTAGTTTTATTATAGTTTAGATTAGTTATTTGTAATATAAGCAGTAATAAAGGATAATTATTATTTTTTTTGTTTTTTTTTTAATAATAATATTTTTTTCAGTTCTAGTCGCTCTATATCACTAACATTGTCTGTTACATTATATATTATACATGTAAATACAGTATTTATCGCCGAAAGCTAATTCGATTACCAATCAATGTTATTTCAAGTTTGTTAAAGCCATGTTTTATTTATGAGAAGGGAATTCATAAAATTTATAGTAGTTGAAGTATTGAATAATTTGAATAATTCAGTAACATCTATATATTTATTTACACTTATTTTTTACATTATATTTTTAAAAAAATTAACAAAGGAAATAAATTTAAAAATACAATATAAAAAACAGAGACCCACTGAAGACATTATTATTTTGAAATATATTTTTCTTGAGTTTTGTAAAATATTAGATAACTTTTAGATTTATGTTAATGACATTGATGGAACTAAATCTTTTTAATGAATACTTTAAAGACAAATATTTCACGGAATAATTCAAAAAATCAACAATATCAGCACCATTACCAATTCTGTATCTAGACTAGCTTATCTAAAACTGTAATAGGGTAAGCCCTCAATTGCTTGAGCATCACTATATAACATCTACTACAATAACACTTGCTTATCGAGTTTATCAAGTAACGTTGAATTTTGGGCCTTAAATGACAGGCATTGAGCATAAAATTGATGAGCAAAATTTCTACGTATTAATGCGGTGTAAGTTTTTTTCCATTTTCACAATATATAGTTCAAGACAACAGAAAATTTCTAAGTGCTTAGAATTGAATAGTAATTAACTCATCTATCTCACTCTAGCATATAATAATCGTGGTATGCAAGAGCGAGACAAACATTGTTGACTAAAATTGTTTTTCGAGACACGTATCGAAGAAAACTTGTAAGAATAAAACGTAGAGGAAAGCTAACAGCCCTAACGAACGATACATAGTGAGAAGTGGAAAAACATTGTTTGTATGCTAATTCTATGTTCGTAAACATCTGTTTATAATACACGATTTTGAAGTGACAACGTCTTATAAATTGGTTTGCCGGGTGACACTTCAAGAAACTGCGTTACGCTCCGCTCACGTTATGCGCTCACAATGAGAGCGAGTGAGAGGCACGCGTGCCTTTCACTTTTTGTGTCTGTCTCTCTCGCTCTTAGGCGGGCTAACCATGCCCGAGTCGTTGTCACGTAAAATTTTCGCCCGTATACCGACTTTACAGGCAACCAATTTTTTTACAAATGATTTCTGAAAAAATGATCAAATCTTGTGGGAGGTCTGGCTCTGGCCACGTTGCGTCCGTGGTCGCCACTCAAGAACCTTTTCGTCGTATCTGCGATCTGTTCTTCAAATAATGTGTCCTGTCCGTTGCCTATGATGATGGAGACCTCCAGTGAGGTCCAGCAGTTGAAATAAAAAAAAAATCTTACAATTTTCGTAGAATAAAACCTATTTAGACCTAAACAAATGCAATTCATTCAACGCCCAAATTGTTTTCTAAATATCAGAAGCTAATGGAAGTTCAAAGAATCTTTAATGATATGACTTGGATCGGACAGACTGGTTGAAAGGTTCACAAATAATGATAACCACTTTCCACAGCCTCGTTTAATTGCAATTAAGAACAAAAAACAGTGTATGGCAAATTATAAACTACACAACAATATTTCACTTACACTATTACTAAACGGGTTCTTACCACGATTATTTTTAATTGAGAGGTTCCGATATTTCAGCACTGTTTCAAGCGCTATGATCACGGGAAGACTGAAGAACTGCGGTAAGAACCCGTTTAGTAATAGTGTAAGTGATGTAGATAACCGCGAGTGTTTAAAGTAATTTACAACAATATGTTTTCACAAACAGATGAAGAGTCGTTCGTACGTTACCTATATCTGATACGATAATATCTATCCGATAATCGTATCGCGTGTTCTAAAAACCCCTCGAAGACAATCAGCGTAGAATAGGAATTGTGTTTTGCATGTGAAAATTTGTTTTAAAGCTCAATGAGAAAGTTTAATTTGCTTTCTTCAGTCTCACGAGACGGAATCTTTTTAAATTAATCTTTGGTACTTTAGGGAGATCTTGAGACAATGAAAGATAAAATAATTTGGGGAAATAACAGTACAGTTATCAAATAAATTTATTTTTAAAAATAAGTGTTTAAGATACTAGATGTAGAATCCGAATAGCCATGACAACTGATGAATCTGTCTTGCTTAGTACAGGAGTTCCTATTATTATCTTCCGACTATCATCAGATCAACTCTATAGCAACTAACTACCATATTATAAAATACAATATACACTTTTTTGCCGCGCACCATCCGGCTATGGAATGAGCTCCCCTCTTCGGTATTCCCCGAGCGCTATGACTTGTCCTACTTCGAACGAGGCTTGAGGAGGGTCCTTAAAGTTAGGTCGTAGGTAGCGACCCCTCAATGTCCCCTGACATTGCAGAGGTTCATGAGCGACGGTAACCACTTACGATCAGGTGGCCTGTTGGCTCGTCTGCCTACATGGCAATAAAAAAGTTTAAAAAAAAAAATGTCAGCAAGTTAGTCAAATTCAACTTCCATTACACACGAACATACATGGTTAGATAGATACATAGTTATAACCAGTGATAGTCAAATAAAACCTTTAAATACAATTGAACAAAAGTTCGATATGGCGACAAATTTTTATCATAACAAAACAAGGCCTCCAAAAAACGTCTATGTCGCGTTTCCACATTGGCTCGTCAACTTCGAACTTTTATATTGGTCTGCCGTCACCTTCATTAGTTTTGTACGAGACTTGAACGTTGGCGAGCCAATGTACAACAGTAGACACTAGACAGTCTTAAATTTACTTCAAAATTAAGCTCCAATTGAAAACTCGCTGATTCACATTGAAACTCAAATACGCAAATTGAAATCAAAAAGCCGTTTCCTGATCAACAAAAACTTCATTAAAGTGAACTCAATCAATTTAAGTTAGGGCCGGCTAATACCCACGGTAATTATCCGATACGTTTTTTGGCAAACGTTAATTTGGCGAAGGGTTTCGAATATCGGAAAGTTGTCTAAATTGGAATAGTTCGTGATCCGGGGCGGACCCGAAGCTAATAAATAAACCTCGATATGTTTGTATAATGTAGCACTGTGTACCGACTTAATCGCGTGTGGTTTTTTGTTGAAATAATGATGACTTGTCAGTTGGTACTGTGTTTGTGTGGGCTTGTGTGGGTGGGTTGGCTGCCGGTTTTTTAATTGCAAAGTTTGATAAACGAGCATATAGGGTAACTGCCGCTTATGAGCTTGTGTTATTTTCGGAAAATTACTACGCCTACTGTGTACAGAAATCACTCATATTTAATGATTATAATTACCACAAATAATAGTACTGTACAATATCAGTAATACCACTTTTAAAAATGCAGTACTTACGTTTTCTTTATTCTTAAACTAGGTAATAAATAATGTCAGTCACTATGCACTTACGAAATAACTTACGAGTACTTACTATGTTTCCGACAGTGTTGGAATTAATCGATTGCTTTTTCAATCGCTTGAATTAAGCAAGCTTGATTAATTTTAATCGAATAAACTTAATCATGATTAAATTAATCGTGATTAAGTAAATTAATCATTAATCGTTAATTTGATTAAGCAGATTAAGGTTTTTATTATCTTCTATCTATCTATTATACTTTACATACCGAATCTGATTAACAAGTTGTTTTTTATTTTTAAACATGTTCCCCCTCTTAATCATATTTTTTAAATCGTGATTAACGATTAACGACTACAATTGATAATCGTAATCGGGAAAAATAGATTACGATTAATTAATTTTAATCGTGGTAATGTCGATTACGATTTTAATCGTAATTTTTAATCGTTAATCAGATTAATTTTTTGCCAACACTGGTTTCCGATCGCTTTTGCTGAACCTTCTTTGAACATAGCTTGATGAGTTTTTGTTTTCAATTTTTTTTTAATTGAATAGTGTTTTGTCATTTGGTAACCATGCCACTCTTATGAAGTCTTAAGGGGTAGGTAATGGTCATACAGTGTTACCGGACATTGTAGAGGTCTATTGGCAATGGTAACCACTTACGATCAGGTAGCTTGAGACTTCCTGCACAGCCATAACACGCCATCAATCAAAATTTAGCAGTCACATTACAATAGTCTGAACAGCCATCAGATCTAATATGAAAAGGATACATTACTCAAACTTAATCTCCCGAATTTGTAACGAAAACGAGAGATTTACGTTTTAGAAATACATAAATAATCCAAATTCTGTCATCGTGTGACGTAAACAAATCCTTAAGGGCGCGCCGGCTGAATTCTAAGACGATGAGAAAAATGTAAAAATTTTCAAAGGATATTCATCAAAAGATTTTTTTGCTGGCAACCCCGAAGAAACTCACGTGTTCTTGCGATAAAGGATGTGTGTTGCCTATAATTATGTCTTTGAGAGTCTTATACTTGTAACATTTTTTGGAATCAAAGAGATGACTTCTTGAGAAAATTACTTTGGGTTTATTCGGTTTTGGTAATGATTATTTTTTGGTAATTATTGCGAGATCTGGATAATATTTTGCTTTTCAGAAACATTTTTTTTCTTCATGATCGTTAATATAGGGTGGGCGATCTAACGTTTGCATTTTGAACTACTGTTTATTTAGAGAATGACAGCTCAAATGTCATTCAATTTGTGTTCATAATTTAGTTAAAGGCTTGAACAAAATTGCGAAATATTGAAAAGTTACTTCCAAAGTGGTGAGTCTTCAGTCCAAACTGTAAGAAATGTGAAATGTATTTTCAGATGAAGCCCATTTTCACCTCGGAGGCTATGTCAATAAGCAAAATTGTCGCATCTGGGGGTCGGAAAATCCACACGTCACCATTTAGAAGCCAATGCACCCACAAACAGTTACGGTTTGGTGTGGGTTTTGGTCCGGCGGCTCCTTGTTCATTTCTTCGAAAATGAGCAAGGAGCCGCCGTTACGGTCAATGGCGAGCGTTACCGTGCCATGTTCAACGATTTTTTGTTTCCAAAAGTTGAAGAGTATGACATGGACGAGATTTGGTTTCAACAGGATGGCGCAACATGCCACACAGTCAACATGACAGTCGAACTTTCGAACGTTCGATTCAAAATGCAAACTTTATATGGCCCACCCCTTATGCTATACAGAAGACCTCCTGTAACTCCCATGGATTGACTACCATTATTGTTTGGTTATCATAAGCAGCTCATAGTACAATCACTGCTGAAAATAGACTTCCCGTAGAATTCACCAAAACGACTTTTCTTTCCTGGTAGTGTTTTGTTTTGACTTTTTTGCCAGGTTAAATATTGCAGAACTTCCATCCACATATTATTCTGTACCAACCCATTACTGCCCACTGTTGGGCTCAGGTCTCCTCAGAAGAGGGATTAGGCATAGTCCACCACGCTTGCCCAGTGCGGATTGGGGACTTCACATATCTTCAAAGGATTTTAAGAATCCAACATGCAGGTTTCCTCACGATGTTTTCCTTCGCCGTTTTTAGCCAATGGTGTTGTGAAAAATTGCACATAAATCTTTTTCACATTTAGATTTAGAGGTACAAGCCGGCCGGATTTGAACCCGCAGTCTCCCGTTCGGAAGGAAGCGCTTCGACCACTCGGCCACCACGATATTATTACCTATCTATTATTATAAGATAAATACATCACACACGTATTATATTATAGTGTTCTTTTTTTCTTTCTTTCTAATATTATATTTATTCTAATTTCCATAATCTTATAATATCTGTACCTCTTCAAGGAGCTTAAACTAAGCCTTATTACTGATACACGTGCTTTCATCTTGTCAGTTCACTAAAGCTCTCTTTGAAGATGTAAAAATAAACGTTTTACCTAAAATATTTCTGAATACCTGAATTTCGTGTCTGATCTTTCATATTCCCAAGTATTTTATATGGATGATAAATTCTAAGAATCTGTCGTAATGATTTATTTATACCGTAGGTAGATGAGCTTACATTCCACCTAATGATAAGTAATTACATAGAGGCATCACACGATCAACATTCTTATTGTTAAGTAAAATTAACTTAACTTTCATGCAACGGGTTCTTACCACGATATTTAATTGATTGAGTTGTCTCGATATTTCAACGTTGTTGCAAACGTTATGATCACGAGAAGACTGGATACTGCGGGTCGATTTAAGAGCAAACAAATCTGTCTACCATCTTTCTCGTTTGAAAATGCATGAAAGTATTATAGAAAACCGCGAGTGTCTGAATAAGTTTGTAATATAACTTTACCAGGAGCTACTCCTCTTACATTAGGAATCAGTTGTTGATAGAGAAAAAAATTGTTGCCATATTTTTATTTTTACGGCACTTAAATATTCGTTAGGTAAATTCCCGATGAAAACTATCGAGATTAAATTTTATCAAATCGAATATCGATAGCCTCTAGCTATTTCCATTCCATACGTAATCCAATATAAAGCAGTTTGGTCATGTCCTATGTTGGGTTTTCGGATCGAATGATGCACTCTACTAAAATTCCATCACTTTGTTACTCTTACAAACAATTTAGGGTTTCCAATCCATTAGAGACTAGTAGTATTATTGATATCGCTATACCTAAAATCGTCTCGCACCTGAGCAATGATAAATCGTTTTTCAAATTAGAATTTGTTGGGACCAAATTTTCTATCATCTCGTGGGTTATTAAATCTCCTGTGGCCTCTGGGTAAATTAAGATTAATAACAAGCTTATCTTGATTAGCAGTTATAGTATTATTATTATAAATGTATTTTTGGGGCAATCCCAACTTACTTTGACTTTGATACCGAAAAATTTGTTAATCCTATTAACACTAATGAAACTGAAAAAATAGGCTACAAAATTCAACCTCATTTTTTAATAAACTACATGTCAGAGCATTAGTATCATAATTTATAAAATACTCTAGGTTACAAATAAAGTATTAAATTGTATTTTTAAAAAAAGATGAAGGCTAGGAAAGATGAATGGTATGATATAGGCGCTATGACTTGTCCTTCTTCAAACGAGGCTTGAGTCCTTAAAGTTAGGTCGTAGGTAGCGACCCCTCAATGTCTCCTGACATTGTAGAGCTTCATGAGCGACGGTAACCACTTACGATCAGGTGGCCCGTTGGCTCGTCTGCCTACATGGCAATAGAAATAAAAAAAAAGGTACTGTAGTAGGTACGATGAAACTAAGCACAAATATGTAAAGTTATTCTATAACAACTAACTTCAAGGCAAAATCACGCACAGATGCGAAATATATAGAACAAAACAAAGAAAGTATTAAGAAACACATAAACACTTATTCTTATTGTAATTGACAATGAATAATCTAATATATATTATAAAGGCGAAAGTTTGTATGTATGGATGGATGTATGGATGTATGTTTTTTACTCTTTCACGTAAAAACTACTGAATGGATTTGAATGAACTTTACCACAATATAGCTTATAAATACATCAAAATAACACATAGGCTACAATTTTTGATAATACGGGACGAACCTGAAGTCCACGCGAACGAAGTCGCGGGCAAAAGCTAGTTAGCTATATTTTTATTGGGCTTAATCTTTAACACACTAAGTGCAAACGATAAATTTTATCTGTAATTATATTGTGCCGAAGTTACTGCTATTAAATTCAAATACGAAAATATCTCATACAACGGTAATTGATGCCGATTTTGCATACCGCGGTAATGGGTGCTTTTACCTTAGTGTTATTTTTATTAAAATCTACTTCCAAACAGTTTCAACAACAACTGTTTTATCATATTGAGGCGATAAATATAATTTATTTACAAGTTAAAAAACAGAGATGCATTTTAATTAGTACCGATCTCCTTTCCGTAACACCACAGACAGAATTAATCTAAATTATTCACGTAAATTTTCTTAAGCCGTATAACACCATCAAAATGAGTGAAAGAGGAAAGCTAACAAAGTAGAAGGAGACACGATCAGTGTTAAATCCGACCTCACTTACTCTATTTGAAAGTCAAATGATTCCGCTCTTCGGTTTATTAAAAAATGGTAAAGCACGAAGCTGTGAGAACATTGGTTCCGTATAGAAATAATTGATGAAGGGAAATTTTTAGATTTTACAAAGTAAATTGTTGCTTTGAATACCAGTATTAGAGTCTAGATTTTTGCTAATAAATTTTGTTTTGAGGTATCATTTAAAGTGCAGACTGTGCTATCGTGAAAATTATTTTTAGACAGCGAATCAATAAAATTTTCGTACAAGTATATTCGTTAAAAACACAGCAATCACAGACACAGATCATTACAAAGCCTAACCTTTTACTTTTCCATAAGAATAATAAAGAACTAAAAAATATTTTTTAACTATTACGCTGATTTTCAAAAAGACACCGAAAGAGTAATTGTAAAAAACACACTTATATTCTTCTTATTGCATTGGTACCTAAACAAGCAAGCAGTCCACCTAATAAGGAGCGGTTACCCTTTAAAAAAGGAACTTAAGAATCGTAAGATAAATCTAAATTGATATATTTGTAATCACGGAACCCTAAAATATTTCCGACTTCACCAAGGACGGACATGCGTGGGGGTTGAATAAAAAACGCGAAATTGTCAAAAATTCGTTGGTTTCTTTATGAGAAACGTAACGAAATGTTTGGGCGGAAATGTTTTGAATGTTCTGACATTTTACATCACAATTTTAGTATCAAAGGCGTATATTATATAGGAATAATAATACATAACAGTATATAGATGTTAAATGGAAAACTACAAAGTTTTCACATTGATAATATTAGTGATTACATATTGCAGATCTAGAAACAGAGTGTTAAGTCTCATGAATAGTTGTATGTATCAGTTCAAATCATTAAAATGAACTAGAATCGAACGTGTGACTCAAAACTTGTATATTCACAAAACAGACTACTACCTATTGTGTGTGCATGTATATAGCCACCACAATGAACTAACAATAACGTTACTATTCATATGTGATTACAATATTGCATTGGACAATACACCACATCCATTCTTTCAGCTTAATGTTCAAGATGGCCGACAATATTTTAGGAAACATTTCTAACACACCCATTACGCCCGTCCAAACGTTTAAATTAATATCCAACATGCTTCAAAATGCTATTCACAACTCATTAAATTAATCTGATCTCCAAAACTCGAGAAACATTTTGACACTTCAAAATACTCCCAACAAATTCGAATCATAAACCGTACCGAACTTAATTAAAAAGTTTAACTTTTATAATTCAATGTTGATTAAAACTCGGACGGGTGAGTCTAGGTTCCGGTGAACGCTTTGTCTTCGAATTGTATCCTAAATAGCCGAATGTTTTGGAGCTTGCCGTAAATGAAATTGGCTATAGCTAATTTCGATGTACACATAAAAACACCTTTACTTTTTCACCCAGAACAAAAATGTAAAGATAAATCAAAATTAGTATTAATTAGTACTGTCGTATCTTAATATGAAAAAGATTTATGTGCAATTTTTCACAACACCACTGGCTAAAAACGGTGAAGGAAAACATCGTGAGGAAACCTGCATATCCGAAAAGGGTTCTAAAAATCCTTTGAAGATATGTGGAGTCCCCAATCCGTATTAGGCAAGCGTGGTGGACTATGTCTAACCCCTCTTCGGAGGAGCCCTGAGCTCAGCAGTGGGCAGTAATGGGTTGTTACAGTACAGTACAGTATTGTCGAAAGAAGTTACTAACTTCATTCACCACATGTCTATTGTAGTTGTATTCTCATAGTTGTTTTAAAATTAAGCCCCTTAACTTCTACTAATTTATGTACAAGCAACACCATCGCATTTGTTTGGTATAATTTTTACACCTCAAACTACCACGTTGAATACCTGCTCTCTATCTATATCTATCTCTGATTTAGGTATAACCACTCAACTGGAAACGTCACTATTCGCTAGATCGCGAAACTGGGGACTTCGTTCGGAATCAATACCGTGTTTGAGCCCCTTTTTAAGAACATTTTTTTCCAGTAATTTTTAAATTTGATTTTTAATTAAACCTTATATTTTTGTAAATCTTTATTACTAAACGACGCTGTATTGCATTTTTAGCGAAAATATATCATCTCCGTAAAATATGAGACGATTAAAAAATGTAAACAAAACAAGTTTTAGAACTGTGCTCAATTTTGGCTTCTGCCACAGACTTGGCAAAAGTAAACAAACCAATTTGGTTGCCGATCCCAGTTAAGTGGATATACATCTTTATCCACTGCAAACGCCTATTCCAGTTTCAATTTCCATTCCACTCAGACCGGTTTAAATTGACGTATCACCAAAATCTTGAAGCGAGGTCTCACTAATCCTGTTATCCAAATGTAATTAACGATCCCCCTTGTGTTATCCCAAACTGACCACTACCTGGTTCTGGGAGGTTTTTACACCGTTGTGTAATATCTGCTTTATTTGATGATGCAGTTGCTTTTTTATAGTTGAAAAAGTAAGTGGTAAGCTGTGTTATATAACATGTTATTGTTTATTCATATTCTCGTATAAATATTGGGTTTAAGCTGTCGATGTTATCGTAGTTAACTAGATTGTAAATTGACCTGACTTTTACGAGTCTTTTTAAGTAACTCTTGAAAAATTGAGTTCGTAGTAAAAATATAACATTGGATTAAAACCCTTCGAAGATGTCAAGTCCTCATATAAAATAAACGTAGTGAAAGCCTAATGCATCTTCTGAACACGTACAAATCCTTCAGTACGGTTGATTTTATTCGTATCATTACAGCCCGGTGTAAATATCGTCATGCAAGTGCCAGGTCGCTCGGCTAACAATGACATTCGCGAGGTATCCCACAGATTACCCACACATTCTACCCCACAGATTACCCACACATTGTACCCGCAAAAAATACAACCCATTAAAGAGACGAGCATTTCGTTATAAATTTACCCTTTTTTATGGAAATAAACAGAAAAGGGAAAAAGGCACAAGTCAACTTGAGACCTTTTTTACGGAACCAATTAGAAACATGTAAATTTGAATTTTTCACGTTTTCATCTTTTTTGAATTTAAGTGATTGTTTGGTTCAAATTCCTATTTAATATGGATCAGTTCACTACGCCACTAAATTGCAGTTTGAGGCAACAAAGTTTAATTTTTTTATCTTCCCTTGTAGGCAGATAAGCTAACGGGCCTCCAGACCATAGGTGGTTACCGTTCCCTATGGACCTCTATCAGGGGAAACTGCGAGGCCGCTACCAAGACCTATATTTAAGGACTTATTTCAAGCCTCTTTTAAAAAAGGACAAGTGTAAAGAGACCAAATATCTTTATCTTATAAACTAAATCTATGTTTTTCCCCAAATTATTCCACATAATATTAATATGATAATTTTTATAATGGATGAAGCTAAAAGCACACACACATGCAACTGTACAGTAGACAGTAACTACTCAAGATACTTTCATGAAAAATTACTCACGGACAAACCTATCCGTACTATTTCTGTCACAGAAGTGATTAATGCGTTCTTAAGATATAAAGTTTTGTACATTAAGTTACTTCTATACTAGTCGTTACCACAGAATAATCTTTACAGAAGTGTTATTTGTAAGTATATGAACTTACATTCATTCGTTATCGTCTCATATTTCATGTCGCATTTCCTCATTGACTCGCCAACGTCCAACACACAAACAAAACAACTTGTAAAGCAAATAACGGTGACGGCCGACCAATATGAAAATTGGTAGTTGGCGAACCAATGTGGAAACGCGGCATAAGAAGAAAGAAAGGCATAAGAAGGAATATATAATATGTATTTGTGAATGAAGATATGAACATTTGCGACGTGGTAGAAGATGTGAATAGTAGGAATAAATGGAGAGAAAAACCATATAACGCTGACCCCATTTCTGTAGGTATTTTATAATTATAGTGCAAGAGTTGTATTTGTAATAAATCCCATAAAATAATCAATGTTGTGCAAGCGATTTTCGCTTTTGTTATTAATATACACTAGACACTTAATCCAAGGTATACACTAATAGAATGTCTTAACTTCCATTTTGATAGCTAAGTATTAACAGTTTGGACTTTTGATATTGGATTTTTCTGAAAAAGTTAGACACTCAGTCTACAGTTTTCAATAGGTTTGGTATTTAGTGTCAATGGGAGGTGTAAAAATGTAAGTTATTTTTGTGTGATAATTTACTTTTATGTAGTAATTATTTTGTGTCGGTACGTAACAAGACCCGGAGACTCATTCATTCGTTCAGTTGTCAACTTTGTTAGGATTCAGGCAGAGCTAGGGTTGGCACAAGATTGAAAAATGATATTAATTATTTTTTACTAAATGCAATAATTTATAACTTGTTGTTTTCTACCAATTACATTGTACTACAGTAACTGCTCTGTTGTAAAAATATTTTTTTTTTTCTTTGTAAATAATTAAAACTGAAATGTTTGGCCAGGAGCAAAACATGGATTATTTACGGTAGACTTATTCAGACACTCGCGGTTTTCTATAATACTTTCATGCATTTTCAACGAGTTCTTACCACGATATTTAATTAATTGAGTTGTCTCGATATTTCAACGTTTGTTTGCTGTTAGATCGACCCGCGGTATCCAGTCTTCTCGTGATTATAACGTTTGCAACAACGTTTAAATATCGAGACAACTCAATTAATTAAATATCGTGGTAAGAACCCGTTGAAAATGCATGAAAGAATTTATGTAGGTAATGGAGACACTATGTATACTGATTTTTTCGGTACAAAGTACCTATATGGTGTTAGGTTGATAGTTTGCAAGGCGTCTATTGAATTTTGAGCTTGATAATAATTTCGGTCACTATAAATTTAACTAGTAAAATGAAAAATTCAGTGTTATTTGTGTTCGTGATGTTGCCACCCCTGATTTATACGAAGAAAATCACTGGCCCGTCTCACATTAGTCCCTTTTATGTGTTCTATTTTACGGCATTCCTTATCAAAGCTCATGTAATTTTGCTTGTGTAAACTGCCTTAATATAGCATTTTGTATGTCACATTTGTTCAGATTATAATCGCAGAATAATCAGACATAAAACTTAATAAATATTGCTCTGATGAACTCAAACATGTGAACCTTTCATTGACACGAGATCTCTAGTTTCAAATATTTACTAAAATGTCTTATATGCAAAAAATAAAATGTTAGATTTGTAGACTCTTTTGAAAGTTCGTACTACTATTACTTTTTTAGTAGGAAAAAACCGGCGGAACCAGCCCCGTAAGTATGCAATGTCAAAGTTGAACTAAAACCAATACAGCTCACACTCAGCCTCTAAACCCTTGCTAATTTTAGACCTAGCTTTAAATTATACAGGACAGCATGACGCGTTACGAACGACTCCTCTATTACTATTTAAACATAATTTACTTCCAATTATTTCCCGCGCCTGCGCAACTTCGTCTGCGTCACTTTCAATTAAAAGGTAGCCTATGTTCTTTCTCAGGACCTAAAGATTATCTGTGCCAAATTTTGTCAAAATCGGTTTTTTCCCTTAAAGCGGTAAAGCGTAACAGAGTTATTTTCGTAATTATAATTTTAAGTAGGGATATTATAACATAGTAAACATACAGACATATTTCTCTTGTATCTCACAACTACACGTATTTCATCTACACTACAAAGAAGCTATCACAGTTGAACTCCAAAGTACCGAGTTACGTTTTCTCATTTAAAACTACAGACAAAGTTGGAGTCAGGAGCACGAACACGTAATACGAACGTCAAACAAATACACGACTTGTGAGAACTTCATTTGAAGACATGCTTCATGGAAGTGTTTCGAAATATTTATTATTATTTTACGTGGTTTCTCCGTAAATTGGTAAATTAGTTCTGTCCAACCCACTTATATAAATGTAGTTTTTGGGCTACAGAAACTGGAAACGAGAATTCGATGGAATAGCTTGTCCAGAGACTTATATTTTTTTGAAGAACGACAAACGAGCTCACAGCCCACATGATGGTAAACAGTTACCGTCACAATGCCAGGGCATTGAGTGGTCGTTATTTATCACCTACTTATAAATAAGCTAATACAAGTAAAACGAGTCCAAACACGACGGGTCTATCTTGTTTGGCACAAGAGTTCCTATAATCACCTTTCGAAGGGAAGTTTGTCAAATTTAGCTTGCAACATTCCCCCCAAACTGACATAGTTACATCCAGTGCAAGTTAATATTAATATAAAATAATATAAAGCTTGTAAAAATTATAAAGCTAGCACACATTAGATACATAAAGTATGTGATGTTATGTGTATTATGATCGCTAATGGATACCATCCGTACCCGGCGGTACCGAGCGATTTATCTCAGCTAACGGCCGGTGATAGCGTCTCTCGGGCCTTCGGGTTATTACCGACTTTCACTAAATGATCGAGGGCGTTAGGTTTATTTTTAATCGATTAGGTTTTATTTATTTTATTGAAAATTAAATTTAGGCATTATTGCAGGATATCGTTGTCTTTGAATCGTTTTAAAAAGTATCATCACTATTTGATTTGAAATTTCGAATTCAGGACTAATCGAAATAGAGTTTTTGTTTATATGAGTAAAACGCCAAGTAGATTCGTAATTAAAACAAAACTGAATCATACTGAATCACACATACTTCGGTTCTCTTTGCATTCTATACTGCTTGTTCCACGGGGAGTGCTCCGAAGAATTATTCGAGATGATTCCAACATCTCCGTTCTATCATCGCACCACCCGTCGTCGAGGTGGAGTTCATCCTTATTATTTGGAACCACCGCAGTCATCCACGGTCCGTTTCAAAAATTCTTTTCTGCCACGCACCATCCAACTGTGGAATGAGCTCCCTTCTTCGGTGTTTCCCGAGCGCTATGACTTGTCCTTCTTCAAACGAGGCTTAAAGAAAGTCCTTAAAAGGTAGGCCGTAGGTAGCGGCCCCGCAGTGTCCGGTGACATTGCAGAGGTCCATGAGCAACGGTAACCGCTTACGATCAGGTGGCCCGTTAGCTCGTCTGCCTAAAAATGATTTTAGATCTTATCGATAAAAAGACACATTGTTCGAAATTAATATGCATACACACAATAACAACCACTGGCTCAAAGGTGTCTCGTAAATTTCCTACCTCATAATCCATCATAATGATACAGGAAAAAGCATTCACATTTAAAAATACATCTTAATAATCATTCGAAATGGAATTCACTGCATAAATCCTTATTTCCGCCTCGGAAGCATTATAATAATTTGAGGTAATTCATTAATATGACGCCGTGCAAAAATGGACCACCATCTTTCATCCATCAATCACCTTCATGAGTTTCTTTTGATAAATGAACAGGTCACCCTCTTGGTACTTAAGCTCCAAGTTTCTGTCCAGTTTGGGACGGACTAGATCTAGATTTGGGGGTCAAATTATATGTTAGACTAGCTGGCCCACACAACTTCGTCTGCGTCACATATGGAAATTTTCTCACCGTTTAAACCTTCCCTGGACTTCTACGAATATTTCAAGATTAAAATAAGCCAAATCGGTTCAGTCGTTCTCGAGTTTTAGCGAGACTAACGAACAGCAATTAATTTTATATATAAGAAAGAAGATGGTTAGTAACTGATAATTCAGAATGCCATACTTCTACCAGAGTTTGCTAATAAATGACCCACTCTTGTTTTAGCATTAAGATAGTAATTTATGATAACATTTCAGTAGTGACTAGCTGCCCCGCGCAACTTCGTCTGCGCCAATCTCAATTAAATGTCAACTATTCAATTTTTTCTCGCTGTAAATACCATCCTTGAACTTCATCGAGAATTTAAAAAAAACAACATTTTCTAAATAAATATAGCCTAAGTTACTCCTTATAATATATATCAGCCATTGAAAGTCAGCCCGTCCGAATCGGTCTAGCCATTCCAGAGATTAGCCAGAACAAACAGACAGTGGTCACCTTCCAGCTCCATCATCAGACCTTGACATTCATCTTATACGCAAATAAATCATCAAGACGCTTCATTAGAGCCTAAACACGATGAGGTTATCTTGCTTAATGATGGAGTTCCCATAGCCACCTTCCTGCTTCATCATCGGATCTTGACATTTATCCTCTACGCAAAGAACTCATAAAGACGCTTCATTAGAGTCTAAACGCGATGAGGTTATCTTGCTTATTGACAGAGTTCCCATTGCCACCTTTCAGCTCCATCATCAGACCTTGACATTCAGCTTCTACGCAAAGATCTCATTAGGACGCTTCTAATTACTGCGAAGCAAATACTAACGGGGAAACTGTACACTCTTGAATTTGAACAGAAAGTTATGAGGTATGAGAAGAATGTATGATGTAAATAAAGCCTCGCCTAATCCTCATCCCGTTTTTTTTTTAGTTGAAGAATATGTGGAAGTTGAACCGCACTAAAACCTCCAAACCCTTACACTGAGGGTCTGAAGCACAGCTGAAGACAGAACCCAGCACGTGATTATGCGGAGCGGGGCGACGTGTTACGTACTACAGCACTCTTTCCCGTCGCGAAAGCCTCAACCCGAAAGAATTTCCGCTTCAATGGTGTGTCTGACTTTAAGGCAGCAGGCAAGTTGAGATGACTTTAAGGCAGCAGTTACACAACTTCGGGGATAGGTTCAGAAGAAGCATAATTGGGACACCGACCTTCAGCTTGATGGTATGCTTTGGAAGTACACTTGCTGATAGAGAGTTCAGAAATTTCACAGAATAATGTGTTACCTTGCATAACGACGTGTGATTTTTTAATTCCTCTCAATTTCGGAAAGAATGCATTCGTTACGGCAAACTCACTTTTGGGCGGCAAAATACCCGCTCACACTCAAGAATTCTGCTGATGTTGTAGTACCACAGTGTACGATGGGACCTTGCACCGGTTTCAAGTCCTCGGTGTTCCACATGGGACGGTCCACGACCTCTCCTCTGGAATATCGGGTACGACTGAGTGCTGAGAGGTGCTCTCCTCTCGGGTCTTAGCGTTATTTGTTACGCAGACGACACGTTGGTTGTGGCCCAGAGGGATGACTACAGAGAGTCTGCCCGTCTAGCCACAGCGGGTGTGGCCCTCGTTGCTGGCATAATTAGGAGGTTGGGTCTCGATGTGGCGCTAAATAAACCCCAGGCCCTATGGTTCTACGGGTCTGGCCTCGACCGGCTCGACTTCTGCGAGTCCACCATCTCGGAAGAGAGCGGCAGGGCGGATTTCGCTCGGAATTTGCCTCTCTAAGAGATTCGGGTTCTCAACGCTACCCAGCGTGCGGGGTTCCAAGAAGGTGTCGTGTCTCGCTTAGCACGCACCTTGCGTTAAGGCAACCGTGGGTTGGAAGACCGCACTCTCCGATCCACACTGGTATGACCCAGCATCTCGTGGGAGGGTGAGACGCGGTCCCGCTTCAGAAAGCCCGCAGACCGTGAGAGCCGGTGGCTGTATCACCGGTGGCTGCCGGTTCGGTGTTCGGGGGAGGCGCGATGGAAAATTTGTGCCGTAGTGCGTAAAACGTCGCGCCGTCCCGCATTACCCCGTGCTGGGGTCTGGTTCAGCCAGGATTCGGACGCTAAGTGTGAGCGATTAGAGGTTTTAGTGTGGTTTAAGTACCACATATCTCAAGCGCAGAGCCGCGATTTCCAGCATTTAAAAAAAAGTACATACAGTGAGTTCTTTTAAGCTGGATACAACTCTACCGACAGACTCAGAAGCACCACCTGTCCACCTCTCTCCACGCTAAGATTTAGAAAGAGAACGGAGTATTCTTGTGTATTTATAATACCGCGCGCTGGTTCGAGCTCTTAAAATTAGCTAGTTCCTACATCCCACTTAAGTTTAATAAATACATTTATTTATTTGTCTTGCTAATCTCTGAAACGAATCAATTAAACAATTTTAAGCAGAAAATGCCTAACGCCATCTAGTACAATCGAAAATCACTACGTCGCCCACAATGCAATGACATACCTAATCAAATTTAAATTATTTATATCGAAAAAGTGCTTCTATACGTAATTCGATATAATTCTCATAGATGGCGTTGCTTTAAAATCATCTTAAAAATTGAAGATATCATTTTTCCGGCACGTATTCGAACTAATTTTGCTGTACAAACCATCCTTGAACTACAACTAACATTTAAAAAAAAGAATTGGCCAAATCGGTCCAGGCGTTCTTGAGTTATAGCGTCAGGGAGGAAAACCGGACTTATTTTTATATAGTAGACATACATAATAGATTCTAAAATATTAAATTACCTTGATTTCTAACAAAGATAGAAATATGGATAGGTTTTTAATAATTCCATTCGATTTTCAAACGAGACAAGGTATTTTAAAACAGTATTTTTTTCTGTGATTAAAATCTTTTAAAACAATTCCTTATTTTGTTTTATATGATTAATCCTAAATGGTGCTGTAATCAAAATATTTTATAAAACAATTCCTTATTTTGTTTTATATGATTAATGCTAGATGGCGCTGTGACCAAAATATTTTATTTTACTTAAAAAAATAAAATTTTATTACAACCCTCACTAATTAATCGAAAGGAACTTCGTTCCATCCGGGTGTCCCTTGACACCTCTCAAGTTTTTTACAATACCTAATTAAAGTAATCCCTCTCCATGTCGCGTAGTTCTCTTCATAGTAAATACATTATTCATTCCAACGATTAAGTAATAATTATTATCATCTCAACTAATCAGGATAAGTCAGCTCTATTTACACACACAGTTTATATCAGTAGGGTGACGTATATTTTACTGCGATCGTTAAGTTTGTCTCAGAGGAATAATAAACTAGATAAACGAAGGGATGGGTAAGAAACTATTGATATATAGAAGCAAAATGCAATTATGTGAAATTGTCTTAACAAATTAGACAATGAATGAGTAATGGGCAACGAAAATGTAATGATAAACGTTTTGGTTGTAATTTATAAAACTTTTAGCTTCGTTGAAAATATGTAGCAAATGAATCGATTTTATTGATTATAATAAGAACAAAAGCATTCTAAAATAATAAGATTACTGTTGTAGTATTTTTTTTTAAATTGTAGGTTACGTAAAGGATTACACGGCTCACCTGATATTAAGTTCTATCTTATTTACTGAAACTTTATAATAATAAAATAATAATAAAACCATTTATTGCTATAACACAAACTAGACTAAATTTAACAACTAAGTACAATAAAATTAAAAAGCGTTAAGGCAAAAGGTTGTGGCTCAGCTATTGCTGTCGGAAGACACGCACAGGTGCACTCCGAGCAGCGCTGATTTTCAGCCACTCCCGTATCCCAGAGATGTTGAGTGGGATTACGATGTTGGCACAGTTCAATAAAATATTATACCTCATAAAATACTAAAATAAAGTAGAAAAATTAAACGACTACTACTTAAAGCATAAACACTAGAAAAGTAAACAAAAGTAAGTAAAGTAAAGTAAACTTTAAACTTATACCTAAATGTGTTGTCTTACGTCAATTACCACAAGACCCCCGCACCAGTTCCCAAATCCGACCCTGTAATGAGATTACGTCTCCCTTAATTCCGGTTCAGAATTATACCAACTTTACTCGTAATTCTTCTTTAGTCGCATATTAAAATCGGAGCCTGAGTACCGATTCCGCACTCAGCTTATTGGTTTTCTCAATGTAACTTTCACCATTTTTTTCCTTTCGATAGAAATTCAAATCATTCCATTTCTTTTAAATTATGCGTGTATTTTCTTTGATGGTAAATTTCGTGGAAAGTGGGGATGTATGAGATCTTTCTAAGTGTCCTCTCGAGCGTATCGATCTCTTTTGATGTTCATGGGGCCTTGAGTACCTATAGTAATGTTATAAAGCTGAAGAGTTTTTTGGTTGGACGCGCTAATACCAGAAAGTGTATTGAAAATCTTAGATGAAATATACGAGATATGTACTCAGTTGATGGATTGTTAGAAAATAGTATGTCTTAAAATGAAACTTGTTACACCTACTGTACTGTAACAACCCATTACTGCCCACTGCTGAGCTCAGGTCTCCTCCGAAGAGGGGTTAGGCATAGTCCACCACGCTTACCTAATGCGGATTGGGGACTTCACATATCTTCAAAGGCTTTTTAGAATGCAGGTTTCCTCACGATGTTTTCCTTCACCGTTTTTAGCCAGTGGTGTTGTGAAAAATTGCACATAAATCTTTTTCATATTAAGATTTAGAGGTACAAGCCGGCCGGTTTTGAACCCGCGAACTCCCGTACGGAAGGCAAGCGCTTCAACCACTCGGCCACCACGACTACACTGTTACACCTAAAAACTTAAAAATCGAACACGCATGTCGTGTAACGTTAGCGATGTCTTTTTAGGATTTCTTTCTTTTTGTCGCAATTTTGTGTAACATATCTAAATTGTAAACAATGATTCTCAGTCGCTTAAGATTTATATGCTTTTAAATTGAAGCTCTTTAGTTTAAAACATTTTGTAAAACACTTGATGTTTAGTGTAGGTGTTTGGAAACTATTTTGTGCTGTTTTGTTCGGTACATGGGTAGTGTTTCTAGATTACTAGAAACACTAACGATCTATAGGGTCGGCAATCTAACGTTTGCATTTTGAACTACTGTTTATTTCGAGAATGACAGCTCAAATGTTATTCAATTTGTGTTCATAATTTAGTTAAAGGTTTGACATTTACAAAATGGGACGCTATAAGCTTGAAATTGGGAAATATTGAAAAGTTACTTCCAAAGTGGTGAGTCTTCAGTCCAAACTGTAAGAAATGTGTGTGTGTGTCAGATGAAGCCCATTTTCACCTCGGAGGCTATGTCAATAAGCAAAATTGTCGCATCTGGGGGTCGGAAAATCCACACGTCACCATTGAGAAGCCAATGCACCCACAAAGTGTTACGGTTTGGTGTGGGTTTTGGTCCGGCGGCATATTTGGAAAATGAGCAAGGAGCCGCCGTTACGGTCAATGGCGAGCGTTACCGTACCATGCTCAACGAATTTTTGTTTCCAAAAGTTGAAGAGTATGACATGGACGACATTTGGTTTCAACAGGAGGCGCAACATGCCACACAGCCAACATGACAGTCGAACTTTTGAAAAATGCAAACTTTATTTTGCCCACCCCTTAGAACTACTAAGAACTTTTACTACTACTAGAACTACTAAAACACTAAGAAAAATGATCTAGAATATTAATTCTATTCATAAAGGTTTAATATTCTAGATCGTCTTAAAGTCATAAAATTAATTAACTGTTCAAAATAGAACTCTACATAATTTTTACTACAAATATAACAAAAACAAATACTTTGCAAAAAATATATTTTCAAAGCTGACAAATTACATTTATCTTACTCAAAACAAAATACATTCTGAATTCAGAAGCAAAAAATTAAAACAATAAATTTTAAGATGCTTTTAAGAAATAAAACTCAAAGGATTCTCAGTGAGCTCTATGGAAATGAAATTTTATAAAATACAACGGTGTTAGTCCAGGTTCCCTGGTCTATTTTTGTACTTGATTACTATCAAGCTAATTTTTCTTGAGTACTTTTATTTTGATGAGACGCCCAAAAATTTCCTATACCAAACTCTCGATTGTGGTAGCTAACAGAGGTAGCAAGGATATAATATGTCGATTTGATGATTCTCAAATATTTATTACTAACCGAATTTTCTTTTGTTATATCTCAAGATAATTATCTAAATTATTTGAAAAAATATTTGTCCTACAAAATCTATGGTTGGATTAAAGAAGTCCCCTCTTTCCAACATGTATCGATAACCAGGTCATCATAAATGATTACTAACCAGCTGATTTTTTTTTTTCACTTAATTAATATTTATTTAATTTAACAGATAAATTGTCCTACAAATTTCGTGGTACGTTACCCCGGTCCTATGCTCAGACATTGTTAATACCACAAGACCATTTTTCTCTTTACTAACTGTAGGACAAAAATTTTATATAATAGGTTAGTGTGTTCTTTACCCAAATGAAACAACGTCCTACAAGAAAACAGGTATGTATCACTAGTCCGACAAAAATTGTAATTTTTTAGTTTTCCTATTTGTAACCTGAGATACAGTGGAAAAATGTTTTTTAAATTTAAATAATTTTGTTTTTTAGATACCTAGGTACAAAAATATGTGTATTTATACATATATACTTATATAATATATATATAAAAAGTTAATTCGGACCGCGCATTATTATTTGCGCGGTCCGAAGAGCATTTACAATCCACATATTCATTGCGTTTTATACTCGTCATAACTCCTAAACGAAAAGTCCGATTGGAATAAAACAAAAAGTAATTAACTTCTACATTAATACTCTTGATAACATAATACTTAATTTGGATAAGGGTTAATATGACGATACTCATTAAACGTTAAATTCAATCTTGGGACGAAATATTATTTTGCTAAACATAAAAGCGGTTATTGTGACTAAAATAGGATAGTTAGATATATGCTGTCGCAGACTTTTTTGTTTGTCTTGTTTGTCTTGTTTTTGCAGCGTACGCATAAATAGGTTTTCGATTATTCACCTTGTGTTACATATTCGATATTTTCATACGATCCCTAATTTTTTTGAAAATAAAATATAGCCTATGTTACTCTACTATGGGGATAATGTAGCTTTCCAAAGGTGAAAGAATTTTTGAAATCGGTCCAGTAGTTTCGGAGCCTATTCATTACAAACAAACAAACAAACATACAAACAAACAAATCTTTCCTCTTTATAATATTAGTATAGATGAATTATCAATCAATAAATAACAATAGTATTAATAGGTACCTTGTAAGTCAGAAGATAATTCTTCAAATGTTGGATTTTGGGGACCATCAAACCAATAATATTCATATTTACCATCAATTATTGTCCATCCAAAATTTTCTGGCAATTTTTCCGTGGGGCATCGCATGTGTGCATTACACCATACATTGCAGATGAATACAGTTCTTTTAATTTGTTGCAACAATTCTTCTTTTGTTGGTGGCAAACTGGAAGGATCATATCCTACGATTTTATGTTTTAAAATTTTTTCATTATCATTTTTTGTTTTATACCCTTTTTCAAATAACTCATACCGTCCTTTGTTCAGATCATGTTTTGTTTTTAATGAATATATTCTGCATACATACTCTTCAAACAAATTTTTTTTTTGTACATTTTTTGTTTGATTTACATTGACGATAATTAATTTTTTAACTTCTCGTTGAGTGGAATCTACCAAAAAGTCAAAATTTTTTTTGAGACGCTAAAGAAATAGAAAAAAAAACAGCTGGTTGGTAATCATTTATGAAGAGCTCGTTATCGATACATGTTGGAAAGAGGGGGACTCTTTAATCTAACCATAAATTTTGTCGGACAAATATTTTTTCGAATAATTTAGATTATTATCTTGAGATTTAACAAAAAAAAACCCAGTTAGTAATAAATTTTTGAAAATCATCAAATCGACATATTATATCCTTGCTACCTCTGTTAGCTACCACAATCGAGAGTTTGGTATAGGAAATTTTTGGGCGACTCATCGAAACCAAGCTATTCACGAAGATTCAGCTTGATAGTAATTATTTTTACATCAAGGAAGTATACTACTACTTTTAGGCGTAGGACTGGGATAACGTACCACGAAATTTGTAGGACAATTTATCTGTTAAATTATATAAATATTAATTAAGTAAAAAAAAAAAAATCAGCTGGTTAGTAATCATTTATGATGACCTCGTTATCGATACATGTTGGAAAGAGGGGACTTCTTTAATCCAACCATAGATTTTGTAGGACAAATATTTTTTCGAATAGTTTAGATAATTATCTTGAGATATAACAAAAGAAAATTCAGTTAGTAATAAATATTTGAGAATCATCAAATCGACATATTATATCCTTGCTACCTCTGTTAGTTACCACAATCGAGAGTTTGGTATAGGAAATTTTTGGGCGTCTCATCAAAATAAAAGTACTCAAGGAAAATTAGCTTGATAGTAATCAAGTACAAAAAATGACCATGGCTCCTGGACCATGTATTTGCCGAGCTCATGAAATATTAATGCTCTTTAGTGCTGCCCATTCGCTTCGTACGTGGTCTCTTAAATTGAAGTATTATACTCATATAAGTTGGACACTCAAGATTTTGTAGTGGAAAATGTATGAGCATTTTTACAGCTGATTGCGCGTTGGTGTTGGTTAAAGGTGGGGCTTGTTATGACTTTTTTTTTTTTTCTTCAGTTGAAGGAAATCACCGGATCCCCGCCCGCCGTGGTATGTGGGAGTTGAACCGCACTAAAACCTCCAACCACTCACGCTCAGCGTCCGAACCCCGGCTGAGGACAGAACCCAGCACGGGGTTTGGAGGGAGGCGTGACGCGTTACGCGCTCGGCACTCTTTCCCGTCGCGCTGTCCTCGGTTTGTTATGACTAGGCACTGTTCGGCACAAAATATTCGTATTTTTGCCAATACTTTGAGACATCAGTTTTACTAATTTTTATGGCTTCAATTTGTGAAAGAAGTCGTGGTCGCCGTGGTTGAAGCACTTGCGGGACGTCACGCGCGTTCAAATACGGCCGGCTTGTACGTATGAATCGTAATGTGAAAAATATTTATGTGCCATGTTTCACAATAGCATTAGCTAAAAACGGTGAAGTAAAACATCGTGAAGAAACCTGCACATCGGAAAAGGGTTCTAAAAATCCTTTGAAGATATGTGTAGTCCCCAATCCGCACTGGGCAAGCGTGTTGGACTATACCTTATCCCTCTTCTGAGGAGACCTGAGCCCAACAGTGGGCAGTAATCGGTTGTTACAGTACAGTACAGCAGAATTTACCGGTAAAGTTTGATCAAAGTACTACTGAACAGTGGCTATCCACTTTTCAGTTGTACTTGTATTAGTCTTGTTAATAATCCAATATCAGCGACAATTGCGTTTTATCCAAAGTATAAACATACCAAGTCCAATGTAATGTGCAACGTAATGTTCAAAACATGTTTAATTAACTTGATTATTTATTACCTCGTAAGCAAACGAGCTAGCGAGCCTGATCGCAAGAAGTTGCCGTCGCTCAAGGACTTCTGTCAAGACGCTGAATATCGGGCAGGCTAATTCTTTGATAAATCACTGACAAACAAAGAAGGTTTAAGAACAGTGTAATCGGGGACGGAGCGACGGGAAAGAGTGCCGAGCGCGTAACGCGTCGCGCCGTCCCTCCAAACCCCGTGCTGGGTTCTGGCCCCAACCGGGGTTCGGGCGCAGAGTATAAGCGGTTGAAGGTTTTAGTGCGGTTCAACTCCCACATATCCGGTGATTTCCTCCAACTGAAAAAAAAAGAACAGTATAATACAGTAGGTAACAGTCTCCCAATTCCCTAGTAATGCAAAGGTTCATAAGTGACGATAATCAGTTACCACTAGATATAACGTAGACTCATGTATCTGCAAAAAAAAAGTATTTTCTAGAAACCACTTTTTCTCAAACAAAGTCTTTGAAAACGTATTCTAAAAGTGACAGTACAAATAGCATTCTTCCTCGATATTATTCTGGTGCCATTCCACATTCGTCATGTAATATAAACAATGCATTCAAAAGTTGGTAACAGTACGTGATTTTTCTAACAAAGTACAAAACGTCTAGGGAGGAAATGCATTTCATGAACTTCATGCAAATATCAACTGTATTCTTTAGGTTTTACAGCCTAATTTCCCATGAAAGTGTTTATTCATATCTCCTCAATTTTGTGGCGTTTTATTATTCGAAAGATTCTTCAAACGCTGCAAATACAAAGGAATGACGCTTATGAATGCTGGAATTGAAGCGTATGAAATTTTATATGAATTCAGGTGCTGGGGAAATTGAAGAAATTTATTTTAGTTTGTGAGTTTGGTTGACGAATGTAAATATTGATGGAAAGTCAGGCGCCATATAAGTTTGCATTTTTTCATTTTTCGACTGTTATGTTGGCTGTGTGGCATGTTGCGCCATCCTGTTGAAACCAAATATCATCCATATCATACTTTTCAACTTTTGGAAACAAAAATTCGTTGAGGCACGGTAACGCTCGCCATTGACCGTAACGGCGGCTGGCCCAATGATGCCGCCGGACCAAAACCCACACCAAACCGTAACTCTTTGTGGGTGCATTGGCTTCTCAATGGTGACGTATGGATTTTCCGACCCCCAGATGCGACAATTTTGCTTATTGACATAGGCCAATCATTTTTATGGAATTTTTTTAAACATTTCTTACAGTTTGGACTGAAGACTCACCACTTTGGAAGTAACTTTTCAATGTTTCCCAATTTTGTTCAAGCGTATAGCGTCCCATTTCGTAAATGTCAAACCTTTAACTAAATTATGAACACAAATTGAATGACATTTGAGCTGTCATTCTCTAAATAAACAGTAGTTCAAAATGCAAACGTTAGATGACCCACCCTTTATAAACTAAAAACTTTAGGTATAGGAAAGTTGTGTATCGTTTTTTGTGTACATTTCATACTGGTTTATGTTTTTGTTGGTAAAGACAGTATTGAGAGTTTCCTCTTTCCTCCTCTTTTTTGTAACAATAATTTCAAATTAAGCTTGAATTTTATATCGAAATACATGCAAAGGCTATTTTTACTTAAATTAGCGTGCTTTTCCGCTTTCAATCAAAACCTATTTTCTGGTCATTTTAAGCATTGATTAAAAAATTAAGTTTTAAAAGTGCTCAATGCTATTGTAGAACGTAGGCTGTTGGCTAGTCCAGTCCTAGTCCACTAGCACAATAATACTTTTCTAATGTAGACAGAACACTAAACGCAATCCAAGGCCACTCTACCATAGCATAAATAGCAATCTTATTTTCTTCTGTAAATAATATCATTAAGTTTTTTTAAACACTCGCGGTTATCTACATCACTTACACTGATGATAGTGTCTGAACGCCGTTACATACCAAGACTGGTTAAGGAAGCTATTGAAATTTCGAGGAATAGCATTTTTAATCGGGGTGACGGCTTCAAACTATCCTGTATGTGGAATCCAGTGTTGGACGAAAATAAAGCCAAAAAATCTAGTTTTGAGACGGCAGCCGATACTGTCAGTGTGGTATGTCGAAATGTGAGTTCGAGTTCCAGTGGAACCGGCAAACGAACGAAAAAGAGGGTAGACAGATTTGTCTGCTCTTAAATGACCTACCCGCAGTTCCTCAGTCTTCCCGTGATCATGGCGCTAGAAACAGTGCTGAAATATCGGGACCGCTCAATTAAAAATAATCGTGGTAAGAACCCGTTTAGTAATAGTGCAAGTAATATCATTAAGAATACAATAATCAACAATTGAAGTAGATGAAATATCACAAATATATTTATCCACGTGCAAGACTTAGAAGCCAGGGTTTGGGTAACAATTGAATTAATTTCCAACTAATCCAGTTAAGTGGAAGCTCCGGTCTAATTACTTGGACCACAGTGCTCGAATGTCACTGGAAACTGAAATTATTGTTGATAAACTTTAACACGAGAATAACTGGTATTGTTTGTGTTATTTATGATCATAATATTGCACATTTACATCTAAAGGGAATCAACAATCGAACAATTTGAGTTAAGCACACTGACCATCTCGAATTCTCGAAGCTAATCTTTATCGATTTCAAATATCTCTGATAGGTACTGTATAAACCCATTACTGTCCACTGTTGGGCTCAGGAGAGGGCTTAGGCATAGTCCACCACGCTTGCCCAGTGCGGATTGGGGACTTCACATATCTTCAAAGGATTTTTTAGAATCCTTTTCCGACATGCAGGTTTCCTCACGATGTTTTCCTTCACCGTTTTTAGCCAGTGGTGTTGTGAAAAATTGCACATAAATCTTTTTCGCATTTAGATTTAGAGGTACAAGCCGGCCGGATTTGAACCCGCGACCTCCCGTACGGAAGGACGCGCTTCGACCACTCGACCACCACGACTCTGATAGGTACTCGATGCTAAATCTTAATTTTAAATGAGAGCACTTTCATAAGGACACGGTTATCAGTAGGTAATTCACGTTTTCTTAAAAAAAACATTCAGATCTAGGTGTGCGAATCAACATGATCTGCTTTTCGCATATTATTTCTTATCTTATACGACTCATTCTTGTTTCTGTTTCCGTTCTTTATATACAGTAACTATCTGGTTAAATAATTATAACATCACATAAATTACTATGATGTCATACCATATTATTTGGTCATAATAATACTGCCACTAGTCATATATTTTATGACACCAACAACACCTTCAATATTAAAAAAATCCCTGTATAAGGTCCATTCTATAAAATTTTATTACTAACTGCATATTTATATACAGGGTGTTAAAATCCGATGAAACATTACTTTCACAGCAAATAGTATACTTGATGTAGAAGCCATCCACCAAGTCTGGGTTTTCTAGGCATAATATATCATAAGTTATAACTAATCAAAACTACGTGTTAATTTGTGCAGGATCAACCCTACTGTACTGACCTACACCAATAGCTAAAGACTTAAGCCGGTTAGTCACCTCCTGTATCATAGAACATTGTAATAATACACGGGACAAAAATCACATTCTAAACAGGATACATGCGCCTGTGTTCGGGAAAATAGATATAGCACGCTAAATGTAGGTCAGGGTAGGGTTGTCAAACTTAATACAAAATAACAATTTTTCAACTTTGTATGGGAAAATAAAGTAACTATCTCCGTTTCAAAAGTATGTGTATATGATTTGAAATGTGATATAGATTAAGCCCTTAAAGTATTTTTTTCACAGGGCACCAACACCCTGTATAAGCAAAATCTTTTTACTGCATGCGAAATATTACACAACACAGATATTGTTATGTAAAAAAACTTATTCCCAGAGCAATCTTCTCGTTTGCAGCTCGAAAATCAAAGCGAGTCAAGCATAAATACTTATGGTGGAGTGTGACGCAACCGTAAATATGGCAATAAAATTTGATAGCTAGAACACATTCCAGTTTCTGATTTTCAAATGATATCATGTAACTTTAACAAAACGGAAGAATATGTCCCATATGATTTTAAAAGGAAAATATGAATTTATAGTTATACTGTTTTTTTATTGCAAGATAAACGAGCTAAGGACCTGAAGATAACTGGTTACCGCTATTGATGAACCTCTGCAATGCTTCTGGTATTGGAAGACCGATATACACTGAACTTGATTTTGACTATGAGCGAAACGAACCGTAGATGACCGCGGTGATTTTATACAGGGTGATTTTTTAGAGAGGGTACATATTGCAGGAGGATGATGAGTACTCTGTTCTAATACGGAATATTACAAAAAATAGGTAAAATTACAAAATATATATTTTTTTTTAAATCTAAATTCGACAAAACTACCTCAAACATAAACAATTTCGGCTTAAAGAGTGTTGACTAATGACCTCTAGTGATCTCGTGCACTCCACACCTCCGCCACAGATATTTTTAAGTTGCGATTACTAAGGCATTAAGCCATATTCTTTGGTAGTAATATTTTTACTGATCGTATATAATCATCAGCTACCTTGCACCCTCACTAGTAAATCACCCTGAATAGTAGGGATGACCTCATCTCGACCCTAATTGGTGTAGTGCGTGAAAGGAGATGGTATCATCTCGAACAATTTCTCAGAACACTTCCCGGTATAAGATCGATCCAAAAATTTCGATCTATTTTCATCATCATCATTGTCAGCCTGTAGACGTCCACTGCTGGACATAGGCCTCCCCCAAGAATTTCCAATGCGACCGGTTGGTAGCGGCCTGCATCCAGCGTGTTCCTGCGATCTTAACAAGATCATCCGTCCACCTTGCAGCTGGTCGTCCCACACTGCGCTTGCCTTGCAAAATTTTGTTCTTCAAAAGTATTTTGCAATCTTTTACAAATCACCCTGTTTACTAAAAATTTAACACAGATAAAACTAATAAGATATATCTCTACATAGAAAGTTTCGATCAGCAACAATAGAATCCATTTAAATGTTTCTTTTTCAGCGAAATTCAGTCATTTGTATTCATAGTTTATTTATACGTAATACTTTATCGTCTATAAATATTTAGCGCCCGAATAAATATTGTTCGTGTGCGATTACCGAAGTCAGCAGTGTACTTGAAATATTGTTGTTATATTTTATGAGAGTAAACATGCTTTGTTTCATTGCGAAATTTATATTCGAAGTTTTAAAATTATAGTTTAGCATTCCATTTGTTTAGAAGTTTTTTTAGGCAGACGAAGAAGCAGGCTATGTTGCTTTTTTTTTTTTAGTTGGAGGAAATCACCGGGATCCCCAGGGTATGTGGGAGTTAAACCGCACTAAAACCTCCAACCGCTCACACTCAGCGTCCGAACCCCGGCTGAGGCCAGAACCCAGCACGGGGTTATGAGGGACGGCGCGACGCGTTACGCCCAAGGCACTCTTTCCCGTCGCGCCGAGGCAATGTTGCTGAGCTTTGCATTGTCATGAGATTAATAAAAATAAAATAAAATGAGATTACTTTCAGTTAATCCAAACTTATGTAATGTTTAACCACTGTTGGAAATCAAAGGATGCCAGTGCATTGAAGAACATAAAAACAATCATTTAATGAAAATAAAACTTAAGAGGAAGAAAAGTATGATGCAATCACAACTAATTTTTTCTACACACAAATTCGATATTTGAAAAAGCGTGCCAACATTCTCTCTTAATTTTAAAAAGAGTATGATAACAAAGAGGTTTTAATAAAAAAAATATTAAAACTATTTACAGAGGGCGCCATCGTCTTCTGTTCTTTACATTTTAAATGTATAAAATAAATAAAACTGATCCAGCCGCATATAACCACTATTAATAATATGGTATTTAAAGAGTAAACCAACAGAATATACACTTTAGTTAACAACTATGCTACAAAAGAAATCATACCCAGTTGAAATATGGCAACAAAATATTCCGAAATCAAAACACTAAGGGCCACAATAAATATAAAACAATTTATTCGTGTCTCCAATGGACCTAATAAGGTTGAATCGAATTCCGCATTGCGCAATCTACTGAAATACTAAATTATTGTCCCTCGTAATGGACGCAAATGAAATAAATAAAACGTAAAAAGAAATATCCGAAGACAGAACGAAAATCCTTCAGGTTGAATGAAAATTATTCCACTGTCATTGTGACTTATGCGAGCGAGCGCCAATCCCAAGATAAATGTGCCGCTCATTGGTTCGGTCAGTGGCTCTCAAAGGTGGCACAGGCCCCCCTAATTGGAACTGACGGGGGACAAAGGTGGAACGAAAAATGAGTTGCGTTATTGTTTGACGAAACTTTGCCGGAGTTGATATATTATGGCTGTTATTTCAACGTACTTTTATTGTTTGTGATCGTAACATGCTTTGAATGACACAAATATGTATTTATTTTGAATTCAGTTTGAGTAAAACGTAAATTTCTATACCATTTCTCATGTAGCAAAGAATACATACGAAACTACTTCTAAGATTTTGATCAAATTTCAGTGCATTGGAAGTTCCTGCACGATCAAACATAAACTAAGGTAGCATAACTAAAATATCAATTTACTAAATCAATTTACGTTTAATTGTTATCATGTTTCAGAACCAAGAATCTTAATACGAATAAACACTTTCTAAATTAACACGACATTGACGCAAGGACGTCGTAAACCTAACGTTTAACTTTGTGTTTTGACGTAAACTTTGAGAAGCTTTGTAGTTTGGGAAGCTCACGTCGAGAACTTTCTCACTTAGGTCCGTCGGCTTTGCGAGTGTCAAATGCGTCTCGCCCCCACTTAGACACGGGCAAAATTCTGATCATTAATATTTATTACACTCGAATTTGTTTTATTTTTGCAAGTAAAATGACAAATATTTACATGAAAATATAGGGTATATGTACATATCGTTAAAGAGATGACCTAAAAAGGATGGCGACGGGAATCTGTAAACAGGAGAAAACAATAGTAAATGTAGTTTATTTACTAATTATTCAGACGCTAGAACGTTAATTTCTATCCGTTCTATCATCGCACCAACCGTCGTCGAGGTGGAGTTCATCCTTACTATTTGGAACCACCGCGGTCATCCACGGTCTGTTTCAAAAATTATTTTCTGCCACGCACCATCCGGCTGTTGAATGAGCTCCCCTCTTCGGTGTTTCCCAAGCGCTATGACTTGTCCTTCTTCAAACGAGGCTTAAAGAAAGTCCTTAAAAGGTAGGCCGTAGGTAGCGGCCCCGCAGTGTCCGCTGGCATTGCAGAGGTCCATGAGCAACGGTAATCGCTTACGATCAGGTGGTTCGTTAGCTCGTCGGCCTACAAGGCAATAAAAAAAATTGTCTTGTGTTAAGCCCTAATAAAAATGTTCAAACACTTTGTCTGAAAACCATTCAGACAAGAATAACAAGAAAAAATTTAAGTTGGACGGTGACATATCGCAAAACTTCTTCAAACGATGATTGATTAAAGTAGGTCGTAGATAGCGGCCCCGCATTGTCCAGGTCATTCCAAAGGTCCATGAGCAACGGTAACCACTTACGATCAGATGGCCCGTTACATGGCAATAAAAAAATATCTTAAACCAAAACCAACTCCCGAAATAGCAAACTCACTGCATTTACAGGAAAAATCCTAAAAATACCCTTCTTGAAAAGAAAATCTACCCTTACAAACCCGTGAAAAACACCCTGAATGCGTTCACTTAAATCAATACAAATTGTTAGCAATAGCCAGACCCTTTCACCACTACCTGCCGATTGATCACGGGCCCTTTCGTACCTTTGGAGGTCACGGAAAGCCCTTTGCGATGTAGTAATACTAAAATCAGGAAATAATTTCATAGAAAATTGGTGTATTTGAGTTACTGTATTTTTATTGTCACGTAAATAGTTTAAATAGTGAGTTTACTTTCTATCAGATGTTCAGTGGCTACTATCTCCCATAGAATCCTATAATTTCAAGGAACACCTTCACCTAACCCATAAAATTCTTGGCAAATCTTATTTATAGAAAAATATTTTAGTTATACTTAGCGTTCGAAAAAAAACACCAAAGAGGGAAGAAGAGGGCTATTCAGTTTAATTTTGTTCAGATCATTTTAATTTCAAACTTGGACCCAAAGACTTAAGAACCGTCGATATTTTTTTATTTATTTAGAAAACTTCCTATACTATTACTTTTTCGTATACTGAAGAAGTATAAATTAGTATTTCCCTACATGTTTCAATATCTTCTTATCAATTTCAAGGCAGTATTCGTAGCACGTTGTGACCTTTCTAAGGTCTGACCTCTGATCACAGAGGTCACCATCGATCACTACCAGGTACTTATGAAACATGTTCCTATGTATCTATATACTTGCTACAGAAATATGGATATTAAATTCGGTAGTAGTATATTTTGGTATAAGATGATGTGTGATGCTGTCAGAAAATTTATACGATCAAATTAAATTGAGTCAAATCAGTTCACCTGGATTTTTTTGTTTATAAGTAAGATTAAAGGAAGGTTTATTTTATGACCCGTCGATGGACCCCTAACCTAATGTTAGGTAAACACTGCTGTCCATAAACCTCTACGTTATCCAGGACGCTGCAAGTGGCCGACCTACCAAAGACCATTGGCGACTCTTTTTAGCCCTTAGCCTTCTTAGCATGAATATCCCTGTGAATCACATTAATGCAAAGATCCTTCAGTGACGGTAATTTGTAATGATCAGGTGGCACGTAGACTACTAAAAAGCAATAAAACCATGACTGATCCACAGTTCCCCAGAAAATAGTAAAGTAAGTAAGGCTATCTTCCATTTTAACTAAAAATCATCCAAAACTCAATTCTCTCAAATAAAAATCACAGTATAACTGCCAGTTCCACTGATTGCAGAACAAAAAATATTATCAAACGGAAAATTGTGTTTGGTTCCGTACGTTTTTTTGTGTTTTTTTAATTAACGAGAAACCGTGACTGTCCGTTTCGGTCCCGATTCGTTCAACACTTTTCTTTCGTTTTATGAATGTAACCGCTTCATCAAACCGATAACTTTTAGGGTTCCCCAAATTATTTTCATTAAGTTTAATATTTTTTTGTCCTTTTATTGCCATGTAAACAAAAGAGTAGAGTAAGTATTTCATTTCAGTAGTTACTGTCACTAACAGACCTCAATAATGTCAAGAGACACTGCAGGGCCGCTATCTACCTTCTGCCTCGTTTGCAGAAGGACAAGTCATAGCGCTCTGGCACCGAGAAAAGAAGAAAAAGTCACAGCACAGTCTGTTCCTCACAGAAGAGCTCATTTCATAGCCAGATCGTACGTGGTCCCGAAGGTTCCATATGATAATGATTGTAGAGTGTTGTAGATTTATGTTTTAATTTTAGACATGGCGCTGATGAAATCAATTTTTTTCTTGAAATTTTGTCATGGTTTTAGAGAGCGGCATTGCAGTGTCTGCTGACAGTACATGAGACCATGAGCGATAGTAAACACCCATAATCAGATGGGCCATTTCCTGGTTTTTAACATGGTGAATGGTAATTCGTAAGGTATATAAAAGTTTAATTAATTAGTCCCAAGAACTATTTGTTAATAGATTCCTAAAATCTCTACTAGCTATTAGAAGAACCTTTAATTTCAACCTCCACTACTCCTTACAGAAAAGAAACAAAAATTCACCGATTTAAAAATTAAAAGCTACGGAACCAAGCATCGTAACAGATGCTATCTCGAGTGCACACAGCAAATTGAACGTCTGTCCGGGGAATAGGGTTATATTTTTGTTTCGATTGTTCATGAGGACGTCGTTTAATGGCTGACGTTTCTAGAAACTGTTCCAATAGAATTGTTTGATTTTCATAACATTGAGAGCATTTGACGTGTACGGATCGAAAAACAATTAATGCTTTTGTTTAGTAATTAGTATTCATCTGTGGACTGTGCCAATTTATTTGAATGCGATGAGTTGACCAAAAAAATAAATTCAAATCATTAAGAATTTCTCGAACGTTCTGATTTGGTATTTTTCAAGATGAGATCAAAAGGTGTTATGAGTAGGTGCGGTACTACCATATACGTAATGTGCAACGTGGCGCATCCCAGACAACTATAGGGTGGGCCAATCTAACGTTTACATTTTTAGAGAATGACAGCTCAAATGTCATTTAATTTGTGTTCATAATTTAGTTAAAGGTTTGACATTTACGAAATGGGACGTTTTCGGTTCGCCCAATGGGCAGATGATCGTTTGGCCGAAGATGAGCATTTTAACCGAAAAATCGTCTTTTCAGATGAAGCCCATTTTCACCACGGAGGCTATGTCAATAAGCAAAATTGTCGCATCTGGCGGTCGGAAAATCCACACGTTACCATTGCCAATGCACCCACAAAGAGTTACGGTTTGGTGTGGGTTTTGGTCCGGCGGCATCATTAAAAAATGAGCAAGGAGCCGCCGTTACGGTCAATGGTGAGCGTTACCATGCCATGCTCAACGAATTTATGTTTCCAAAAGTTGAAGAATATGACATGGACGACATTTGGTTTCAACAGGATGGCGCAACATGCCACTCAGCCAACATGACAGTCGAACTTTTGGAAAATGCAAACTTTATATTGCCCACTCCTTACGTGCGGTGTTTCCACTTCAGCCAGGTAGTTATAATTTGCCTCTCACATAGCCCAGCTGAGAGGAAGAGTGTTTTAAAAACGGTTATGCTTACTACTTTTCCAAACATAATTCTTGCAGTCACAAGACCTTTCAATACTCTCATCTACGATCTAATAGAACTCTGCGCAAACTTCCTTAAATAAGGTTTCAAAAGAGGGTCTTTAAAAGTAGGTAACAGCCCGTCAGTACCTATCTCCTGACATTGCAGAGGTCCATGAGCGACGATAACCACTTACAATCAGGTGGTCCGTTGGCTCGTCCCTCTACATAGCAAAATGATAGCATTCGAGGTACATCGAAGAGACCAAGTTCATGCGAGAAAAGATTTAAAAAGTCATATGTCGAGTTTCCACATTGGCTCGCCAACGTCCAATACACGTATAAAAAGACGGAGACGGTCGACCAATATGAAAGTTGGAAGTTGGCGAGCCAATGTGGAAATGTGAAAATACACTTCCTTTGTAAATTGATAGTGATGACATCACAGCATTGAGGAAATAACGTAACGGAAAATATATTTGTTTTGCAGATGCGACGCCAAAATGATTCGGAAACCGTACAGATGTAAAACGGAATGGTTCTGACAGTTGCGGGATGCATCCATAAATATTTTGTCGTGTACACGATACACGATGCTATTCGCTTCCAAGGCAACTTCTTCTGTGAAACATTTCAAATTATGGTGCATTTACATATTAGCTCACTAACGTTCAACACACGTAAAATACTTGTACACGTAATTTTGTATGGATTGGCCGACATCGAAACTGTGTGAAAAACCGTTTGGCAGTTGACCTACCTGTTGTCATTTACGTATATTGGAAGTTGGGCAACCAATATACATGGTGTCCCAAAAAGTAGTGTCAAACGGAGGCCTAAAGATAGAGCACACCTTTACGTAACCGAATCATCCCCATAATATATTACGTGCCGCGTTTTTTCATTTATAGATTTTCATCTCAGTTTTGAAAATACAATAACTCAATTTTCGTTTACCTACAAAAAGAGTATATTTAAATAGATTATTATTCTTAAGCTTATCTGTATCGTACACACTCATTCCAATGAGGTGACATTCCATGCATGTACAGGCCTTCAAACAACTCATAAATCATGCAAACAGGCCCCAGATGTTGTAGTCAGTTTCAGTTTGTATAGAACGATCTCGATTCCAACAATAGGCAGCATCAGTTCCCAAGTAAATCTGTAGTGTTTGCTCAACGACTCCAAACAATAAGTACGTCGATACCACAGGGTGCTCGCACACACTCAGTTATATTGACAATCGAATGACGCGAGCGAGGCGAAATGTCGAATTCGCTACTTGTAGATATTTTCTTCATTCAAAAATAATTTAACTCAGACTGTTTGTGTCTTACTCTGTTAGTTCTTCTTACTCTTGCCTACCTTTGATTTTAGTGATGTTAGTCCTATAGGAACTTTTTTATTGCCATGTAGGCAGACGAGTCAACAGGCCTCCTGATCGTTAGTGGTTACCGTCACTCATGGACCTTTACAATGTTACAATGAAGGGTCGGTAACTACGACCTAACTTTAACCTTCCTTAAAATTAGTTTCTCCCCATCAGCATTACATTTGTTTTTGCATCAACAACTATCAGCATGCATAATACAGGATTATATAATGGAAAACGCTTTTCTTAGGAGTAGGAGGAAATATTTGGACCTACTCCGTATCAGGGGGTGGGAGTTGTATCGCACTGAAAAAATACCGCTTACACTCAACGTCTAACCTGAGCTGGGGCCAGAAGCCAGCGTGGGATATGCGGGGAGCACGATGCGTTACCTACGGTATGACTATTACAACACGTCTCTCATAACACCCCGAAAAAAAAAACAATATTTTAAGTATTTCAAAGAGCATTACCGTTTTCGACGATAACGAGCACATGTTTCTAATCAATTTCTTTAAACACTCGCGGTTATCGACATCACTTACACTATTACTAAACGGGTTCTTACCACGATTATTTTAATTGAGCGGTCCCGATATTTCAGCATTGTTTCAAGCGCTATGATCACGGGAAGACTGAGGAACTGCGGGTAGGTCATTTAAGAGCAGACAATTCTGTCTACCCTCTTTCTCGTTCGTTTGCCGGTACCACTGGAACTCGAACTCACATATCGACAGCTTGAAACAGTGCTGAAATATCGGGACCGCTCAATTAAAAATAATCGTGGTAAGAACCCGTTTAGTAACAGTGTAAGTGATGTTACTAATATTGTCAATACTATTGCGAGTGTGCCTACACCCACAGATTTGCATAGGAACCCGGTTCTACGCCAAAGGTTCGAACGGCCGAACTGTTTGTTCTAAGCCAATTAATAGTTTTAGAAGTTGTTCAGTGTATTAGAATTTATAATTGTTTTGGTTCATGTATATTGATTTGAGTGTATGTTATATAACTTGTTTACTTTCAAACAATGTGGGATGTTTTGAAATTAGTGGTTGTTTATCAACAGTAGCTTTCGATTTTAGGATTATTTAGAGACTATTGGACCAGCGTAAATTCGTTTGTGTCTTATTAGATGAAATAAAGAAATTGTTTTCGAATTTGATTTACACCTTTCATGAAAAATAAGGTGAATGGTTTTTTTATTGACATGTACAGTACATGTGAGTTGTCATCTGTGTTATCGAAATATCTCTCGCTCTACTCACTTTTTGACTCACTGCCCAAAATTTTAACCTTCTATTTTATGTTTGTCACATAACTACAGGGTGATTTCCTAGTGAGGGTACATATTGAAGGTCATGGTAGCTGATGGTTATATACGACCAGTAAAAATATTATTACCAAAGAATACGACTTAATGCCTTCGCAACTTAAAAATATCTAAAATTCTTGCAAAATGATGGTTTTTCGACAGCTGATGGGTGTGGCGGAGGTGTGGGGTGCGCGAGATCACTAGAGGTCATTAGTCAACACTCTTTAAGCCGAAATTGCTTATGTTTGAGGTAGTTTTGTCGAATTTAGATTAAAAAAAAAAATATATTTTGTAATTTTACTTATTTTTTGTAATATTCCCTATTAGAACAGACTACTCATCACCCTCCTGCAATATGTACCCTGTCTAACAAATCACCCTGTACAGTATGGATGGTCCTTTTATGGTGTGTCTTGTTTCATATGAAAGGTGATTCGATTTGCTGTGCGTATATTTTTTATAAGGATGAACCGGTCTTGTTGATTCTTTTTTAGTAAGCAGATACTTTTGAGGTAAAATTATCACTCATTCAACATGGGTTGTTTAAATCGACATTGATCACTAATTTTATTCATATCTTAAATTCATACTAAATAACTTAGTCTCGACATAGATGATGTTAGATGTTGAGACTATGCTAATTCGATATACCTACTTGAGTTTAAACAACAACAACCAAAACAGTTTCAAACTGTTTATTCCTTATCCAATCTTAAAAATATTCGAATCACAAACCGCATCTGTAGAACACTTACGGACCGCAGATGTTCCAATATCGAAATATATTTTATCAATCCTTGGTATAACCATAAAAATGTCATCGAAAACGTTTTGTTAAAGCGGTAGAGAGGAGGGGAGGAGGGGGGAGGAAGCCCGTGATAAATTGCAAAGTATCTATTTGCTGGGAGCATAAATAATAGCTCGTTTACACGGTAAAGAATAAGTTGGCGTACACATTTGGTCTGGGATGTATTTGGGTATTTTAGGGAGGGGAAACTTCACGTCACTTTGGTTGTGTAGATGGTTTTTTCTTCCATAGCTTTCTATGATGACCTTTGATTAAATATTATAAAATATACAGTTTAATGCGTAATTAACGGGTTCTTACCACGATTTTTAATAAAATGGTCTCGATATTTCGACGTTGTTACAAACGTCGTGATTTGATCATTGGACGAAGATCCAGATCCGGAAGACAGAAGACTGGATACTGCGGTTGAATTTAACTACTAATGATTAAATATATTTCATAATATACAGTCCTCAACAAAGCGTGGAAATAGTAGAAATTTTATGAAGCTGCATCGATTTTTTTTATGTGTTACCGCAAAACTTGTATTTAGTTAACTATTAGACGTTTAAAATATTTAATTCATTCTTTTAAAACTATTTTGTATGCGTTAACTCTGAGTACAGCCCTGTCCTATTGCTGAGTCGACACGGAAATGACGTAATGTGTCACCGGCGTGTTGGGACGTGGTCGTAAATCCCTCTAGCTAACTTTATAAGAGTTTTGGATTACAACACAAAAACATTAAATGCGGTTTAACTAGGAAGACAGTGGGTATGTTTGATGGGTTCGGATTTCAAAAAGTATAGTACTGCCATTTTCGACAATAACCAGCACATATTTTATTATTGACAATATGGGGACGGCGCGACGGAAAAGTGTGCCGAGAGCGTTACGCGTCGCGCCGTCCCACAAAACCCCGTGCTGGGTTCTGGCCTCAGCCGGGGTTCGGACGCTGAGTGTGAGCGGTTGGAGGTTTTAGTGCGGTTAAACTCCCACATACGGGATCCGGTGATTTCCTCCAACTGAAAAAAAAAAAAAAAAAAAAAATATTGACTATATATGAGGTTTAAAAAGCGTCACGACTCCACGCATTATAATAATAATAATAAACAGTAAGGAATTACATTTTTCTCCAAACTAGGTAACCCTGTATCTTGAAGATTCAATTTAAATACATTAAAGTCTCGCATTTACATTATACATTAACATTAAAATAGTAATTAAATAAGTGGAATTGATAATTATTTATACAGGGTGGATCTGTAACTTTGGACAATCCGACATGGGGTGAATGACCTGTCGAAATACAACTTAGCTCTATTTTTACTTTTTGGATCGGTTAAACTTTTTTTTCTGACTTTGTATGGAAAACGTACGACTATCGTTGCGGACTTCCATACTATGATGAAAATTTTTTTTATTCAATTCCTAAAATAAAAGTGGTTCTAACTTTTATTTCATTAGGTCATTCACCCCACGTCAGATTGTCTAAAGTTACAGATCCACCCTGTATACAAATGTAAAAAGTGTGTTAAATTAATCTAGAATTACCTAAGTTACAATCTAATAAAACAAATAAAATTCAGTATTACTTAATTAGTTCAAAACAGATTCAATCAAATAATTAAAATTAAAATTGTTACATGCTAGGTGTTTTGTGTTATCGATAGCTGTGTGTTTGTAAAAAGGTGTGTATGTTTATATCTTCTTAATGATCCTTTGAATTTTTTGAAGCGTATTTAGGCAAACATAAAATACAGACATATATACAAGCGATTTTTTTAATAAGACTAAAACATCGGACTTCAATCTACACTTCTTGTGACGATACGTGAGTCGAACCATACTAAATCTTCCTACCACTCACATTCAGCACTCTAACTTTGATTAAGACCAGAAACCACTACGGCATTCTTACCGTCACACCACCCCAAACGATCGTGGCATAGACATCAAAATCCACCAACAACAAACTGTTACATCCACAAACAAAGCTTTCAATTATACACACGTATTCAAAGAGAAATACATAATGCAAGAAGCGACATGAAAGTAAAAGAAACGACGTTAAACCCATCTCGAGGTTGCGGAGTAATCAGTGCTCTGAGCGTCGAAGCCGGGTTCAATCTGAGGGTACAAGATAATTATACAGAAGTCAAATGTCATACAAAACATGTGGTGGATGCAGGTTTTTTTTTTTTTTTTTTTTTTTTTTTTTTTTTTAGTTGGAGGAAATCACCGGATCCCCGCCCGCCCCGCGGGCGGGGTATGTGGGAGTTGAACCGCACTAAAACCTCCAACCGCTCACACTCAGCGTCCGAACCCCGGCTGAGGCCAGAACCCAGCACGGGGTTATGAGGGACGGCGCGACGCGTTACGCCCAAGGCACTCTTTCCCGTCGCGCCGCCCCCTCCGGACGCCGAACCGGCAGCCGCCGGCGATACGGCCACCGGCTCTCTCGGTCGGCGGGCTATCCGAAGCCCGCCAAGATGGCTGGACCGCGTGTCACTCTCCCACGGAATACCCCGCTGGGTCAGAACCAGCGTGGGTCGGGGAGCGCGGTCCGCCATCCCCCGGATGCTCTAACGCTAAGGGCGTGCTGAGCGAGACACGACACCTTCTTGGGTCCCCGCTCGCACTCGCATGCGTTGGGGACCCGAACCTTTTAAGGGGCCAGAGTCCGGGCGAGATCCCGGTTCTGACCCCTTGCTCGACGGCGGCGTCGGGCAATCGCTGGGCGGAGGGAGGAATATACCCTCTCCCTCGCCCACGACGCCGCCTGCTTCTGCGAGATGGTGGACTCGCAGAAGTCGAGCATCGCCTTCCAGGACTCGTCGCTCTCGAGCATCGACGCCACGACGCCCGGGAGCGACAAGTCCGGTCCTATTTGTCGGACCAGGACACACCGCTGCTGCTCCCATGCGGGGCAGAGCGCGAGCGTGTGCTCTGGTGTGTCCCGGTCGCATCTCGTACAGTGATGGCACCTCGTCGTCGGCTCTGCCTGTATCAGGTGCAGATACCTTCCGAAGCACCCGTGCCCGGTCAGCATCTGCACCATCCAGAAGGTGAGGCGTCCACGTTTGCCACGACCCACCCAATCCTTGAGGACGGGGCGGATCGCCTCGACGGTCCGCAGACCCCAAGTGGGGTTAGCGAGTCGCCGTTCCCACGACTCCATTACGGACCGCCGAGATTGGACCCTCCGGTCCCGAACCGCTTCCGGCAGGATACGCACCACGCCCCGGGCGCGAAGGTCGCATCGCCAACGATAATCGTCAGCGAGCGCCTCCGCCTCCAACTCCCAGGGCGGCGTCCCCGCCAGCACGCACGCCGCCTCAAACGCGACGGTGCGGTACCCGCGGATGACCCTGATGGCTACGATGCGCTGTGGCCGACGCAGGCACCGGGCAACAGTTGCCCGAGTGCGAGGCTCGGCCCAAACGGGCGCACCGTACAGGGCCATCGAGCGCACTACCCCCGCGTAGAGGCGGCGCACGGCGTGGCTGGGTCCCCCGATGTTCGGAAGCAGCCGACCGAGATGGCCGGCCGTCCTCACAAGACGGGGAACCAGTGCCTCGAAATGGGTCCGGAAGGTCCAACGGCTGTCCAGCACGAGGCCGAGGTACCTGAGATGCACCCCGACCTCGATTCGGACGCCTCCAACTATGACGTGGGCGTCGACGGGCGGTACCGCCCTTGCCCTGTGAAACCACAGGGCCTGGGACTTATGCAGCGCCACGTCGAGGCCCAGCCTTCTGATTCTGCCGACGACGAGCGCCACCCCCGCTGTGGCAAGACGGGCAGACTCTCTGTGGTCGTCCCCCCGGACCACGACCAACGTGTCGTCTGCGTAGCAAACGACGCTAAGGCCCGAGAGGAGGGCGCCCCTCAGCACCCAGTCGTACCCGATATTCCACAGGAGGGGTCCAAGAACGGACCCCTGTGGAACACCGCGCACGACCTGGAACCGGTGCAAGGTCCCACCGTACCCGGTACATTCGACCGACCTGGCCTCCAGGTAGGAGCCGATCAGCCGGCGGAGATAGAGGGGCACTCCGTGCCTTTCCAGTGCCCCTCCAATCACGGACCAGGGCAGGGTGTTAAAGGCGTTGGCGATGTCGAGCGACACCGCCAAAGCCACCCCACCCTGGGAGACGGCCTCCTCCGAGAGGGCCCGGACGCGTAGAATAGCATCTACGGTCGAACGACCCTCCCGGAAGCCGTACTGCTCCGCCGACAGATCGGGTCCAACCCCGACCAGGTGCTGAACGATGCGGGCAGCCAGAACGCGTTCCAGCAATTTGCCCACCTCGTCCAGCAGTACGATGGGACGGTAACCGGCGGCTGAGTCCGCCGGGCGCCCCTCCTTACGTAGGAGGACCAGTCTGCCCGTCCTCCAGAGCGAGGGAAACCGTCCCGACTCCAGGCATGAATTATACAGCCTTAGGAGTCGGTCCCCCAGGGCATTGAGGGCCAAGGCGAGGACCCGGCCGTGGAGGTGGATGCAGGTAGCCCAGGTTTTATAATCGGTGACGAAAATAGTTTATTTTAAAGAAAACTACAAGTAGACAAAATAAGTAAAATGGGGTCAAACACAATGAGTCTATATAGTTTACAGGAGTTGGTATGGTTATCGGCTCCAACATTAAATCCTTTTTTGGCTCCATCAGATTCTCTCTCACACATAACAATCACTTTTGTCAAAATATCCGCATGATTTAAGATCGACTTCCAAAAAGGAGGTACTCAATTCGTTTATTTTTTGATGCGGAAGCATAAGTTTGATTTGGCTAGATCGATGATTCTGTTTTTGTTAGAAACTCTGTACCTATATTTTTTCTTCTAAATTTTATAAAGAACTGACTGGAAACTTGTAGGTAATTACAAACATTCATAAACATGCAAATACTCGCGACTAAAAATGCAAATATTCGTTACATCCCTAATTCTTCCATAACCCAGATGTATATTAATTTACGAAGGGCCTATCCTCATACTCATGCTCTCACAGATCGAAAACCAAGTTGTCCCAACAGATGCGGGAGATGTGAAACGTTTCAAAAAAGTCATACAAATATTAAAAGATTCAGATTCAGATTTCTTCACGACAAAAATGTAGTACAGAAATAGACTGTACTTCTGTGCACTTAATGGTGCTGTGGTGTGGGCTTGTCGACGACAAAATTTGCATAATAGCGACCCGTATTGACTGTCACGAGTGGTAGAGCGCCACAATAGTGCGGGATTAACAGATTGATTAACTGTTGGCAAATGTTTGAGACAACGCGCCAATGTGTGATGAGTATTCTTGGAGATTTATTAAGCATTTTAATGATGAAACTAATTTTAAGAGTGTGAATCAGTATTTTGTTCTTTGAATGCATTGTGTATGTGACATAAAATGTAGATTTAAAAACTGTAACACTAGTCAGTTAACATTACATACTTATTTTTCTACTAGTTAGGTTAGCCTACGGCCCATCTAATCATAAGTAGTCACCGTCACCTGCAAATTGATACACTGTGATCACCACCTAAGACCTACTGTATACAACTCTACTCAAATCTTATTTAAAGAAGGACAAAAAGTGGTTTCAAAAGTCACATAAAAGTACGAAAATTCAAAACAATATAGTAGTAGTAAACACATCTGCATTTAAACCACTTTTCTAACCCTACAAAAACCATAAAAATACACCGCAATCTCATAAACCCAGCACTAAAATTCAATTAAAAAACTAAACGTAAACCATAAGCGTACTAAACAACAATTTCCCATTTTACACGAAGCGCATGCAAAAACTACAATCCAATTAGTTGGCAGCGTAAAACACGCAGACGCTAACTTAGTAACATTTTATTACAAGACTCGTTCATGCTGGAATTATTTTGCTTAGCTTAGTTGCGGGGAAATGTGGTATAAACAAATACCTAAAGGTAGAAAATTCCTTGATAAAATCGAGTTTTTCCCATCTCTGACTCCCACCACTGTAACTCCTGTGTAGCCAGAATCCACAGCGGCGACCATCGTAATGACTCTGAGCAGTGAAGCCTAGGAACCCGAGGGAAAGCAAACTTGTCAACCCCGCAACGAATTTAATCAGATAATAGAAGGAGTAGGAAACATGAGTTCCAACTTCAATTCTCGCAAAGCGGGAGACAAAAAAATTCAATAGCATTAAGCCAGAATTGAGAGAAGCACAGACAGTGATTTTATTAAATTTGTTGGACCTAAGTGGTGAGCTGTTTATTATTTAGGATGCCAATAATATTTATGGCAAAAAGTTTGAATGCACGGAATTAGCGCTTGTTGGTCTAAATACAATAGAGGGTGACCATTACAAAAAAAAAAACTTGAGAGGTGTCAAGGCCCACCCGGATGGAACGAAGTTCCTTTCGATTAAGCCATCTAGCGATAATCATCTAAAACAAAAAAGTGTCGTGACAACTTTTTCATAAGAATTTCCGTCTAGCCCCTTTTCGATAACGCGCGATAAGGAACTTCGTTCCAATACTAAAATTTATTTTACTTACTTAAAAAACCGACAGTTTAGACGTTACCGAAATAAATGTTTTTGTTTATTTTCGCTACTTTTTCTTGCAACTTAGTGTAGTTAATACCTTCTCAACAAAGTAGTGACGTCGTAAAGTGTCTCCGCTCAATATTGTAGCACAAGGTTGTAAAGTGTAAGTAATTTGTTCTGTTTACACCTTACTTAACGTGTTTACAAGGATTACTATTGTAAAGTACACTTTTATAGATCGTGTTATCTCTTAATATTTCAAATTAAATAATTTCGCAAAATAAGCGAAAGATATTCCAATATTTTACTACATTTTTGATTGTCTGCCAGAGAAACTACGGATAGCTGTTTACCATCCATACACCATAACCACTCAACTGGGAACGTTACTTTTCGCTAGATGGCGAAACTGGGGACTTCGTTTGGAATCACTACCCTGTTTGAGCCTCATTTAAAAAAAAAAATCCAATAAATTTTAATTTCGATTTTTATTAAACCTTATATTTTTATAAATCTTTATTATTAAATGACGTTGTATTACATTTTCAGCGAAAATATATCATCTCCGTAAAATATGAGACGATTAATAAATGTAAACAAAACAAGTTTTAGAACTGTGCTTAATGCTCCTGCCACAGACTTGGCAAAAGTAAACAAACCAATTTGGTTACCGATCCCAGTTGAGTGGATAAAAAATCACGAAAGAAATTGAATTTTTAGAAGTAAACTTTTAAAACTTTTCACTTGACAACTGACTTTAATTTAAATATTTAAAAGACTGCACTTAGCACTCAAGTAATTTATTGGCACGGGTCAAAAACTTCTCAAAGGCAAAGATTAATCAATAAATATTATAGTTTAATTGGCCATTCGTATTTTGTTAAATAGGTACTTTGTATGTAAAAAACAACTGCAGCTTATTAGTTAAGAATATTTTTGAAGATTACAGTATTTCAAAATATAATTTATCTTTCTCTAATACAGTTACTCGATATTTTCTTCACCAATTTTTGACTGATTTTGTCACAAACTGCAAGATAATCTTTATAAAAATCATGCCTTAATTCGACTTATTAACTTTCTTGGTGGGTGGTGTTTATCTGAAATACAAATTTAATTCAAACTTATTACATTTGAAAACATGGATATACTGTACACACTAGGTAACGACCCCGCAGTGTCTTCTCACAATGTAGAGGCCCATGAGCAACGGTAATCGCTATTACGATCAGGTGGCCCGTTAGCTCGTCTGCCAACCAGTATCATTGACAACATTCGAATTATTGGTAAACGGTTAATCAAAACTATGAACAATTTTCTCAAAGTATCGACACTTTACATAACAAATCTAAAACCAAGCACTTTAAAAAGTAGTTTACGAGGCATAAATCCCAGTGAAAAATGGTTGGCTAAGGACCGTTCGGAAGTTGAGAAAAACTTGAAATCTCAGCACAGCATCGTAAACACAGACCGCGCGGTCGCTTGAGATCGTAGTATTTAATGAGGAATAAATATTTATAGGTTTCTTCGGTAACTTCGCTTGATGCTTAAATTTTTTGATAATGAACTTGCTGTACGATCGCATGAATTTTACAGTTTGAAAGTAAAAACACTCTTTTTTTGTCATTGTCTCATAACTGTTCACGAAGAGTCTTGAAGAGAGGGACCTTAACCTATGGGTCTCTATAGTCAGCTATGGGGATAAAAGTGTTTTTTCATGAAATTTGGATAGATTTCATTGATGTTTACTACGGCAAAACATATAATTTTTCTCTACTGTAATTATAATATTTTAACTCGACGTTTCAACTAATAACTATGACTCTTCACTATGCCCTATATCTTTCAACTTTCACTCTGTGTACTGTATTTTTATAAAAAGGTAAAGTTATTATTCAATAATAATTAACCAAATACTTCATTATCTTTCAAAATATACCAATACAATGAAAAAAACATACAAATTTGTCCACCTAGGCAAAAACATAGTCGATTTAAACACATCCTTTTAGACGTAGGTTAAGATTACGTAAGTAAAAATAACGGTGATACAAGCAAGCACATGACGTGTCATATATTATTGTTGATATCAGCAGAAACTTGTCCAAGTCATGCTTCTGAAGTCGCGCAAGCATTTCAATGGCGCGGAAAATGTTGAGAACAAGACCAGAGCTCTGATTCGAAACGTTGTACATGAAACATTAGAAAATAAAGTTGAGTCGCTATGAATGTGTATGGTTGAGTTTTGTAAAAAAACTTAAAATGTGCAATTATTGCTCACATAAAAGAATAACCGAGTTAAATAAAGTGGAAAAAATATTAATTTGTAACTGTATTTTTTCAATCTGTCGATTTATAGGCGAAATTTGACATTAATTAATAACTTTGTTTACATTTTAATAGCGCAGTCTTCGTACATTTAATATGAGATATATACATTTACTTCTAAACATTCTTAATCAATTTGTTTAACAGATGATAAAAAAAAATACTTTTTTTTAATTCTCATTCATTCTTTTTATTTAAGATCAATGCATGTTATTGATGGCCACAAGTAGATGCATCGTGACCATACCACCCTAAATGTGACCAACAATAACCTGTTCCAGGCCAAGGCAAGTTACTAGAAGGAATCAGCACGGAACCGGTCGTTATGGCGAAATTTGGGGCTATTTCAACTTGTAAACGTCACAAGCTGTTGTTTGATGTCCCGTATTAAACTCATACACCAATTTGCTTATATAGGCATTACATGCAAACTCATAAGCAAGAACAAGACCTACACACTAGCTCGATGATGCAAAAACAAATTCAAATTTCAATAAAAATCACAATCCACTTACCCATTCCCAAATATTCTCCTCATCTCACAGGATACGCAGTCGATTGCGCGTCTCCAACTCCCTGTAGCGAAGCCGGATAACATAGAGAAATTGTGAGTCGCTCAATAAATTGTTATGTTGTGCTTCTAATGTATTATTGTGTCGTAAACACATGGGGAATTACGAGTTACTGGAATTGGAAAGATGCGATACAGCCTTGTTTTTGTGGACTATCGTATTGTTAGTAAGGTAAGGTTAGTAAGGTAGTAAGGTAAGTTTAGGTTTTTCTAAACTTTTTCTTAAAGTAAGAAGATGTAGGTTAGTTTATTTTCATGACTGATTGAAACAATTCAGTTGATACAAATGAATGCTTGTTCTGGAATAACATTAAAATTTTATCAAAATTTGAGTCTTCGGGCTATGTTTAAAATCATAGCTCGTAAATTTCCATCATCATTTTGCGATGGAAATTTACGATTTGTTGTACACGATCGTGTAACAGACTTTTTTCTGTATCAACTGATTTCGATAAGTATTCTTTTGTTTGACAAACGATAATTTGTATGTTATCTTGTATTAATTTGGTAAATAACAAACAAAAAGTTTTTTTTTTTATAAATAATACTTACCTTGGCATTGAAGAGATTCAAGAGCCACGCTAACCGTTTATAGTGAGTTGGGCTGTAAGCTCGTTTATCAGTCTAACATTTTCAAGAAAAAAATAGTAAATAGAAGTCCTCAGTCTATTTTTTTTTTGTTAAAATGTTCCTTGTTTAAAAAAAACTTGAGAGGTGTCAAGGTACACCCGGATGGAACGAAGTTCCTTTCGATTAATTAGTGAAGGAATTGTAATAAAATTTTATATTTTTTAAGTTATATTAATTAGTTAGTTTAAAACGTCTGTCTCTCTCTCTTATTCTTCTTCTTATAATAAGAGAGAGAGACAGACGTTTTAAACTAACTAATTATTATAAGTTAAATAAAATATTTTGATCACAGCGCCATCTAGCATTAATCATATAAAACAAAATAAGGAATTGTTTTACAAGATTTTAATCACAGCGCCATCTAGCGATAATCATCTAAAACAAAAAAAATGTCGTGACAACTTTTTCATAAGAATTTCCGTCTAGCCCCCTTTCGATAACGCGCGATAATGAACTTCGTTCCAATATCACTCGAAATTCCTATCAACCTGCTACTTAATTCACAAGCCAAATACTATTCGGAATCGATCGCAATAAATCAATCTATATTAATATGGGAAGGCGAACCATGAATAATTTGTGTAGTAAATGTGATTAGGAGGGGATTGTGGGACCCTGTTGCAGGATCATTAATTTCGTAGGGGTAGATGTGTGACGTCAGAGCTGTACGAATGCATTGCTGTTAGACTGTGATTAATAAGCGGTTGTGGTGGATTTAGTTTTAGTTTTGTATTTGGATAGAAATATTAGTTATGAAAAGAAACATTTTTGGAACGAAGTTCCTTATCGCGCGTTGTGATAGGGGGCTAGATGGAAAAAAATCTTACAAAAAGTTGTCACGACACTTTTTCTGTTTTAGATGATTATCGCTAGATGGCGCTGTGATCAAAATCTTTTAAAACACGTTCCTTATCGCGGGCTACGTTAGGAAAAAAAAATTATAAGATATCTTTTAATCGAAAGGAACTTTGTTCTATTCGGGTGTCCCATGACACCTCTCAAGTTTTTATTTGTCTTCATTTAAGAAAGAGGTGATTGATAATAATGAGATAATGTTTAGTATGAGATTGTACTAAGAAATAGAGAAAATTATACTTCAAATAGTTATTTATTGCTTAAGAGGTAAACGATCCAATGGTAGGTAAACTTGTTAACTTCATACTTTTTTAATTATTTTTGTCATTTGCTTGTAATTACTACTATATACTAGTACTAGCTGCCCCACGCAACTTCGTCTGCGTCGAAAAAATAAAAAAAAAATTAGGGGTGGACTACCCCTAACATTTAGGGGGATGAAAAATAGATGTTGGCCGATTCTCATAGATACCGGATAAGCACAAAAAATTTCAACAAAATCGGTCAAGCCGTTTCGGAGGAGTTCAAGTTCGAACACCGTGACACGAGAATTTTATATATTAGAAGATTTAAGTCACAATTTATTAGGTATTACTTTCAAATTTGAACCAGTTTCTAACACTAATTGAACTTCTATTATAAAACTTAATTCCACTTGTAATATTTTTCGTGTTTCAGATGCTGAGCATTGATGAGCTGTTCACTGCTTGTGCTCAGATACTGTTGAGCTATCTATTATGATACGATTACAAAACATATTTTGTGAATGCAATTTCCTCACATACTTAAAAAAACTTGAGAGGTGTCATGGGACACCCGAATAGAACGAAGTTCCTTTCAATTAAAAGATATCTTATAATTTTTTTCCTAACGTAACGCGCGATAAAGAAACGTGTTTTAAAAGATTTTGATCACAGTGCCATTTAGCGATAATCATCTAAAACATAAATAAGGAACGTGTTTTAAAAGATTTTGATCACATCGCCATCTAGCGATAATCATCTAAAAACAAAAAAGTGTCGTGACAAAAAAAGTGTCGTGACAACTTTTCGTAAGATTTTTTTCCGTCTAGCCCCCTTTCACAACGCGCGATAAGGAACTTCGTTCCAAAACTCAACATATTTTAAAATTCTCTTTCCAACACCCTCTTAAAATATTAACAAAACAAAGCCACGAACTTTGTCTAATAAGTACAAAGTTGGTAGGAAATAAAATAAGGGCAGAGCGACATTGGAAGTCTCGAGGGTATCAGATCGATAGAGTAACTACTAAATCAGCTCATTCCCTCTGTTTAACGGTTCGGGACCGGCCGTACGTTCTCAGACGTAAAACTATACGACTCATGTTCAACGTATGAGATGTTTTTGGGCTAAATAGTGTAGGTCTTTAGTTTTTAAGAGGGGTGTTTGACTGGAGTTCGTGTTGTTTTATGACTGATTTTAGCACCAAAAATATGTATTAAATTTCTTTAAACACTCGCGGTTATCTACATCGCTTACACTATTACTAAACGGGTTCTTACCACGATTATTTTTAATTGAGCGGTCCCGATATTTCAGCACTGTTTCAAGCGCCATGATCACGGGAAGACTGAGGAACTGCGGGTAGGTCATTTAAGAGTAGTCAAATCTGTCTACCCTCTTCAGTAATCTAAATCTAGTTTTGAGACGGCAGCCGATACTGTCAGTGTGGTATGTCGAAATATGAGTTCGAGTTCCAGTGGTACCGGCAAACGAACGAGAAAGAGGATAGACAGATTTGTCGGGACCGCAAAATTAAAAATAATCGTGGTAAGAACCCGTTTAGTAATAGTGTAAAAAATATGTATGTCGATTGGGACAGTAGAGACACTTTATCTTCTGTTTTTTTTTGTAATTTGACGACTTTCATGATGCATAATCATTTGAGTATAGTCCTTAGCCTGTACCTACTACTAATGTAACACTAAAAAGATTTTTACATCAAAAACAAATTTTAACCAGTTTAACCCGTCCGTGTTGTTCCCGGCGCTCTGACATGTCTATCTTTAGATGAGGTTTAAGAAAAGTCCTGTATGGGTAGGTGTTCGATAGCTGTAATTAATAGTTTGAAAATATAATTGAATGGCCACCGCCTATGCCGCAAGACGCCTCTTTGACATGAATTATCTGCGAGAGATAATTCATGTCAAAGAGGCTACGATGAGATTGTAGTCCTACACTGTTCGTTTCACTGTAATTATCCTTAATGGATCCTTGAGTAACAAAGATACTATTTTTCTGGTTTTTTAAATTAATTCGAAGCGCACGCGTTAGTGTCATAGCAGTTATGGCGGGCACCGAGAAGGGATGCACCAGTGGTGCTATAGGTCACAGGCGGAAAAGTGCCGTGGCGAGTTTCCGGTGTGGCCATTTAAACAATATAAATTATACAGTAGATGATAAATAACGGCCCGTCATTGCCCTGGCATTGCAGAGGTCCATGAGCGACGATGCCCGCTTACCATCAGGTGGGTGCCATGTCAAGGGAGACTGCGTTGCTATTTACTACCTACGACCTCGAAGGACTTTCTTAAAACTTCGTACCAACAGCTATTATTGATTTTCAACAAAAAACTTAAGTCAATTCAACCATCAATCATTTGGTTATCACTATCGAAAGAACCCAAAATAACCTTAAAAAATAGTTATAGGACAGAAAGCACTTAAACTAACAAAGTTTCACTTATTAGATTAGACTCATATCTTAAATTCAGATATCCTTGCGCACATAGCCGGTTCATTTATCTAGCTATAGAACGTCGGCACATACATAAATCATTATTGATAGTACGTAGAGCTACGAATAATGGTGGATGTGTTAAATGGTGATTTGAAAATGATGTGCTTATTCTAGTTTAGATGCGGTTTGTTAAGATGTGACGATAATTTTTATAAAGATTTTTTACATTTTGTAAAAATCGGCCAACTCGATCAGCCTCGAGTTTGTATTAACTAGCGCACACTGAAGCCGCAACGAACAATCTAATCTGTCAGATTTTACAACAAATTGTCATTGTACATGGGAATTAGTAGTAATCTATTTTAATAAGTAGCGCTCGCTGGCGATTATCGCTGGCGATGTGACCTCCGCGCCCGGGGCTAGGTGCGTCCCCTGCGGGAAGCTGTTCGCGATAGGAAGGTCCAATCTCGGCGGTCCGTGACGGAAGCGTGGAAGAGACGTCTCGCTAACCCCACATGGGGTCTACGGACCGTCGAGGCGATCCGCCCGATCCTAGATGATTGGGTGGGTCGTGGCGCAGGACGCCTCACCTTCTGGATGGTGCAGATGCTGACCGGGCACGGGTGCTTCGGTCGGTATCTGCACCGGATCAAGACCGAGCTGACGGCGAGGTGCCACCATTGCGTGGGATGTGACCAGGACACGCCGGAGCATACGCTCGCGCGCTGCCCCGCATGGGAGAGGCAGCGCTGTGTCCTGGTCCAACAAATAGGTCCGGACTTGTCGCTCCCGGGCGTCGCGGCGTCGATGCTCGTGAGCGACGAGTCCTGGAAGGCGATGCTCGACTTCTGCGAGTCCACCATCTCGCAGAAGCAGGTGGCGGGGGCTGCGAGAGAGAGGCTTTACGCCGCTCTCAACTTGCCAACCCGCCGCCGTCGAGCAGGGGGCCGGGACCGGGATCTCGCCCGGATTCTGGCCCCCTAAGAGTTTCGGGTCCCCAACGCATGCGAGTGCGAGCGGGGACCCAAGAAGGTGCCGTGTCTCGCTCAACACGCCCTTAGCACTAGAGCATCCGGGGGATGGTAGACCGCGCTCCCCGACCCACGCTGGTTCTGACCCAGCGGGGTATTCCGCGGGAGGGTGACACGCGGTCCCATCTTGGCGGGCTTCGGAAAGCCCGCCGACCGAGAGAGCCGGTGGCCGTATTCGCCGGCGGCTACCGGTTCGGCGTCCGGGGACGGAGCGACGGGAAAGCATGCCGATGGCGTAACGCGTCGCCCCGTCCCTCCAAACCCCGTGCTGGGTTCTGGCCTCAGCCGGGGTTCGGACGCTGAGTGTGAGCGGTTGGAGGTTTTAGTGCGGTTCAACTCCCACATACCCCGCCCGCGGGGCGGGCGGGGATCCCGTGATTTCCTCCAACTGAAAAAAAAAAAAAAAAAAAACGGTCGGATAATATCTAAAACACAAAAACAAAAGTGCATCAAAATACCACATCAATAATATTCTACATTCAATGTTTGCGCCCTATAACTTAGCTTGAGATAGGGGCGTCTTGAATAATGACAGTTTTTCACACGTTCGACACGTTCAAAGGGTGGGGGCGAGTTTAGATACCAATAGTTTTCTTTCTTACGTTTATAAAACGTGATTTTTGTACGAAAATGTTAATCAATTCTGAAGACGGGTTTAGATGGCTTAATAATGTCATTAGTGAAAGATAATTTATAAGACTTGGTTTTTACTGGCTTTTTAAAAGGCAATTTTGCTTTGTTTATTTTAATGCTTAAGCCCAGATTCAACGGGTCCCCAACGCATGTGAGTGCGAGCAGGGACCCAAGAAGGTGCCGTGTCTCGCTCAGCACGCCCTTACGTCAGAGCAACCGGGGGATGGTAGACCGCGCTCCCCGACCCACGCTGGTTCACGCTGAGTGACACGCGGTCCCAACTTGGCAGGCTTCGTAAAGCCCGCCGACCAAGAGAGCCGGTGGCCGTATCGACGACGGCCGCCGGTTCTGTGTCCGGGGGCGGCGCGACGAGAAAGAGTGCCGATGACGTAACGCGTCGCGTCGTCCCTCAAAATCCCGTGCTGGATTCTGGCCTCAGCCGGGGTTCGGACGCTGAGTGTAAGCGATTGGAGGTTTTAGTGCGGTTCAACTCCCACATATCCCACCCACGGGTGGGGATCCGGTGATTTCCTCCAACTAAAAAAAAAAGCCCAGATTCAAAACTATAACGAAAATACAAATGAACTATAATTTTATCAAGTTGTATTTTAAAGTTGTCTCTCAAACTTGTCCCACCATAAACGGGCCCTTAACCTAGATACCACACACCTGATGACACTCATGAACCTCTGCAATACTACGGCATTGGGGGCCTTTACCCTACTATACAAGGCTGTTCTTAAACGGTCCTGAAACATCACAGACAAGCTCTTATTATGTCCATACGGAACTTCTCTTAAACCTCCCATCACCTATACTATACATGATTTTTAAACCTCGTCAATATTGGTCCTGACACATCAATGACCAGCTGTAAAGTTACGACCATACAGAATTTCTGTTAAACCTCATTTAAAAAGGGACAATATCGATTTTAAAATCTCATTACACAAAGCCTCGCGATCTTATTGGTTTATTTGTAACATCCTTATTATCCGCGGACTACAGAACTCTTTGTCAATTCAATTACTATGCCCGCTCGACTATACAGTCTTTATTTTATTGAGCGAATGCTTAACACGATTTGGGGACCCGCAGTATTATTGTACGCGGAAAAACCTTTTCGGTAACGATGTTTGGGGCGAAGGGGGTCGCAAAATATCTGAGATTGAAATTTTATGTTTATTGATACCTTGGTTTTCATTTTGGATGTCGTTACGTTGAAGGTTGTGGAAGATAAATATTTTTGGAGAGTAATGTAGGTGTTGTTAAATTTTATATGATATCTAATTTATTGATAAGTTACTTACCCTCCGTAAGTTTAACATGATATCCAATTAAATAATAAGTTGATTATTAGCTTGTGAAATTTCTCTTCGTAAGTTGTGTGGGATATTTTTTATTTGCAAAGTATAAAACCTAAGTAAAATTTAAGTGTATAGTCCATTTATAAAGGAAATATCTGGCTATAATATCATAGTTTCAATATAAATAGGGATCCATACTAAAAGTCCAATGATCCGACAAAAATAGGTAAAAACGGCCTGCCAACCAAAGTTTCGCGGGTCAGCTAGTAAACTATAAAGATTAAATTTTACATTTTAATGCTTATACTCGAAGTTTGAAAGAAGAACAGACTTAAACCTAAGTAAATAAAACACAAATTCTGTAAATCAAAAACTAAAAGAAGCTACAAAACTACACAATAAATAATTTTGAGATACGCCAGACCCCGCGATTTTTATCGTAAACTTTCTGGAAACTTCGATACAGCTCGTCTAATCTCGCTCCGAGTACCAACATAAGGAAATTGAAACTAGATAAAATTTTTGCAATATTGGCAACGCCGGCCCACCTGACTAGAATAAATTATGCTGGGACATGTTGAAGCATTCGTGATTTGAATCAATTTTTGATAATGATTCATTAGGACAATTACCATTGCGTGCTGGGATGTGCTGAATGCCGTAGGCTCGTTTAACTATCATTCAAAAAAAAAAGGATACATTAATTTGCGATTATTATTGCGTTATTTGTTCGCGAATTATAAAAACGTCTCTCAGTCTTCTACTGAACTATATTTTCAAAAATGTATTGATTCTACCAAAAATAATTTATAACAATAGTCTTTTGTGTTGTTACAAATATAGTGGTTGCTGCTTCTTAGTATTATTTCTTAATATTTTCTACATTATAAAAACATTTTAGATTTAAAACGGAATTTTCAAGGACTAGGATAATAAAAAGTATATTATTATTTTAATATATTATTTATATTTTGTTGTATGTTTCTCAAAACTGCTTTCTCATTGCACTAGAAAAATAATCTCCCTAAAGTAAACATTATTTTGATATTAGTTACTCAATTATTTGAACAGATACATTTAGAGATTACTATCACTGCATAATTCATAGCACCTACTGGTTTATCGAATACAATATTCAGCCAATCAGCGTAATCTAACCAATCGTACTAATTAGTCTACGTATGTTAATAGAACATACACAGATCTTGGTTTAATATTACCTGATCTAAGTTCAGGGAAACTGAATTGAATTACTTATACCTAGATTATAGAGAATCTATTTAAATTAAGGTAGTTTATGGTTGACAGTTTTATATTCGAAATGTAAATTTTTGGAAGTTACAATAGTTGCTTGCCCTCGTTTTTCTAAATTCAGCATTAGTCTCTCTCTTTAACTTTTTTTAAAAAAGGGAGAAGAAAACCCCACAGAACAGATAAATAAAAAGGTTTAGGCATTTTGATTTACTTTTAGACATCAATAACATTCAGGTAAGTCTTGGATAAAATAAAAAATATTTAACTGTCTTACGTCTTTCTTAAAAGAACTACAATCGATTCTGAATCACTCTAAGCATGTCACATCCCTAGCAATCTAGCAGGTCGTCCCGGCCAAGATGCAGTTTGAAAAGCAATACGACTTTGAAAAAAATTTCATATTTATTTTGTCGAAACGTGAAAATATGAAAAATATACGTTTCACCGCAAAATATTTGATATCGATAGCTCGTTTGTGAAATGTTTTCACGCTGCATGCGGTTAGATAGAAATCTCGATGTTTTGACATTCACAAATATTGGAAATGTGTGTATGATATTTTTTATTTGTTTTACATCATGATATTTTCTGAGCTGTACCAACAAAGTAGTAACAAAACATGTAAAAAAAAATTGAGAGGTGTCAAAGGACACCCGGATGGAACGAAGTTCCTTTCGATTAATTAGTGAGGGAATTGTTTTAAAAGATTTTAATCACAGCGCCATCTAGCGATAATCATCTAAAACAAAAGTGTCGTGACAACTTTTTCATAAGAATATCCGTCTAGCCCCCTTTCGATAACGCGCGATAAGGAATTTCGTTCCAATAATTAGTGAACTTCTGAAATAATACTTTTTTTTACAATGTAGAGTGAAGTGGGAAGTGTACATTGGTCGCATTAGACCCTCATCGTAAGTCATTTCCATAGCCCACTAGATTTTTAGATTGTTCATAATTCCAGAAATATATTTATTTTTGATTGGATCAATAACGAGCTTACGGCCTACCCGATGGTAAGAGGTTACCTTCGCTTATGAACATTCCCCTGACATTGCAGAGGTTCATGAGTGACGGTAACCACTTCGCATCAGATGGGCCGTTGGCTCGTCTGCCTACATGGCAATAAAAAAAAACATCTGCAATGTCAGACCATTGGGGGCTGTTACTTATCCTATACAGGTTAACCTAGGTTTAAGAAAATTCACAATTTTGGCGGATATCTTCTCATCAGTTAACATATTAACTATATTAATTCTAACTCCCTCAGGTAACTAAAAAATCTAATTAAAAAGCAAACAATTATTAATGAATCTAAACAACTCCAGCAAGATGGCTTTAAATTTAACTTTTAAATTAATGAACCGCCAGACGACTAGACAAACATTGAAGGATTGAATATTTTGATCATTAATTAATTTTATTAATGGTTATTGTTTGTTCCCCTGGTGCAGGCTGTTTTCATAATTTTACAAAATTTGTACAGCGGGTTAAAGTTTTTGGAGACGGGCTTAATTTTAATCAGATGGGCTTTTTATGGCAAAAACATCGTCGATCTTTTGCTCGGTGTAAAAGAAAATAGTGTCTCAAAAAATATATATCCACACTAAACTTAAACAGCCTTATTACTAAACGAGGACTAACTACTAAACCAGGTTTAAACCTCGGTTTAATTAATCTTATTACAAAATGCGTTTTATCATTAATCTATGGTTTTACAATGGTCTAAAGATAAACCTACGTGACCCCTAGTTTAAATTTTTAAACCATGGTTTAAGTTGTAGTTCTTGATTGGTTTTCATAAGAATTTTTCAAAATTACAATTTTGATAGCCAGAGTTCAGTGTTTTCTCTCAATTTACCTAAAAATGGATATAAATATACCTAATTGATTTCGTCGATATTGATGGCAATTAATAGAATCTTCAAATATTTCGCGCCAACCCTAGACATATTAGCAGTTGACACTTGACAGTTTTGACACGAGCAATGACCAGTACGTTCCGTTTTAGGCTCTAAAAATTGATTCTTGGTAAAAGATAAGAAAAAAATCGAAATAATTCAATAACCTCCAACTCAGTTTAAGTAACGCAAAATGTATACTAAGTTTCAATGTTATTAACTTTTTAATCAAAATTAATTACCAATATTAACTCAAAAGTTTCGTTATTTGAAGAAAACGAAACGTTGCAATCGAATGATGTTAAATTGAATTAATGTAAAACTATGATAATCTATGGCTATTTTATCCATAGTTAAACTACGTTTTGTAATATGGACATACTTAAACCATGGTTCTGTACTTAAACCAAGACTTGTTAGTCCGGGTTTTGTAATGAGGCTGAAAATCTTTTATAAAACATCTTATAGCGTCTTCAGTTTTTGCCTATTTTTGCACTTTAGATGTGCAATTTCTAAAAAAAAATATTTTCTCTAATATTATACTAGTGAAATTAAAAGACCAATTATTGATTTTGGTGATGTTTAGTTGGTGCTGTTTTTCGTACCTAGGTACATTTGTAGGTAAAATATTGTTATCCTTACTTTTCCTTATTAGTATTTTAATTGGAAAAGTAACTCTGTCTATCTGTCAGTCTGCTACGCATTGATGAAATTTGACCGGCCCGCTAGTTGTAAATAAACGAGGATACTATCTGATGGTAGTTAGGAACCATGTTTTTCAAATCCAGTTGAGTATTCCCAATGACTTATTAAATTCATCATCGTCGAATTTCCGTCGGATTCACTGAATCCCGCGCCTCGATAGCCTAATGTTTTAATGAAATCTCGTACATAAGACAAATAATTTAATTCCATTATACCCGAGCAATTGTTTCAATTGTTCATTATTAATTAAATTTCGAACCTTGTTGGTAGCGGGCTTTGTTTTATGATGGACAAAATTATTTCAAAGATTTAGTATAGCTAAATTATTTATTTTGTGACTGTTTTTGGATTATTATGTGTCTGTCATTGATGGAGACAATTGATTCTCATATTATAATATTAAGAGTATTATATCAGTAGTCTGCGAGCAGATTTCTCCATCAAATATGTTTTTTTTTTTTAGTTGGAGGAAGGGTGGGGTATGTGGGAGTTGAACCGCACTAAAACCTCCAACCGCTCACACTCAGCATCCGAACCCCGGCTTAGCCCAGAACCCGGCACGGGGTTATGAGGGACGGCGCGACGCGTTACGCCCAAGGTACTCTTTCCCGTTGAGCCGCTCCCTCCGGACGCCGAACCGGCAGCCGCCGGCGATACGGCCACCGGCTCTCTCGGTCGGCGGGCTTTCCGAAGCCCGCCAAGATGGGACCGCGTGTAAACCTCCCATGGAATACCCCGCTGGGTCAGAACCAGCGTGGTTCGTGGAGCGCGGTCTACCATCCCCCGGTTGCTCTAACGCTAAGCCATCAAATATGTAACATTTTCTTGTAGGTATATACATAGGTGTAGGTATATGCATTAGTTATTCAGTCTAGTTGTATTTTTTCTAAAAATGCAAAAAGCTATTTAAGTAAGAATAAAAATGTGTTGGTGCACGAGTTGCACGCCATTGATAATGCCAATAGATGCCATCAACCATCCAAGTTAAATTTTTCAGATGAATGAGCACATAAATAAAAAACAAAAAGACACTAATATAACAGAGGAAGTAACAATATTAAAATTTGTGTCCATAGGGCCACAGCTCAGCATGTGCTGCAGGTAACAATAACTGCAGCGCTGGTTTTCAGCTGAACATACACTCGATGGATCATACACTCTGTTTATACCGCTTTCCTTTTTTATTTCGAGACAAATAAACAAACCTACAGGTTACCTGATGGTAAGTGGTACCGCAGAACATGAGTCTCTACGCTTTCAGGGCTGATCCTATACAAAGCTTAAGCCTCGCTATACAAGAAACATATCATAACGCTTGAGGAATATCATCATCATCATCCCACACTCGTCCACTGCTGAACATAGACCTCTCCCAAAATACGCCACTGAGCCTTATCGTCATTCGCTCCGGGAACACCGAGAATTAATTCTAAAATGTATTCAATTCAAAAAGAATTGTATTGTTTTATGATGATATTACTATATAGCTAAGTGTGTACAATCCTACGGGAATAGCCCGGAGTACGACGTCTGTACAAAGAGGCCCGTTATTACATCAGACTAACGCAATAGTCGAATCAATATTTGACGTCCTCGATCTAGATTAGTTTCAAACTTAGCGATAGGTTTCTTGTGTTTTGTCTTTTGTATTATGATGTAACAGATTCCAGATTGTTTTGACAATTTAGCTTACGTTTATGAAAATTACGGTATGCAATATCCCAGGAGTATGAATTCAGTATTATTAACGCGTCGCGTCACCTCGCCCAATCTCATGTTGGGTTCTGTCCTCGTTCGGATGCTGAGCGCAAGCGGCAGCTTTTAGTGCGGTTCGACTCCCACATACCCCACTTGCGGTGTGCGCGAGCGGGTGGAAGTCCGGCGATTTCCCCCTGTCACAAAAAAAAGATCCTCAACTTAAAAATATTGTAGTTAAGAAAAACAAATAGAGACTAACTAAAAAAAACTACTATTGGCATCCAAAATAACACAACACCTCACCGCATAGGTCCAATCAATTTAATAAAATCAATGTCCATGGTGCTTTTCTCAATTCTGGTGTAATGCTTTTTAAATTTAGACAAGTTAGCTTTCCCTCGGGTTCCTAGGCTTCACTGCTCAGAGTCATTACGATGGTCGCCGCTGTGGATCCTGGCTACACAGGAGTTATAGTGGTGGAAGATGGAAAAATAACTAAAAAATAAAAATATCACAAAAGGCGAACTTAACTTACTTAAACACAACTTTTTGTAGGACTTACCTATTTGAAGTTAATGCAATTTCGTGTCACAGCTAGTCGAATAAACAATTTTACAGTAACAATTTCGTAAGCAAAAACTCAAGCAATTTCGTAAAATTGTTAAAAAAAACGTACTAATATATAAATTGAGGTCAAAGAACCATTTAATTTGGGAAAACATTAACTAAGTCCGAGGCAGATCGACAATTAAGATCCAAGAGTCCAAATGAAAAGCAAACAAGACCTTCGCGGTTTTGCTGAGAATTTATAAATTTTTCATGAAAATTTTGCTGCAATTTCAAATTTACATGACGGAGGCTTTTCCAAGAATTTTGGGATCGTTGTAAATGACAACGTTACTTTTAATTTCTATGCTATGATGTTGGTTTTTGTGAGATAATGACCCTTTTGTATTTCAAATTGAAGACTCTTCTTTGATTCTTTAAAATTGTTACATAGAAACAGTGGTGCAGTTCTTACAATAACTGCTTAATAAATAATATGACTCGAACGGTACGTTTTCAATGGGTGACGAATGTTCGTGCCGTTAGCGTTATAAAATAGTGTCTCTTTAAAAACACTGGACTCTTAAAGCATAAAAATAAAACAAGATTAATAAATCAAGATTAAATTTTCACAAGTGAAAATAAATTTGGTGGCAGTTTACACTCTAATTATGTAATTTTATGTCATATATAAAGTATAAAATACAAACATCAGCTACTAAGTAAAGATGAGAGAAAAATATCCCAAATATTGTGTCCTTCATCAAATATTCTTGAAAACTTCAGTTTTGTGCCAAGTCTTGATTTATAATTTATTCTCATCAAGCAGGTAATTGTTGGTCGTCGTAGGATTGTGTGACGGTAAGGGACGCGTGACGATCCAACCTTATTAACCAGTCCGGAATCTTGCTGTTCTTCACAAACGTCATGTGAAATGACCCTAAAAGTTGGGCCACGAGGTAGACAACTTTAAACACTTAGTTATACAGTAGTAACTTCAATATCAGATTTCGTGGTCATCTTCTTTTTACGGGATCTGATTTTGAAATCCATATTCGAAAATTAATCTTGTCTGTAATCTATAATCACAGCCTGTAAATTAATCTTGTCTGCATCTTTTAAGTTTTCTTTAATTGTATTTCAAGCTATTATTTTTTTAAATAAATAAGAATATATTTCGGGTGAATAAAAGTTGAAATAAACGGAGTTAAAAAATATTGTTTTATCTGCGCTTTCAAACTTAATCTTTACTACTAATATTACAAATGTGAAAGTAATCCTGTCTGTCTGTTACGTTTTCTTGCTTAAACTTCTCCACAGATTTTGATGAAATTTGGCACAAAATAAAAATTAAAATTAAACGACGAATGATCATTTATGACGAAGTGAATGATGCGATTTCTTGTGTGGTCCATTGGTTTCGTGTTAATAATCTCTTATTAAACGCAAAAAAAACCAAATGTATTAAGTTTAGTTTACCAAATGTAAAACAGGTACATAGTAATATAATTGTTGGTGGGGAGTCAATGGAGCTTGTTGAGTCAACTGTATTTCTTGGTATAACAATGGATTCCAAGCTGCAGTGGGGACCCCACATTAATAAATTAGCGAGTAAGCTCAGCTCTGCGGCATACGCGGTAAAAAAAATTAGACTCATTACTAATGTAGACACGGCTCGTTTAGTTTATTTTAGTTATTTTCATAGTGTTATGTCCTATGGCATTTTGCTATGGGGCAATGCAGCCGATGTAGAAACGATCTTTATCTTACAGAAAAGAGCTATACGCGCTATTTATAATATGCACTCAAGGGAATCCCTGAGGGAAAAATTTAAAGAAATTAAAGTTCTCACTCTACCATCCCAATACATTTTTGAAAATTTAATGTATGTTAGAAAGTATATTGAGGAATTTCCTAAAAAGTCTGACCTACATAATAGAAACACCAGGAACAAACATAAACTTGACTTGCCGATTAGTCGATTGCATAAAATAAGAAATTCTTTCAGGTGTTTGTCTGTATGCATGTACAACAAAATCCCACAAGATGTTCAAAACCTACCTATACATAGGTTTAAGAAAACTATTAAAGAACGTCTGTGCAAGAAAGCCTTCTATAAGGTCAATGATTACTTGGACGATTGCACTAAGTGGGAATGAGTTGCTCGCCAAGGTCGTTTCATTATAATAATCGTGTTTTTTTATATATATATTTTTTCTATTTCATCTTTTGTAAAAAATTGTTAAAATATTAAAAAAAAAGGTTAATGCTCATAATAATAATTAAAAAAAAAAAGACATGCCCGCTGAGTTTCTTGCCAGTTCTTCTCAGGACGGTGGCTATAATTATTATTTTTTGTGTCCGAACTGGTGGTAGCTTTTAAATATTGACGTCAACAAGAATGAGCATATCATCAAAGTTGAAAATAAAGTATTTCATTTCATTTCATTTCATTTCACAGCCTACTACTAAAGGTAGCACTTTTTATTGTGAAAAAAAAGCGTGTAATAGAGTTCACGCAAACGACGTAGTAGGCAGGAGCTAGTAAAAATAAAATACACACTGTCTTTTAACAAAAATCGCTCGTCTCCTCGCCCCAGAATAAGGTGCCGTTTCAGTTGACGTTCATTAGCAGAATTGTGAGGCACGTTTAACGTTTATGGTCCGAGGCCTCCCGCAGTTACTGTAATGAGTCGGCTCTTTGTGCCGCGTACCTGTGTCTGATGCCGCTACTATTGTTTTGTAGGTCTGTGTATAGGTGGGGACTTGATAGAAAGATTGTTAATTAAATCTTCGAATTTTGTCAGTACAAAAATGTGTATTTTACAAAATGGTTTGCGAACTGGTAGCCCGTTAGCTGGTTTACTTATGAGGAAATAAAACAAAAAGGTCAATTAAAAAAATGTGATTGATAAGATGATATTATTATTTTTTTATTTCATACAGTGTCAAGTATTATAGTAAAGTTCGATACTAATTACGAATGGACATATTGTACTACATCATATAACTGATGTGAATATAATCTAATATCTAATCTAATATATTATATTATAAAGGCGAAAGTTTGTAAGTATGGATGTATGGATGTATGTTTGTTACTCTTTCACGTAAAAATTACTGAATGGATTTAAATGAAACTTTACCACAATATCAGAATAACACATAGGCTACAATTTTTGAGGTTTCTAATGTGACGTCGCGAATTAGACGGGCTAGACGGGACGAACCTGAAGTACACGCGAACGAAGTCGCGGGCAAAAGCTAGTGGTAATATAATCTTGAAGTAAATAATAACAAAATTGCGTTTCTGTATATTACAATAACAAAAAAAAACATTAAAAGCTATTTATTTACACAATATTGAATCAAAAAAATAATTTAATGAAAACTTTCTTCCATTCATGTCATTTTACAAAATGTCAGATGAGAGTCTATTAATTCTCTATTATGTAATACAATACTAAAAAGTTTTCATTACATGAATGTAACAGTTAACAAAAATATATAGGTTTTTTATAGTTTATTAATATGCACCTATTCTGAATGTCTTCACGTGAGAATCTTATAACACAAGATTTTATCCTTACACATTTTTTGTTTTTAATAAACCATTTTCAATTTATTTTTCAGCGACTACATTAATTAAAAGTTACAATTACTTTATCAAGACGAATACAATTTAAATGTAATTAGAACTTATGTAATTACAAAGTCTAGAAACTTAGTAATTTTAAAACAAAATAACATTATTTAACTGCGCACAAATTATTCAAATTTAACGAGAACCTTGTAAAGTTAACTATTTAGACTGATGTTGTTTTCAAGTACTTCAGGTCAATTTGATAATTGGTGTCCAAGGCGATGAATAATTGTAGAATATACCTACATGTTTTAAATAGAAAAAATAGTTGAGAATGGATCAATTTCCAACGCGAAGATTTAGTGAGAAATATAGAGCTAGATAGTGGGGGAACCCAAGATATAACATTTAATTTTTTTAAAACCAAAACTGTTTTTGTAGTGGTTTACGATAACCTATAATTGAACATAATAGGGAACCTCTAGATTTATCCTAATTTTATTTTATACTAAGTTTATAATGACTGTAGGTGTACTGAACAATAAATAAAAAAAAAATATCATGATAAAATCATGTCATATCATTTTATATTACCTATCAATTTAATGGACGAAATTAGTAGTAATAATTAATTTTTGATTGAATCTAATTTGCCTCGTGTTCAACAATGAAAACATTTGCGCCTAATATAATATTATTGATTTATTTATCAATATTGAACATGAAAGTTGAAACCAAATATTAAACGGGTGTAATGAACACAAATAGTTCACAAATTACACGAACCATATTATTTCGAAATAACGAGAGTAACGTGCTGGGTAAAACACCTTAACTCACTAAATTAAATTTTGTAAACTTATTTTCTGTTTTTTGATCTTTCGCTTATGAGTTTTATATTGAAATAATATTCTTCACTCTGTTTTTTTCCAAGTTTTTTATTCACACTTAAAATAATTTTACAAAGAAACATGAAAGTAGATTTATTTTTTACTAAAACTGAAAAAAATGTTAATGCAGACCTCTAGAACCTTGTGTTTTATTTTTCGAATATTATTTTTCACCATCAGCACGTAAATATCTACAGTTGATTACATCAATTACCGTTGTCATTTCGTCGTAAACAGGTGTCTGTTTGTACCCAGAAAGTTCGTTCACCTATTTAAATCAGTGACCACTTCAATGTAGTACGTCTTCAATAACCAGAACCAAATAAGAACAAAAAGAAAGGGTGCGGCTGTGTTATGGACACGGCCGTTTGTTGTACCTACGTGAATACGTCTCGTAACGGTTTCTATATAAAACCTCGGCCGCATTCATTACGTTGCCGGCACTGCTTGACTCGATCATCATCATCATCAGCCTGTAGGCGCCCACTGCTGGACATAGGCCTCCCCCAAACCTCGCCACATCGATCGGTCCTGCGCTGTCCGCATCCAGCCACCTCCCGCGGTCCTGACCAGGTCATCGGTCCACCTTGTGGGACTCGATCATATGATGTTTTATTGGTAGGTACCATTCGATTGCTGTATTAAACTATTGCCTTACTTAGCGTAATACATTCTTTGATTTTTTAGCTATCCAGTGGTGCAACTGAAATTTGGATGGAGATGATAGATATGTAGCTATAACTGTACTGTACTGTACTGTACCAACCCATTACTGCCCACTGTTGGGCTCAGGTCTCCTCAAAGAGGGATTAGACATAGTCCACCACGCTTGCCCAGTGCGGATTGAGGACGACACATATCTTCAAAGGATTTTTAGAATCCTTTTCCGATATGCAGGTTTCCTCACGATGTTTTTCTTCACCGTTTTTAGCCAGTGGTGTTGTGAAAAATTGCACATAAATCTTTTTCACATTTAGATTTAGAGGTACAAGCCGGCCGGTTTTGAACCTGCGACCTCCCGTTCGGAAGGAAGCGCTTCGACCACTCGGCCACCACAAGCTATAGCACTAAACTGTATCCCCCGATTTTGTTATCAATCGTTTTTTTGGATTGTCTCCCTATGGAAGCAATTTTAAAAACGTATCCACGTCAAAATCGAATTTTCAGAAATCCCAAGTTATGTAATTTTCCCCGCACAGTACACTAATGAATAAATACTATGCACGTAGCCATTACGGTTAATTGTGAGTTTCGAATCGCGGGCAAAATCTATTTTAGTTGCCGACCCGACCTCAACAATCGCTGCAATTTATCGAACATTAACCAACTTTAACTACGATAAACATGCCAAACAACTATTTGAATAAATAATTTTGCGGTGTTTGTAGCACAGAATAGAATTTCTTCATTACAAAACAATTTTAGGTTGTATTTGCAATTTAAGCTGCAGTTTTGGTGCAACTGTAGATTTTTGTTGTTAGATAAGGTGTCTACAGCATACTTTGTACAGATTACCGTAGACCATGAACAGATTATCTATCACATAGAACTCTTTTAACCTCTTTTAATGAAGAACAACGAAGTTGTAATGGGTACAATAATAGGCTGAAAACATGCAGGAGAGATCTTAATCTGTTTTGTAATTTTTATAGTTTTGTTCGGCTGTAGAGTGCTTGTTTGGCCCATCCACCAAGATTTTTCAAAAATCAAGACTTATATTCTGTCCAGGTGGTTACCCAATATATAAAAATAAATATTTTAATTTCAAATCAATAAAAAACTAATTTTAGTTTGATTAGTGACACGATACGTAATCAAAAGTCCATGCTTGTTTGGCGTATCTAGTTATCTACAGTTTTAAAACACTAATGTTTGTTTCGTCTATCTACATCAAATCCACCAATGACAATCCACAATGATATTTTAAAGACGTACTCATTTCTTATAAATAATTTCAGTTAAGTTTCCTTAATTACCACAAATTTATGAAATTATTTAATTCGAATGAACTCAAGAATAAAACGTTAACTGATTAGCTACCACATATATTTCAACATATTAAATCAAGAACATAACAATATCTACACACATAATTAAAGCTAGTAATTTTCTGTTGAACAAGGTAAATAAGATCTATTGGAATTTATTCAGAATGTACATTATATTCCTTAAATATTAAACAAAGATCGAATCAATTCCGTTGAGACTAAAGTTACTATAAAAAAAATATTGTAGTTTTAAAGAACAAGATATAAGAAACCCTTACTAATATTAAAAATAAGAACGTAAATCTGTCTGTTCGTAACACTAAACTCATGAACTAATGAACCGATTTAAGTGTTAATTTTTATTGAAATAAAAAGCTTTTTAATTCAACCGTTGTCACTTTGATTAAATCGCGGGTCAGCAAGTAGTTTAAATAAATATAAGCTATATTTGTAAGTCCTTAAAAATTACACATTAGAAAAATTGTTTATTTTTTTTTTCATATACAACTTTCATCTTATAGGTAACTAGGATAGTTAAGCCAGAAATTAACGAAACAATGATTCTCCCATAAAACTGTTTTTTTTTATGAATAAAACCAAAATTAACGCAATAAAATCGAAAACATGAGAACACAATTAAGTTAGACGTCCAATAAAATAATAATTCACATTCTGATAGTATGCAAAGCGTTTGAATTTGTTTTTATAGACGATTATCCTTTGAGTGGTTGAGTGCCGACGAGGGAGTACGTACAAATAGGTTTAAAAAACTTGCAGTAGATCCACTACAATAATAAATTCAATCTTAATTTTTGTAACAAAAATATTGCAGTTTTACAAATACATACCTTTAATTTGCTTCAATTCTTGTTTGAAGAAGGACAAGTCATAGCACTCTGGAAAAACCGACCTACAAACCTGTGCTACAAAAGGAGGAATAATTTAACTTTGAAAACGTATTTAAGAGTATTTTGTTAAATATCTACGTATTGAAGAGGAAAATTTGCCATTTTTGTTATTTTCAATTTACTACTTTTTTTTCTATTGATTTTGAGAAATTCCTCTGCCCACAAGAATTAAGTTGCGTAGAGTAAAGATAAATCTTGAGCATTTATTACAGGACCCGTCGTTATGGCGAGGTTTGGGGGAGGCCTATGTCCAGCAGTGGACGTCTATAGGCTGATGATGATGATGATGATGATGATGAAAGGTATGTTGTAGGAGACTCCCAGTATTTCCTGACAATGCAGAGGTCCATGAGCAATAGTAACGTTCTAGTGCCCAGTTAGGTCGTCTGCAAGGCAATAAAAAGGTGAAATTGCGCAAGTCACTTAGTTTTGAATAAAGTGGCCAAAACGTAAAATTTTCAAAACTAACCTACTACAATACTATCGGACTGTGGCATCAGTAGCAGTATAATTTTACAACTGCTGGAGTTGGAGTGTTTGAACACTTTTTTCAATTGCAAACGCTGCGACGTTATTTTTTAGGGTTCCGTTAATGTAATGTGACAATTACATACTCTTAGAATCCACGACGATGTTTTCATTCGAAGAATTGTTTTTATACGTTTTTTATCAAAAAACTAGCTGTTCGATTGAAAGCCCGCCGATTCGCCTGCGGCCGCCGGTTCGGCGTTCGAGGACGGCGCGACGGGAAAGAGTGCCGAGCGCGTAACGCGTCGCACCGCCCCTCAAAACCCCATGCTGGGTTCTGGCCTCAGCCGGGGTTCGGACGCTGAGTGTGAGCGGTTGGAGGTTTTAGTGCGGTTCAACTCCCACATACCACATACCACCTCCAACTGAAAAAAAAGGCGTTATTAAGTTATGCACTTAGCAAAATTTGGTGATTCATTTAAATTATAGATAGTTCTATGAACTACGGATTTTTCTGTTTTAACTTTGTATGGGTTGGTATTTCAAATATTCTGAAGTTACTGATTAAATTATTTATATAGGTTGCTAGATTTAAAAACAACATAGATAAACGAGCCTACGGCCCACCTGATGGTAAGCGGTCACCGTCGCTCATGAACCTCTGCAATGCCAGGGCAATGAGGGGTTGTTATCTATCACTTACCCATACAGGACTTTTCTTAAACCTCGTTTAAAGAGGTCGTTTTGTTTATCTTAAAAGTTGTGGAGATGTTAAATTTGTCAGGTAAGTGCATTCAATGTTTTGTAAAACTACGTTTGGTCACAGGCACTAATGCTTGGTCATTCGTTGATTTTTATTTATTTCGCTATTTTTCTAATAAGACAACTTCAGTGACAGATATTAGGAACTTGTTACAAAGTAATCTCAGAACACATTCACGTTATTTGGATTCTTCTAAATCGTCCAGTCTAGACAAACAATTTGTCGAAGAATTGGAAAAGTTTGAAACTACGAAAATGCTTTGTAATTCATACTATATATGTGTTTTAGATTATTTTTAGATAGTAATAAATTTGTGATAAAAGTTAACTTTACAATGCAGAAACTATAAGTTTTTAGTGTCTACATTTAATTTCAATTGTGCTAACATTTTGGCTTATGATGCCAGAAAATTGGAGAACAATCCTATTTAATATTACATTTACCCTGACATTGCAGAGGTCCATGAGCAACGGTAACCACTTATGATCAGGTAGCCTGTTAGCTCGTCTACCTACAAGGCAATAAAGAAAAAAAAGTCAGCTTTTAAGATCCCAAATATCCGTACCAAATACATCATATTATTGCAATGTCACGTGATATTCATTTGTGTGCAAAATGTCAGCTCAATCAGACAAGGGGAAGTTTCAAGATTCCACCCGAACTTACATAGGTACATTAGTACATGGTTCCATCCAGTGCAAGTTAATATAAAGCTTGTAAAAATCATGCAGAACCCTGAGATTTGAAACAGTTTCTAACTGAGTGTTGTAATCATGAACCAGGGGTGAATGAACGCACGAGATCTGACATGTCTCGGTTATGAATTGAAATTTCATATTTTTAATTAAATTTTCATATGTTTTCAAGATATTAAAATTAAAATAGTCTAGAGAATATTCTTGTTAAATGTAATGTTTCAAATATTTTGCATTAAATTTATAGCATTCCATTGTAATGTTTAAAGTGGTGGGTATTTTTGGGTATTTACAATTCTTTTTTTTCTTTAATTATATAACGAAGTCTTCTGCGTGGTTCGCATTTTTATTTAATTTAGTTGGGAAGCAATGAGAGGGATGAGAGTTATGTTTTAAAAGAATATGATGCAACTATTTGGCGGGTTGCATTATTCAATGTGTTACGGATACAATAGGTAATCTTAATTACAGAAAATACATTATCAATTCGGTATAGATGTATCGTAGACGATCCAACGCGTCATCAAATCAATGTGGACATAACACTTCGTCTGCTTTCGAAGGATATATGATCTCTACCTCCCGAATCCCCAATTACAATCGAGAGCTCATCCACCACTGCCGCCATTTTTGTTTGAGTTTCAATGCTTCCGTACTAAAACTAAAGGATCTGTTTTAGGCCACCTACAAACACCGGTTATTTTTCTTAGCTGGGCCTTTATCTCGGTCACCCGAGGTCGGCGACAACAAAAGGCGCTAAGTAGCTACGCCGACAAAAACACCGGCCCGAGATACCAACGAAACGGTTTTTGTGCAATAGGGATGAGATGAGGTATATCGATGTGTAATAATTAAATTCGCTATGATATACCCTCAAACTGCCGAAGCTGGGTCTCATAAGAAGGTCAGGTATAGATCACAACGCTTGCTTAGTGCGGGTTGGAGACTTTTCACATTATCTTCGAAGGTTTTTAATCCTTCTCAGATCAACAAGTTTTCTACGTTCTTTGAACGTTTTAACCAATGATATTGTGTTATATTGGACGTAAATCACGATCGCGATTAGTTACCTCCATTAATAGACAGAGCTCACCTCGGTAAAGGGAGAAGGGATAATCCACCAAACACCGTTAATACTAGTGACTATTTCAATGAAGTTTTAAGTTAATTCGCTGATTTTATCTAGTACGCAGAAGAAGGCAATAGAGACTGTTTAGACTTGCAAGAGTAACCCTTTCTTTACACACTGCATTGGATTACTGTGGGTGAACATTGCTATTGATCTTATCTCCTCCAATAAGGCACAACCAAAAATCCATTTCATCCACATAATTTAAAATTCAATTAGTGTTCTAACAATCACCACAAGTAACACTTAATTTTCTCATCCTACCCACAAATTATCAAACAATTTTTGTTTCCTAACAAAAGTTTGTTAAAACATGTAGAATGTAACAATAGTCTCCTCTCTAAAGTGTTATCAGATCAGGAGCTACAGACGCTAATGAACGTGTTTTTTGTTTCCCGAATTATGAATCCCCGCCCACGGCTGGGCTTAATGTAATTTGTCAAACTGATTAAATACCGGAGTCGCCGTTTTAGCCTGGAAATGTATCTAGACGGTACGTTTTTTGCCTTCAAATCAGTTGACTGTGACGTTTAATGCTCCTTTTTATGAGTCTGGTCTTTTTACGATTTATTTTGACTGGTGCTAGAGTTTGATTTAGTTCTTTAAAAGAATTTGAAGTCGATTTGCGCTGGTTCTTTTGGTGTCTACGACCTTAACGGGAAGTTAAACTCAATTTTAATAATCAAATGCAATGTAATTATCTAATTGAAGTAATAAAATTTAGTACCAACCTATGCTACTGATCTGAGAAGAAAGAACAAACTCTACAGACAGAAAGTGAATTTGAATCACTCCTATAGGTAAGAATCATTAATGATGAGTGTATCGTAATAATAAAGAATACATTGAGCCACTGGAGACGGGGTCTACGACCCAAGCCATCAGTGGTCAGGGCTCAAGAGAGAGGAATTCCTCCTCACAATACGTGCCGTGAAGAACGACCGCCTTCTGAATCAGGCCCTTTACCCAGCCGGAGAGCGAAAGCTTCTCTAGATGACGGTCGAAGTGAAGAATACATTGTAATAAAGAATTTATTAAATTGTATTTTTAAATTTTATTTTCTTATTAATGTATTTTTAAAAATAGAATGTAACAAAAGTGAATAAATGAATATACAGACAAGAATACATTGTATATTGAAGGACTCGAAACTTTTCTAAATCTACACCTACCAGCATTAGACAAACGTAGACCTCCGTAGAGTGGGCAATGAGTTAATTCAATACAGAAAATATATTATGATTATTTCATTTTTCTCTGAACAAAATAACAATTGCTTTTATTTAGATTTCATTTCAACCACAAACAATGAGTTGATAGGAAATACAATTGATTTAGTAATGTTTTCTAATGAAAAACACGGAAAATCCCTCAGAATAAGGCAAAGAGAAGTTTCTCGACAGCCGAGCTGAAGGCTGAACTCGATTTGAATAAAACATAACGAGGAAAAGCCAAAGGTTCTAGGAACACGTGAAGGATGTTTGAATTTCAGAATCAAAATAATGAAACCATAGTACTGCTCTGTGTAAACAATAGTCACTCTTATTTTTAAGAGCTTAAGGTCCTTTAGATCAATTTATTTGCATGAGATGTATATAAGCAAGAATGAAGTGTAAATGTTATATTTTTACTAGCTTTTGCCCGCGACTTCGTTCGCGTGGACTTCAGGTTCGTCCCGTCTAGCCCGTCTAGTTCGCGACGTCTATAATATAATACTATTATACCGCAATTTTTTTTTTACGACGTTAGAAACCTCAAAAATTGTAGCCTATGTGTTATTCTGATGTATAAGCTATATTGTGGTAAAGTTTCATTCAAATCCATTCAGTAGTTTTTACGTGAAAGAGTAACAAACATCCATATATACAAACTTTCGCCTTTATAATATATATTAGATTTGTAGAATTTTGGTTATTTCTTATATATTTCTAGTATACAAATATACATTTTGCTAGCTTTGATGTGTTTGATTAAAAGTAACAATGATGTGTTTAACGGCGCGTAGATTAAGTGCGACGCCATAAATCACATTAGTAATAGTTTATCTTTTAATTTGGTTCATTTTTTATTGCTCCGAAATAATCCAGACTTTTTTAAATATACCTTAGCCTATCCGCAATTCACAGTCCTAGGTTTACTTTTGTAGTAAAGACTGCTTGACTTCATTGTCAGCTTACAGAGAAACTAATGTTGATAAGACTGTATTTGATATTCATATATTAAAAAACTCGACTCAGACATAATTTCACACTCATTCAGTTTTCTTACTGATTCATATATTGAAAGCAGGCCACAGATCTAATGCTATTACAGCTAAATACATTAAAAATAATCCAAACATTACTAACAAGATATAATCCCCAAGGTGCAAGTAATATAGTTCTTACTATAAAGTTCTAAACAAAGTCAGTTTAAACTTAAACTATATCTAAGTAGCTTATGAACTCTGGTGGGAGAGGTGAGATAAAATTGGATAAATAAAGTTTACGCTAAAGTATTATAGGAGGATGATCTTATTCCAATAAACTGTGCTCATAGGATAATGTTCGTTCATTTTCAGCTTTGACAAAACAGCATTTGTAAGAAGGAAAATAATTATTAACTTGAAAAATTATGATCATTTAAAAGTAGACATTATACGTAGTAATAATAATATGTTGAGGGCTATTTTTTTATAGTTATTTAACCATTGCGGAAGTCACAGATAGGCGTGTAGATAATAAAATTCATTTTCAGCATCATTAATTTTCTTCAATCATAGAGGAGGTGTAAATTATTTAATTTACAATTAATAAACAGCATTTTCTGAAATAAATACACGAGCATACATTAACGGTTACTGTCGCTCATGGACCTACCACAGCTTTTTAACCTCGTTTGAAGAAGGACAACATTCAACGTGTTAGCTGATTCTTATTTTAATCCCACAAGAATCCTACAACCAAAAGATTTACCTAAAACTACAACAGACCAAAAACGAGTTATGAAAATGTTTTAGTTATCAAAATGTTTACATAAAACATATCTAATCTTAAAACAAAAGAATAATCTAAAGTTTAAGTCCCAATTAAACCACAGTTAATGTTACGACATCAAAACTGACAACAGGACTTCTGCTCGCATTTACAAATGTACCAAGATAATTTAACATTGTCCGACTTCAGCTAGACTCTCGGTGTGTTTCTAAATAAATTAGCTTTATTTGTAGTGTTCACTTGAAGCAGAAATTGTTTGAAATTATTTTAATTGCGCATTTAACGGACGGCGACACGGTAACATAATTATATTCACTTTTTGTTTTAGTAAACTTTGAAATAACAATTTAGGTGGTATACCATGATGCAATGCATATATTTTTTTAATCGTCTCATATTTTACGGAGATGAAATATTTTCGCTGAAAAAGCAATACAGCGTTGTTTAGTAATAATGATTTACAAAAATATAAGGTTTAATTAAAAATCAAAATTAAAAATTATTGGAAAAAAATGTTTTTAAAAGTGGCTCAAACACGGTATTGATTCCGAACGAAGTCCCCAGTTTCGGCATCTAGTGAATAGTGACGTTCCCAGTTGAGTGGTTATAATAAAAATAAATGGGTAGTTTTTTTTCAAAATTCGAATGTTTATTAATTTTTTTTGTATAAAACTGTTTACATCCAGTGTTTACCCGCATCAAAAAGTATACCTAACCTTAAGGACTCTTCAAACTATAAAACATTTTTCAATTTCTAGACAAAACAAAAGTGCTAAGTCACCATAATTAAAATATTCTAATACATCAATAGAAACTCAAGGTGATAGGACACAATAGTCTTTTGTTATTAAGAAGATAAATTCGTTTAAAGCCCTTGTCCTTATTAAGGGCTCGATTCTCTGAAGGGCAGTGCTCTTTAATAGGGTTGACGAGTAATGTTACCATCATTAAAATATCACTAAAAGGGCTTGTATGGTCAGTACTGTTTTATTTGTCAAAAGGTTTAGGGCAGTGATATAAAGGAATAATGATAAAATTATAATTTCAAATTCTTGTTATTAAAATTATGAGTTCTGCTGGCATGGCATAATATGGTGTAGGATTTGGTTGTATTTTTGGAATGTAGTTCCTTATCACGCGTTGTGAAAGGGGGCTAGACGGAAAAAATTCCTACGAAAAGTTGTCACGACACTTTTTCTGTTTTAGATGATTATCGCTAGATGTCGCTGTGATCAAAATCTTTTAAAACACTTTCCTTATCGCGCGTTACGTTAGGAAAAACAATTATAAGATATCTTTTAATCGAAAGGAACTTCGTTCTATTCGGGTGTCCCATGACACCTCTCAAGTTTTTTTTGTCTATGGCAAGGTAAATTTGGTCTCAAATAATATAATTTTCAAGGTTAAATAATCTACAGATTTTCATTTAATTCTTCTTCTTGTCCTTTAATTGAAACTTTATTAAAAACTAGCTGCTGCCCGCGACGTCGTCTGCGTGAACCCTATGACCCGTTTTTTTCAATTCTTCCCGACAACTATTCGATTTTTTCTCGCCGTAAAAACCATCCTTGAACTTCAACGAACATTTAAAAAAAATGATTTGGCCAAATTGGTCCAGGCGTTGTTGAGTTATTCGCTTAAAACACATTTTGCGATTCATTTTTATATATAAGAAGATGAATAAAAATGTCACTGAATACTCAGCTATTTAAAGAAAACTAGTCATTGGTAACGTCTTTAAAAAGCTACTAGTATTTTAAATTTCTCTACCTATTTTTCATAACCTACACAATACCGTAAACACTATTCTTAAAACAGAACATAAAAGAGAATCTCAAAGTATTTATTAAGACAAGTAATAAACGCGATGAGACGTTCTTGTACACATTTATTAATCAAAGCAAAAAACTGGTAATAAAACGGAAGATGAGCAATAAAGTCTCACCTTTACCGTTAAAATTTTCCAAGAAAATATTTTCTTAAGGAAATATTCTCGAATGATCCGAACTTGATGTAAAGCTCTGAAAGGAACGTTCAACTTAAACTTTTAAGTACAAGGGTTATTGGACGAAGGGATTTACGAAATGAGTGGAAAATCACAATTTTGATGCGGAAATAGAACGCTTTTTATAGGTGTTGGAGTTAATAATACATCTGCTGGTCAGTGATTATATTCGCTATTGAGGCTTTATATCGAAAAGTCGTCTGCGTGAACCCTATACAGCAACTAAAATTATATTATATGACATGTTCCTCTTTAAACGAGGTTTAAGAAAAGTTGTTGTATGTTGAAATTAGCTAGAATACCTACTGCTTCTATTGAGCAGAAAACAAATATGACATTATACAATAATTTGGAATCCGTTCCAAGACCTTATTTAAATTAAACTTTAAGACAAAAGAGTTAGACTCTTGCATCAATAAAAGTAATAAAATAATTGATAAAAACCCAACACAAAATGGTAAAAATAATGTTATTAATATAGTACACCAAAACTTACAAGGAATGTTGGGTAAAGAACTAATTGTAGAATTATTCTTACAGTCTCACAATGTTGATATTTTATGTGTGACTGAGCACTGGCTTAAAAGTTCACAATTGATGTTTAATTTTAAGGATCATCAAATGTTAAGTTCTTTTTGCAGAGAGATAGCGATTCATGGAGGTTCACTAATCCTTGTAAATAAAAGTTTGAAATGTAAAGTTCGCAAGGATATAGTGGCACTCTCGGTGGAAAGGACTATTGAAATTGCGTCCGTAGAACTAGAGCGCTTCATTGTGGTAAGTCTTTACAGACCCCCAAATTCATTATATGATTTATTTGAAGAAATAATGGAGAATGTTTTAATAAGACTTTCTGAATCTAATAAACCTATTTTTATCTGTGGTGATTTCAATATCAACTTATTAGAAAATAGTAACACCACTATTAGACTCAGAACATTGTTCAAATCATATAAGTTTGTTAATGTATTCAATGAACCAACAAGAATTACTCAATCAACGGCAACATGTATTGACAATATTTTCACAAACACTAAACCTTTGCAAAAATACATTATTAATAATTTACCTTCTGATCACTGTGGTCAATTTTTATCTTTTAAAAGTAAATCAGATGATAATAATGTAAAAACGCTTGAGTTTGTTCCTATAAATTGTAACCGTATAGAAAAGTTCAGGAGAAATGTATCAACAAAAGTGTGTAATTTGAGCAGCAGCAAGGACCCCAATACCTTGTATAACGATTTTTTTGACTTGATTAATAAAGAATTTAATGATGTATTTGTGCCTAAGTTATTCAAGTTAAAAAATAAAAAGAGTTTTTGTGAATGGGCTACTATTGGAATTTATAGAAGCAGGGAAAGACTTTACGACTTGTATTATGAAAAGTCATATAATCATAGTGAATCATTCCAACAGTATGTCCGAACGTATTCAAAAATATTCAAAAAAGTCTGTGCTGCGGCAAAATCACTACACTTATCTAGGCAAATAAAAAATGCACCAGACAAAATTAAAATGACTTGGAACATTATCAATAGGGAGGCTGGAAGAGTAATACATAATGACTCTGAATTTACACTGCAAATTAATAATAAAGTTATAAATTCTCAACAAGAGATAGCTAGCGTTTTTGAAGACTTTTTTGCAGATATTCCATCTTCCACAACCAAGTCCTTGATTTCGTCTCCTGCCATTGCTGAATCACTATTAGAAAATCATGTTGATAAATGTAAAGTCAATTTTAATTTTAGCCAGATTAATACAAGTGATATCATAAAAAGTTTTAAAACTATTAATGTTAAAAAAACTCCTGATTTATGGGGAATATCAATTAAGGTTATTAATCATATAATAGACGTAATTGCACCGTTTCTCACTGAAATCTTCAATGAATGTATTAAAACTGGTGTATTTCCGGACCTAATGAAACACAGTAAAGTAATACCTTTATTTAAATCAGGTAGTACATCAGACCCCTCAAATTTTAGGCCTATTTCTGTGCTACCTGCGCTAAGTAAAATTTTTGAAAAAATAATCCTTAACCAACTTCTAACTCATTTTAATAAGAATAACCTGCTTCATAATAAACAATTTGGTTTTACTAGGGGTTGTTCCACTACTGATGCGGGTGTAAATTTAGTTAAAAATATATTTCAGGCATGGGAGAAATCACGTGATGCACTTGGTGTGTTTTGTGATCTATCCAAAGCCTTTGACTGTGTTGATCATGATACATTAGTAAGGAAGTTACACTTTTATGGTATAAGGGACGCTTCGTTAGATCTTATAACCTCTTATTTATCAGGACGGATACAAAAAGTCGATGTTAATGGAAAGCGATCCGGCGGTGTCATGCTTAAAATGGGTGTCCCTCAAGGATCTATCTTGGGTCCCTTCTTGTTCTTAGTTTATATAAATGATTTACCTAGCTTTGTAGAAGCACGTCACGAGATTGTATTGTTTGCAGATGATACATCTTTATTATTTAGACTTAAACGTCAAGAACTTGACTATGACGATGTGAATGATGCCATCTCGCGTGTAGTTCATTGGTTTAGTGTTAACAATTTGTTATTAAATAGTAAGAAAACTAAATGCATAAAATTTACGTTACCAAATGTTAAACAAGTTAAGAGTAATGTTATTATTAGTGGTGAAACATTGGAGCTTGTTGAGTCAACTGTCTTTCTTGGTATAACGGTGGATTCCAAGCTCCAGTGGGGCCCCCATATTACTAGGTTGGCGGGAAGGCTCAGTTCTGCAGCTTACGCGGTTAAAAAGATAAGAACATACACTGATGTGGACACAGCTCGCCTTGTGTATTTTAGTTATTTTCATAGTGTTATGTCTTATGGTATTCTGTTATGGGGCAATGCTGCCGACGTAGAAACAATATTTATTCTGCAGAAAAGAGCTGTTCGTGCAATCTATAATATGAACTCAAGGGAGTCTTTGCGGGACAAATTCAAGGAAATTAAGATTCTAACTTTAGCGTCCCAATACATTTATGAAAATTTAATGTATGTACATAAAAATATTCATGAATTTCCTAAAGTCTCGGATATTCATAATTTTAACACTAGGAACAAACACAAGCTTGCGTTGCCAGCATCTAGATTACATAAAATAAGTAATTCTTTCCAGGGTTTGTCTGTAAAGCTTTATAACAAAATCCCAGTGGCCGTTCAAACATTGCCTATAAATAGGTTTAAGAGAGTTATCAAAGAACGGCTATGCAGTAAAGCATATTATAAACTTAATGATTATATAAATGACTGCACAAAATGGGAATGAGGTGCTCGTCCGGGCCATTTCAATTGTTACATTTGTTAAAAACAAAAATATTGTAAAACAATATTTAAAAAAAAAGAAAAAAAAAAACATATTAAATTAAAAAAAAGACATGCCCGCTGAGTTTCTTGCGCCGGTTCTTCTCAGGACGGAGGCGTAATTTTAGCGAACTGGTGGTAGAACTTTTGATTTTATTTTATTTTTGACTTTCAAAATGTATGTGTGTCCACATCTAATTTGAAATAAATGATTTGACTTTGACTTTGACTTTGACTTTCTTGTATGGGTAGGCGGTAGATAACGGCCCCTCTTTGTCCTGGCATTGCAGAGGTTCATGAGCGACGGTGACCGCTTACCATCAGGTGGGCCGTATGCTCGTTTATCTACGTTGCATTAAAAAAAAAAAAAAAATGTATAATTGTTTTTCCCCAGCGATTATTTGAATTTTTCTCATCGTAAAAAACATCCTTGAACTTACACGAACATTTAAAAAAAATTGGCCAAGTTGGTCCAGACGTTGTTGTGTATACGATAACAAATGAAGGGGTCCATTTAGCCCCGCTCCTCAGCAGCCAGGTCTGCATTTCCGAGTTGGGGTATATCAATAGAACTATGTACCTACCAGGTTTTCAGGTTGCCTCAAATACTTGCTCAAAATTTGCCACTAGCTCTTGGACCATCTGGAGTGTCAGAAGACATTACGGGTTTTTTTTATTCCCTCGTAGGCAGACGAGCTAACGGGCCACTTGATCGTAAGCAGTTACCGTCACTCATGGACCTCTGCCAGAAGACACTACGGGGCTGCTACCTACGGGTAACCAACGGCCTACCCTTAAGGACTGACTCCCTTTAAGCTTCGTTTGAAGAATCATGCAAGTTTTGTTTAAGGTTATATTAAGGTTATTTGCATTTAACCAGTCAATTATTGATATAAGTGATTTATTGAATTCAATTTCATCGTTATCTAAATCTTTTGACTTTTGAATCTTTTGACTTTTATTCAACTTGGGAAACTTTATTCAATAACAACATTAGTAAAAACTTTACCCCTAACCTCGTTTGCATCTTAAGAGACATAACCGTAAACTTTTATCAAGAAAAGAGAAAATGAAAAACATTTATTAAGAGAATGATCAAGAGGCGAACAAAGGTGCCGTTAGATAAAACGGACGCTTTGTTAGATTCTTTGTTCACTAAGCGGTAACGGCCCGATTGAACTTATATGACTTTGTCTGAGCTGTACTTTAATATAATTCCACTCTTGAAGATAGGACTCTCCTGAAGTTCTTAATTGGTGAATCCTGTGCAGTTTCTTTTTTGTGCTGTATTTTTTTCACTACAGAAATAAAGTAAGTTTATTTTTACAATTTTTTGCTAAGATCAATGAATTATGAAAAACTGAAATTTGTAGCAGCCGCAGCGCTATGACTTCTGCCGAGATGACCATCACCATCAAGTGACCCGTAAGCTTGTTTATCTGCGTTTCACTGAAACACTCATCAGTAGGACTTAGACTGGTTTAGCTGCTATAAAAAGTAGGTAGTATGCACCAAACATCGGGTATTTTTCTTCTGTTCATGAAGACACATAAAGAAAGAAAGAAAATCTTTATTGCTGTAGCAAAGTGAGTTACATCAGTAGGTATAATCATTTTAGTCTGAAAGTGCCCTTGCCACAGCAAACGGACCACTGGCTCAGCAAAATGCTGTCAAGTGAAACACTTCACAGCGCTGATTTTCAGCCAGCTCCGCGGAAATATCGAACGGACGACATCGCCACAACAGATATAAATACTTAATGAAACACTTAAACACTATTAAACTAGTATGTACCAGTCAAAACTGCCACACAATAATTACACACATACGTACATATGATGTAGATTACACAAATACAAAAACCGGAATCCCAAAACAAATAAAAATCCAATAGAATTTAGTTGTTCGTGTACCCTACATAATAATAATATGAAAAATGCTGGAAGAAACATATTAAATTTTACTGGACTGAAGAGTCAGCAAATGACTTTTGAGCAAACGCCCGAAAGTACGTTTATTACTAACATCCCTAATGGGGGGAGGCAGGTCGTTCCAGCACTTAGACGCTGCAAACCTGAAACTGCCTCGAAACGCAGCACATCGGAGACTAAATAGTTACTCATAGTTCTACAAGAATTTATATCCATTTTTTTTGAGTGAGATCAATAAACGCACGGAAACCGATCATGTAGGTACCGTAATGTCCCAATGGCCGTTTAACCTAACCCGAAAGAATATTACTGAACGTCCAAATTACGGCATTTATGTCTTTCTTAAAAACCTTTTGTGGCATTACCGGGGTAATTTGCATGGAAACCACGGATTAAATGACTTTGAAATTATTAAATTTAGCATTCGTTTCGACTAAGTTACGAGGTATATTTTTAAAGTGTTACTCAGTTGGTTGCTCTGATTTTTTAGTATTACATTTTTTTTTTCATTTTTTATAAAATCAAAGAAGTTTGTAGACGTGGACGGCTTGTACTGTATAGTGAGTCCCGAGCGCTATTACTTGTCCTTCTTCGAGGGAAAATACTTTTTGAAGAAGGCTTTTGGTAGAGAACTAGTGGTGCTCTTAAATATGATGCTCGGTGGTAACAGTCTTTCATCGTCATTTTTAATGTAGAGTATTCTTATTTACCATGTCTCACAAATTAAAGGTGAACATTGTAGATCTGTAACTTTATCCAAAAACAAAAGTTGTTCTAATTTGTATTTCGACAGGTCATTCACCCTACAACTGGTACAACGTTACAGATCCACCCTGTATACGAGTAGATTAATACACTTTGGAATTCATTACAATAAAACATACAAGAAACAGTTTTCGTAGTATAAAAATGATGAATGATCGTAAAAAACATACTTTTCTATAAACATAAAAAAACATACAAAAACAACATAAAACACCAGAACTAACAAGAATATAAGAAAAGTAGTAAAAATGACGTAGTATTCTACTAATCAGCTTTATCCAGTACATAAATCAGAATATATTGGTGGAGATGCAAGTTATTGGTAAGATTCTCACATTTAGTGGCTTTTTGTGGCCTGTAATCAGGATGACATACGATAACTAATATGTTCTCCTGCACAAACACACTATACAAATCGTGAGATCTTGTCAATTAAAAAGAAAGAAAGAAAGATAAAATATTTATTCACCACGTACACACAGAGGACACAAGTTCGTAAATATTAAAAAGAAACATATTCAAACATAGCTACAATTAGAGTACTTGTTCGACCTTAGAAATAATCAAGCCTTACGACGACCATCAACTTTTCTTTGAAATCAGAACTATCCGAATCTGATGACCTAAACTAAACAAGGAATAAAAATAGGTAAAAAAACTTTTTAAGTTAAACGGTTTTATGTTAAACATACATTGCAATGTTTAAGATAAATGTACTAAAAACCAAAAAATAATAAAATAGATACAGTCGTGGGAATCATAAAACCGTGGGGCACGTCAATTGTCTACAATCGTTGCTGTCTTAATTATAGTGTGTTTAACATAAAACCATTTAACTTAAAAAGTTTTTTTACCTATTTTTATTTTCTAGTTTTTAGTTTGATAAAAAAATGTTATCAGCCATTTGGTAGCGAGGGCCATCTTGGATTTCAATTGTTCATAGTATATTGTATTCTACCTGTTGAGCCCTTTCATTTGATACCCATATTGATGGGATTAATAAAACATTAATTATCCGCCATTTTGTAGCGGCCGCCATCTTGAATTTATAATGATAATGAATAAACATAATTGTATTGTCACCAAAATTCAAAGTGTATACAAATTTTCAGATTAATCGGTTGACAAGAAGAGGATGAAATTTGAATTACTAAATTTGACCCAAGAATAAATAATTAATAAATAATAAAACAAACGGGGTGAGCTAAATAAAACCGTTTAATAAAAACCGTTTAAAAACATTAAAAAGTGTATAGTCAACTTAATAACCTAAAAAATGTGTCAAATGTGCTGAAACTTTGGTAGAATCACGCATTAATGTTTTCATTACCCAAAATCCAACCTTCCTTAAGTCTTTACGAGCGAAATACAAGAACGTTAACATCAAATTCCGTTCTTAATTTAAAAATTCAAACAAAACATTAATTAAAAAGCGTTTACCCGCATTCTCGTTCGCATATCAAAAAGAGATTCTTTATTTTCTCGTAACATCCCTAAGTACACAAACGAAACGCAAGAATTTGTCGAATGTACCATTCAAGGAAAGATTAAAGTATTCAAAAAACGTTTTGTCAATATCCACGGTTCAGAACCAAGAAGATTTATCTCCAAACCAATGTATAGTAAAGTGGTCCTTAACACTAAGTTATAAAGATGATTTTGGTATGGTTGTGGTGATAATATGGGATGCGATGTGTTTGATTAGGTATATGCCGGCTTGAAAGGTTTTATTAAACCGTCGTTAGTGCAAGTTCTTGTGTGAAAACCCTTGTTCGTTTTCTTTACAAAAGCTTTGGTTGAAGAATTGCAGACAAAATGGAAAGATTTTAGTACGATAAACTATGTAACCAGACTTTTGTCCTGTACCAACCCATAACTGCCCACTGTTGGGCTCAGGTCTCCTCAGAAGAGGGATTAGGCATAGTCCACCACGCTTGCCCAGTGCGGATTGGGGACTTCACATATCTTCAAAGGATTTTTAGAATCCTTTTCCGACATGCAGGTTTCCTCACGATGTTTTCCTTCACCGTTTTTAGCCAGTGGTGTTATGAAAAATTGCACATAAATCTTATTTCATTTTAGATTTAGAGGTACAAGCCGGCCGGATTTGAACCCGCGACCTCCCGTTCGGAAGGAAGCGCTTCGACCACTCGGCCACCACGACTTTAGTCATTTGAATTTAATCGTTTGTGTTCACGCTTATGATTTGCTCACAAGATTCTATAAGGCAATAATTTCAAGACGATCGGTAGTGCACCAGATACTACCAGTTACTACTGACCACTACGTCACCGTCTCCCACCAACCAGCTGAATAACTGGTTTTCATCGTAGGGGCCACACTTCAATACTCGTCGCTAACAACCAAAATTGTAAAATAAAGTAATTTCTAAGTTTTTTTCAAATTTCTTTTTGGATATTCCAAATGTCTAGGGCTGAGACAGTTTTTAAAAAAGAATTTACCATATCATTTTCTCCTACCATACCTTCATAATAAGCATCAGTAGACCGGTCCTGCGCTTTTTGCAACCAGTGAGTTCCTACCACCCTGACTAGAATGTTCATCCATCTTAAGCCTACTGTTTCATTGCTGTACCGCTTAATTATTTCGCTAGCACTATGACTTGTCGTTAAACGAGGTTTCAGAAGAGTTAATAATTAGTTCAGCAACACAGTATCCATAATGAGAGTCTGCTCATCTACCTAAGATTAGGGTATTTCGGGCTTCGGGATCACTCGTCTTCGATTTTGAAATCCCAAGATCGCAAAAGTACCCCGGGATTCCCTACCTACGATGTAAAGTAAATTTATACTGCAACCTTATATATTAATATATGGCTTTGCCAATTTACTACACAAAACAACCGAAGACAAATATATTATCGCAAAATTCAACGTTACAAAATTCTCGGAACAACGCAAAAGTTATCGTTGCCTCTAAGAAAAGCAAAAGTTTTGAAGAACCGCGCGGAGTTTGCAAAAGGCAAATATTGTTGGTGTATTTCAACAGAATCATATGTTGTTATTGTAAACATATCAGGGTAACTTTCCTTCTCATAATACATGAATTATTCCATTTTGTTTGTTATTAAAGCGTTCGATAATTTAATATCAGCTTCCTCTATACTGTACCAACCCATTACTGCCCACTGTTGGGCTCAGTACTCTCTTATTTGGCTTTGGCTAGAACACTTTGACTTGCACCGGACTAAACATTAAATAAATATACGGAATTACTGTCAAACTTGACTCTATTATCTACTACGTAGAAAATTGCCTAAGTTGAACCAAATTAACATAGCTAGTTTGGAGTACGAGCAATAGAGCTTTTACTAGAGTGCCGTACGAACAACCGTAGCTTAATAGGTAATTTGGGCTATTTTCGTTGATTACTTTTATGCATAACTAGCTGGCCCACACAATTTCGTCTGCGTCACATACGGAAAATTTCTCACCGTTTAAACCTTCCCTGGACTTCTACGAATTTTTCAAGATTAAAATAAGCCAAATCGGTTCAGTCGTTCTCGAGTTTTAGCGAGACTAACCAACAGCAATTCATTTTTATATATAAGAAGAAAAAGAAGATTAACGGGATAACCACAATATTTAATTAATGAAGTAGTCTCGATATTTCAACGTTGCCAACGTCATGATCATGAGTAAACTGGATACTGCGGGTAGATTTAAGAGAATACAAATCTGTCTGTCTTTCTCGTTTGCTTTTGGGTAGTTCTACTAGCACTCAAACTCACATGACGACACTCCACGCTCACTGTATCAGCAAGATTCTTCGAGCATGAACCCTTAATAAACGCTGTGTTTAACACTGGATTCCACATCTTCGATAATCTGAAGTTTATGCTAACCTAACCTAACCTATCGTTGATGTAAGTTAACCTAGTCTAAGTTAAGGCGATAAACAGTTCGCTCTTGTTATATAATTTAATTTCTCTGAATTTTACTACTTAAAAAAAAATAAGGATTTTTATTTATGAAGATACATAATATAATAGAATATAATAATTTATTTATCTCAAACAACATTACAGTATCATACACTATTTCATTGGTGCCCGCACTAGGTCGAACCTGTATCGCGGGAAACCTATACGATTTCTTTATTTATTTATTTATTTAATGTTACACCAACAGAATATACACTTTAAAATATAAATTTTAACATTTACATCATCATGCTGAGTGTTATTCCACTTACTGGTAAAAACTGCATGCTAGTTAAAAAATCACGAAAAATACAATACTAATCAATTAAATAGAAAGAAAGATAAATTAAATTAAATTAAAAAGGAATATTACAACAATTATAAAATGATACACTTACAAATTAATCAATTCAAATATATTAAATCAACTTTTCAACCCACAGTGACTAAAATAATATATTAACAAATATAGATAAATAATTAATTTGCTTGTGAAACAAATTCAAATTTCAAGACTAATAATAATTCATAATTATGCATTCCTTTATCAATAATTTATTCATATAAAAAGACTAGCTGCCCCACGCAACTTCGTCTGCGTCGAAAAAATAAAAAAAAAATTAGGGGTGGACTACCCCTAACATTTAGGGGGATGAAAAATAGATGTTGGCCGATTCTCATAGATACCGGATAAGCACAAAAAATTTCAACAAAATCGGTCAAGCCGTTTCAGAGGAGTTCAAGTTCGAACACCGTGACACGAGAATTTTATATATTAGATAGAAGAGATATCATTTAAAATAATTTCTTAAGATCATGTCAGGATTCATTTAAGCCGTTATTTAAACAATTCGAGTGACGTTTGACATGTTCGTTACGTCGTAAAATCAACAACACAAACATATTACTCAACTTGATAAATAATTAACAAGTTTCGAACGATGTTACAAAGTTACACCGTGCACACGATGTGTCAAACACATCACAAACTTGATTATTGAGTACTCCTGTACTTAATATTGAGAGTTTGTTTCAAGTATTGGTGAAGTTGATGTCCAAATATTTTTGGAAATAAAAATGGTTCAATATTATTGCGATCAGAAATCATCATCAGCAGCCTGTAGATCTGCAGGATATTAAAGACAAATGAGTGTTTTGTATTAGAAATATCCTTAGGACGGTTTTTAGGAAGGATCATCATCAGCTTCATCATCAACAGCCCGTAGTCGTCCACTTCCCGGAATCCTCGCCAGGTCGTTGGTCCATCTTGTGAGAGGTCTGCTGCGTCTTGGCATGGTCAGAAATAACAAGCCAAATCAAAAGATTTTTTTATAAGAACTACTGAGGGGTGATTTAATAAAAAACTATCATTGTATTTATTTATTCAAAGTTGAACAAGGTATTTATAACTAAGAAAAGTTTTAGTGAACATGTATTCAGTGTAAACAGTCAAAAATTCATCTTTCGTGTTTTTTTTTCAATCTTAAATGAACATTACTATTTTTAAACAGTTTTTTTTATTCTTCATTTATTACTATAGCCTACTTAAGATCTAACAACCCTGTCCTACCAAGCACAAAAACAGTGAACACCGAATCTCAGATTCGGAATACCCGTGAAAACTTGAAGGGTCATTCCGGTACAAAGAGTTCCTTTCCAGGGGTTTCTAAATCAGGCGTTACTTAGCAGGAGCGGAGTGCCAGCCCTGACGAGCACCCATCGGAAAGAGTGCTTTTTGGTTTCGAGGGCTTGTATGAGGAATATAGGGGTGGGAATTAGGAAACATACTTTAAATTTTTAAATGAAAAAATCGACACTTGTAACCGCTAATGCAATTAGCATAAAGCTTGTTTTTGACGTGACAACGTCTTATAAATTGGTTTGCCGGGTGACACTTCAAGAAACTGCGTTACGCTCCGCTCACGTTATGCGCTCACAATGAGAGCGAGTGAGAGGCACGTGTGCCTTTCACTCTTTATGTCTGTCTCTCTCGCTCTTAGGCAGGCTAACCATGCCCGAGTCGTTGACACGTAAAACTTTCACCCGTATACCGACTTTACAACCAATTTTTTTTATCTTAACTTTTTTTCATAGCCGGCTGATGTGAGGCAAAAGATAATTTTTGAAACAAACCAGACGATCGCTCCATATAGTAGAGATGAACTCGAGTTTGACACCGATGGTGCGTTGATGGAAAAGATATTAATTAAGAATACTTTGTCTAAAACCACTTCACAAGCTATTTTAGTCGCATACTATGTTCTGGTCTCAGCCGGGGTTCGGACGCTGAATGTGTTGCAGGAGACTTGCGAGACCGATGGAATTTTCCTCCTGTCCAAAAAATAGCTGTTTAACCATGCAACGTTTGAGGTCGTTTTAACGTTCCGTATGTCTCCACCTAATGCGGCTCTTTCACGGTTCATACTTAGGTCACGTGTGCCGAGAAAAACCTTTCATCCGACTACTAAAGATATAACTTTATGGTTGAAAACTTTATTTTTATAATGCCATAAAATAACGGTCGAGTGTTCTAGACTTTTATTTTAGGTTATAAAATTTTCATTTTAGAACGATTTTGTAAAATAAATGGGTGTTTAATTTGATTATGTTATTTTGTCATAGATGAACCCATTTGAATGCCTTTTTGATTCGATCCGAAGTTTTACATTATGATCAATACAGCACTCATGAATCAAATATCGAAAACGAAACCAATGCTAAAAACTTGCGTTTTCTTTAATTTCTTTATTCGTAAATAATGCATAATTTTCACTCAATAAACATCAAATTTCAACCTAGAAACAATAAAACACCCAACATTTGAAAATAAATATTCCAACATTCATTTCTGGCATTCAAAATATAAATGTCATCTCAGGCCAGCTCCAATGATCATAATAAAATATTGACATTACCTGATTGCGTCCCCAAGCTCACCTTTAAAATATTAACGGTTCATTTCCTTTTCACGACAATAATTATTGATTCTGAACGCTCTTTGATCCCGTGACGAATATACGGATATCCGGACGCCGACCCTTGTGACACAAGAAATTATACAACACAGAACTAATACTCATTTTTAACACGAATCTTTTGATGAATTTTGAGTAGAGTTCTGTGAGGTAGATCGTAGGTATGACCTGTAACATTGCAGTAATTCATGAGGCATGATAAACACTTCCCATAAGGTGGAAAAAAAACAAAAAAAATACTGGGTTTCTTATTCGTTTTCAGTTATTTCGTGTAGAGATACTTTTTTTGTGTCAGGAGAATATCGCCCGCCCCGCAGGTGGGATATGTGACAGTGAGTAAAACCTCCTGGCGCTCACGCTCAGTCAAACCCCAGCACGAACTCCGGCATGAGGACAGAATCCAGCACGAAATTGAGCAAAGTAACGAAATGCATCGC